>BROG01000647.1:0-424768 GCA_030159075.1 Atrina japonica
GGTCACACCCGCCGTGAGTCAAATGTGTTATCTGTTTTCACAGAGACATGGGGAACTGGTACAAAAAGGATACTTTTTAATATTTTTATTTGATGTTATTTATATATAAACATCTATGTATGTGCACGTATGGATAAGCACAATGTTTATTTTTTAGGTATAAGTATATTTAAAACTAACAATTTACAATGTCAGATTAAAACAAATGGAAAAATATAAATCAATCTTTGTTCTTTTTCCCTCATTTAGGTCTTTATATTCATAATACTTATTTCATTGATTGGCATTTCCGGTTTGTATACAATTTTGTCCATGAGTTAATTTTTATTCAGTTTTGACAAGACCTGTTAATACAAAATACAGATACACTTCAATGCTCTACACGGGTTACAATCTAGGTCTATTTACACACTTCACTGACGTTAATGTCTGAATCAACCACCGAGACAGCTGTTAAGTAATTGAGGACATTCGTCACAACACGTTATCCTTGATATGTGTTTATAATACTACTGAGCGTGGTCTGACGTCACTGCTGTCGTCTGCATCTCTCTGATCTGTGATTTGTAGTGGGTTGAAGTAGAAAATGTTCTTGTTTATATGTGTTTCTACATTTAATTAATGATTGAGTTGAATTCTAACCAGTGATTTTTACTGGAAGATTCATTGTTTACGCAGAGTTTTGCGTGATTTAATATGTTTGATGTTGTAAAAGAACCATAAAATGGAAACTGTTCTTCTTAATTTGAAATACATTACAACTCTGTTTTGAGGACTGGTGGCAGCTTAGGATTATAAACCTACACGAATTTATATACATACCTCTGAGTCCATATATATTAGTCTCTATCACACAACACAACCATACCCCTCTCTCTCTCTCTCTCATGAATTGGGGAGGGGCTCCATGGCCATGTTGTTAGTGTATTTAAACTAAAGAGGGGCTCCATGGCCATGTTGTTAGTGTATTTAAACTAAAGAGACCTCAAATCTAGTTATGTACGAGCCATATATATATATATATATATACATATATATATATATATATTATATGTGTGAAATATTGTTGAGTGTGGCGTAAAATAAAAACCATTTAAACATTTTCAATGTGTGTGTAGTTTGGTTTTGGCTTTTAGAAGTAACAAAATATTCATTTATTAGAATTATTTATTAACGTTATGTTTATTTGTGTCATTTTACATCCAGAAAAGAAATTGCAGCAGTTGACTTTATATAGTTTAAACTGTTTTAAACTCTATTTTATTTTTGCAAATCATAAAATTCCTCACTTTCACTTTTTCATTTCAGTACAAGACATTTAGTAAGGAAGTCGATGATGGAATCGTTTCTGATGAGCTGAAACAAAAATTGGTGACTTGGGAGGCAGAGGAAGGTTGCCATGACAACCTAAGAGGCACAGAATGTACAGTTCATGATGATAGTTTTATGGAAACTGTCAAGGATGAACCCCTTTCAGACTGAAAATCGTAACATAACTTTTCCAAATTCTAGCAATATATGGAAAAAATATCGAATATTGAAATCATGATTTTGTCAAAATATCATACAATCTATCAATATTTGAAAATATGGATTAGCTGTATCCGCAGACACACCATATCATGAAGGAAATTCCCTCCGTCCGACAGTCACTTTCATGAATGACTGCGTACCAATGACTCATTGGTTTGTTCACTTTTGGAGTCGCATCAAACAAAAATGGAAGCATCCTACCTTGAGATACATCATTGGAAGGGTTCATTAGTTGGGCTTTCCTATATGAGAAACAGTCCATTCAATTGTAATGGCCTCTGATTCTAATACAACCTCGAGGGAAGAAGAAACTAAGATGTTGGACTAATCAATTTCATCATCTTGTATAACCAAACCAATCATAATATGTCAATTCAAGTTAGAAAGTTGGATTTTAAAACACCTGCTTTACCTAACTTTAAACATGAGCACACCCTAAAACTTAGAGGTATACATGTAGCTCAATGTAAGCTGACAGTATTTTGAACCATTGTTCACACACTGGAAAGACACAATATATTAACATTGTATTTTACAAGCTTATAGTTATGTGCTAGTGTGATACCATGGCATATATTGTTTTACAGTGCAGAAATTATTTAGTACTGAAGTCTGAAACTGGATTGTGATATTGATTTTAAAAGATACATTTGCTTGAGAAGACACAATTCACAAACTTGTGAGTTATCGGGAGAACTTCTCGTTTACTCATTTGAAGACTTCCAACCCCACATGCCATAACTGACTGGTCCAATAGTCCAGAGAAGATCATACCATTAAGATATGTGGGGTGAAAAAGTTAAAAATATTTGAAGCCTGGCCTGTGTAATTTCCAGCTTTGCAGCGGTTAGATTAACTTGCAAAACCTACAAGGTTCATGGGGGCGTGACCGAGTGGTTGGAGCATCACGCTTTGAACCACAAAGTCTTTCAGTTATGATCAGGGCAGGTTCGAGAGCCGCTGGAAACTAATTTGATTTTTGTGAGATAGTTTGCCAGTTGAAGGCCGTTGGTCTCTACCCGGGTACATTGTAACCAGGTTCTCTCCTCCACCATTACAAACTTACTGCTACCATATAACTGAAAAATTGTTGAGTGTGGCGTAAAACAGTATTCAAATTCCAATTCCAATAAAGATTCAACTGGACAGTTGCAGGAGTTCATGGTTCACTGTACAGAGAATACCATTGACAGTTCTACTGAGACAAAACTAAAGTCACGTGTGCAATATATCGTGTCAAGCAATAGACTCAATCACTGTAGTGCCTAATATTACAAAATAACTTCTTGTGTTCCTTATTCAGTGTGCTTCTCTTCTCCCAGAACACGTTCCAAGCAGATGCCAGCATGTGTTCTTTCAGTCTCTGCTGTATTTACATTTCCAAATTTATTATCAAATACTTACAATAAAATCCATATAACTTGGCGGCGTGGAGTTTTGTGAACCCTTCCTTGACCTGGACGAGTTTAAATTAAATAAACTATGACATAAAGATACACAGGCAAAAGTAATATTTCCTACTTGTTACCATACCCTCGGGTATGCATTAAGGAATAAAACGTTTTTCCTGTGAAACATGTCATAAGCGAAAGGTGAATAGAATAATCCATATGATCATAGAAAGGTTACCCTGCCCCGCCAAGTTACGTCGATTGGACTATTATAGTATAGTTTTCTGTGTTACATGTGGCCTGCAATGAGCATCAGATAATTATGATTAAAAAAAAACTCTGTGTTCTGCTTGGTGTATTATAGTATTTCGTAATGTTTACATCAAATAGCTTTGTCAGTAAACACCTAATATTGTAAATTTTCTAATTTTGTTCCATGTACATGTATTGTATGCCTCTCAAAAACTCTCATTTAAATTGTTTACATACCCCATAACATGCTTCATCAAGAACTCGTTGTATCAAGTATTGGTTATTTATTATGTTTCAAGTATAGTGGAATCTTGCTTATAAGTCTAACTAACTGACATAGAGTGATCTGATTGGTCAGATGGTTTCTCCATTGAGGGTTCGTTTATATCGAAGAGTAATTGCGGAATTTTCAAAAGACTAGATACTTGTGGTCTTAAATTTAGCGATTGTCCCTCATGTTAGGTCGTCTTTAGGCTTAAGGTTTCACTGTAAGTCTTGTTTCAGTAATGATATTGATATATCAGTTGGTGTTCCATATTAAATATGACTTCCATTCACATCCGATATTGCTGCTTTTTTACATAAGCATGCATAAACATGCATCACCAAAAACTGTTTTTATGGAGTATATTATTGTTTCAGTTTAGCATTGCTTCTCTCATACTACAGAGGAAAGAAATACTGACTTGTGGCATTGTACTAATGTCTTCTCTATAACATCATTAGGGGGAAATTCGTAGCCGAGTGGTTAGACCAGCACGCTTTGAACCATGGAGTCTCTCATCTCTGGTCAGCGCAAGTTCACGGTCCGCTGGAACCCAACCTGATTATTGTGACAAAATATGTCTGGTTAAATGGCGAAAGCCAGTTATCTCTTCTCTGGTAAGTTGTAACCGGGTTCTCTCCTCCACCATTAAAAACCGACCGCCACCATATAATTGAAAAGTTGTTGAGTATGGCGTAAAAGACCATTCAAAATTCAAATACAATTTCATTAATTATTTTCATATATCATTAGTATTGTACTTCACCAGCAGTAACTGTATATCCTATTTTGTGATTGTCTTTTTTTCTTAATTTTGTGATAGTTTCACTTTAATAAAATAAAAAGCGTTAAGTAACTCAAGACTTGTTATGATGAAAAAAGTTACCGATCAAATGGGCTTGAGAATTATACCTGGACATGCTACTCTGTTATGAAACCATTGGAGGCAAAGTTTGCCTGCATAAAGTCCGTCATGATACAGCTAAAAATGGAGGCAAATGGAAATGTATGCTCTTATACAGTCGATCTAATAACATAACATATTTCACTACATCTGTTTGTTAACCGTGTTAGAAAAATGATGTTTGAAAAATTGGCATAAAAGTACAATAAATCTGGAAAATGTTTTACATATTCACCCGAAGTCACCATAGTATAATGGCGGGCATCAATTTTCATCCAACGGATATGAAACTTTCATTTTAAATTTGCCCTCTCGTCTAAGGGTGAAAATGGCGAAAATTAAACAGGAGTGAAATTTTCCAGGTATACAGTAGATGTTAATTGTGTACTTCCAAAACGCCTTTCCTTTATGCCATTTATTTTTATTACAGTATGAACATTTCTTATGTCACGTGTTTTATGAGAACACGTGATACATTAACCTACATATATATTTATTTAAATACTTTCCACTTAGACATTGATCATAATCATATGCGGATAAATTTGTTAAATGTATCCACACAATTCAGTACAACATCGTCACAAATAGCATACAATTTTTTAAATTTCTACATATGTTGTGAAATTGCTAGAAACACTGGTTTCTATCTGCTCATTTATTTTGTTATTTCTATCGACTGGCAAAAAATCATTGTTATAACATGTACAGGGGGAAATTTTAAAAAGATTTGAGATTTCAACTTTTTGCTTATATTAACATTTATTTTACCCTTTTTGCAAAACTATAAATTTTGGTATTTTGTTTGTGATATTTGGTATAAAAATGCCCATACTAGGTTTCTGAATTACTCATATTCATTTATTGCGATATAGTTATGTGTAATTTTTAATTACCAAAAATCATAAGTCACTAAAATGAAGTTTTCACCGTACTATCAGATGTTTTTAATGACATCATTGCACATTATACTCAAGATTAATATTTATTATTTCAATTCACGATTTGACTACAAGTAAGAGAATAAACTATTATTTATTTCACTGTTCTTTTTCGTTATCGATGTTAAATCTTAAAACATGGATGTCCTCACTACTGTTGTACTGTATAGAATTCGAGTGACGCTGTCGTTAGCTCATTTGGTGATGGCGTTTGATGCGCAAGCGTGAGGTCATAAGTTCGATTTCCGGAACCGTGTCTTACTTGATACAATTAGACTTGTAACTTAATGACTGCTCGTTCATAAAGCACTGGAATAAGAAGTGAGAGACCACTAAGTCTTGGCTTGGTAAAGGTCACTCAATAAATTATTTATATGACTTTAAAGTCTCATAAATTATCCAAAATGCCAGGGCATGTTAACGATCATTTCACATTCTTCTGAGTCATAAGTTAGTACAGTGATATTACAATTCGCGTGTTAAGTCGATATCTTACATAATTTACAGTCTTGTTTGTTTGCCGTTAGTATGATGAATCGTCTGTAATGATGAACTGTTTTGATTACATCATCTATACCTATTTTGACCAGAAGGTTATTCCTATTATTAACTCACTTAGTCTGATGGGCTACGTGAACTATTTCCATCAATTTGTGTCCGTCGTCGTTAACTCTGAAACCATTGACGCATTTTGAGCCAGATTTGGCCTGGTTTGTCCTGTCCGACCTTTCGTGGTTTCCTTTCACAATTGTGTCCGACGTCCGATGTCGTTGTAGTGCCGAGTGAAATGTCATGAGCTGTAAAATGAATATATAATGGAGTTCAGTGATTGAAATGACAGCAGAGGAATGATTGATTTCATTAGAAATATGTTATCCTTCTTTGCTGTTAATCGAAATATAAAGATATGTATGTGCGTAGGACCTATCTGAAAAAAAAATCAGAAATGCTCAACAATTTCCGTTGGTCTAAGTTTTGTCATGTGAACGACTTCGGATTCACGGCGAATGTGACCGCTCGGGGAGTTGCTTTTCCGCTTGTACCACTTGAAAATTTAAATATCTAGTGATTGGTTATAAAGATACTTATTTTGGCCAACACCACTCTACACATGAATACACTGAAGTTGATAAAAAAGATGCTGGAATTTCTAATAGACAATATATTTGTAATGTTCGAAGAGTTATCTTTCAACAAACTGTCGGCATTCCTATGGGAACCAATTGTGCCCCTTTATTGGCTGACTTGTTCCTTTATTCATACGAAGCAGACTTCATTCAGAAACTGCTGAATCAAAAGAGGAAAGAAAAAGAAGAGCGCTATCCTTTAATTTGACATTTAGATATATCGACAACGTTTTGTCAATTAATAACGACAATTTTCATACATATGTCAATGCGATATATCCCTTCGAACTAGAAATTAAATAAACAACAGAAAAAAGCACATACGCCCCATACTTAGACATTTTACTTACTGTAGACCTAGACGGGAAGTTGGCAACTAAGTTACACGACAAACGCGACGATTTCGGCTTTCCCATAGTAAATTCTTCACAAATGATCCGATATACCAGGACGTGTTCAACATATGAACATTTCATATACAGATGTAAGCTACTCACTGGCAAACTACTGACACAAGGATATCGAAAACCGGGTTTGATGTCAACGTTCCGCAAATTTTACGGTCGGTATAAAAGTCTTGTTTGCGATTACTCTGTTTCACTAAGTGAAATGTTGAGTTACCTGTTCGTTGGCGGTTGTTGAGACGTCTGTAACCAATTTTGACGAGGATTTGTTCCTCGTGTATTTCATTTGGATTTGAATGTGAACTCAAGGCGGATGTGACCTGTCAACAGGGGATACTTACTCATCCATGACACCTGATCCCACCTCTTGATTCCAAGATTTATACCTTTTTTAAATTCTCTGTTTTTTCAACTGATAATCCTCTAAACAAGTGAATGCAAAAGAACAACAACCACCTCTCTCTCTCTCTCTCTCTCTCTAATCCTCTAAACAAGTCTCTGCTCTCTCTTCTCTCTCAACAACTCTCTCTCTCTCTCTCTCTCTCTCTCTCTCTCTCTCTCTCTCTCTCTCTCTCTCTCTCTCTCTCTCTCTCTCTCTCTCTCTCTCTCTCTCTCTCTCTCTCTCTCTCTCTCTCTCTCTCTCTCTCTCTCTCTCTCTCTCTCTCTCTCTCTAATATCTACATGGTATGTTCGTATCTAATATTTAAGACCAGTCTTGATAAGACTTCATATTGTGAGATATTTCTACATTTTTGCTGAAACGTTTCGTTAGACGAAATTTGAAATTCTGTATTTTTACCTTAATTCGATTTTTACGATTGAAATGCCATTTACAACAAGATGTCAAATGAGGTGCAGAAAATGTTTAGTGAAATTAATCTTACCCTCCCACCCTTAAGTATCTATATGGAATGTTCGATCCTAGTCAATTAGTCTTAGGCTAGTCTATTAGAGATATAAGGCTGGTATGGTTGATAAGACGAGAAATCAAGATATCTTTCTACTTTTTTACAGAAGAATCGTCATTATGTGAGGAAAAGAGACAAAACATTTTATTAAACGAAATTTTAGATTATATCTTTTACTTTTCTTTGATTATAACAATGTGGTTTTATATATTCCTGTAAAATTATGTTTATAGTTCGCCCTAATTCACCAGTTTCATGGATGACATGAACTACCAATGTTCAATTATTTCGCTTGAAATTTGACAATTTTGTCTTTATTTTAAATTCGCCCCTTATCTAAGGACAAATATTCCTAGGGGCAATATACCAGTGTCGACTCTAACACGCTTGTTATTTTTCATCGTTTTCAATTATAAATTTAATTGTATCAATCTTAACTACGTCATAAAAGGGATGAATGATATTTTGAATTACAAAACCAAAGTAGAATTCAATTACTTTTGATATATAATTCCCAAGAATTAAGCCATCATTATTTTTTTTTATCGTCTGTAACAAAAATCCATGCTAATGTTAAGTTAGCCAAAATTGTACGAAACATGTTTACCTTGAAATCTAAAACTCCATCAATACTACATGAATCCCGAGACAGGTAGGTTAAACATTATTTCTTAGTATATTCTATGCATTTTTTGAATTCGAGCTCAACTGATAAAGTCTTATTGATGTCAAGCTTTACAGTCGGTATAATAGTCTTGTTTGCGATTACTCTGTTTCACTAAGTGAAATGTTGAGTTGCCTTTTGGTTAGTGGTTGTTAAGACGTCTGTTCCAATTGTGACGAGGATTCGTTCCTCATGTATTTCATTTGGACATGGCTGTGGACTCACGGCGGGTGTGACCGGTCGACAGGGGATGCTTACTCCTCCATGACACCTGATCACACCTCTTGGTTTCTAGAAGTCCGTGTTTGTCCATTTTTACCAGATTTGTATCTATATTCTGGACATCCTATAGATTTAGACTTTGGTAGATGTGATTTTTATATATTGATATAAACGACCGTTTTGAATATTTGTTGGCCATTTTTAAAACTGTATCTTTGACATTGTTAATAAATATGTTAACGGATTTTATTCAATGAACAATACCAAACACAAAGCTATACTAGTAGCACATATATTTGACACTGGTAATTTATTAATCCCCTAGAAGAAAAAGCAAAACGTATATTAATCTTCGTAGAGATTTTGTGTTGAAACACGCTGGGAAAGATGAATTATAAACAGTTTCCGGATCCCAATTACTCAGGCTAACTAACCTTTCCAGATTTAACTATAAAACACACAGATTGCTGCAACCGGACATTTTTGTATAATGAGGACATGGAATACGGTACTGGCTGATGTCATGGCGATGTAGCACATCAGTGACTTTAGTAATAAAGGAAGATATATGAAGTGTACTCAGAACAAATCATTTCACATGGACGAATCAAAGCACGGCTTGCTCTCACGTGCCTTTAACTCAGACCGTTATTCAAGAACCGATGGTATGGGGATTGTACTTTTTTTTCTTCGAATTTTCGTTCAACCTACACGTATAATCAGTGTTCCTGGTTTTGAATTTCAGTGCTTCAGTAATTCTGGTTATTTGTACTCATTTGAGTTTGAATTTAATATATGGGTATACGTCCGAAAGAAAAAGTGGTGTCATACAAGGTCAACTGGTATTTCATTATTCCCCTTGAAGGAAAAAACAGAAGTATATTAATCTTCGTAGCGATTTGGTGTTTAAACACGCTAAGAGAGATTATAAACAATTATAATTTATATAAACATCAAATCTAATTATTTAATCTAATTATCAACCGTTTTCGGGTCCGAAATCACAACATTTACTCGGTACTCATGCTTAACGAACTTTTTAGGATGTAACTGTAAAACACAGATGTTGCAACCGGACATATTTATATAGCGAGGACATGTAATTGTCATTGACAAGCATTGTTCATTTAAAGTTATTTTCACATAATATATAGGATTTTAAGAATTGTATGTCTGTGTACAGCTTTTATTTGTTATTGTACGTAAGAAGTAAAAGTAGAAGAAAACATCGAAAATATTTTCTTTTTGGTAAACACAGCTAATGCCCCATTTAAAGAATTTGAGTAATATCAAAAACTTGTTTTAGTACATACTCAATTGTTTATTAATTAACTCAACCTATTTTACATTTGATGAGGATATCACAAGTTGATCATAAGTTGATCATTCTTATGTAAATGTAAAAAGATACAAATATATGTTTTTCCTAATCGGTCACATCTAAACATTTTAAAAATAATTGTAAAGTGTAAATAATATAAGATGAGCTTGAGTATCCAGTACATTTGATCGCTTAGACCACAGGTATAATAGTCTTGTTTGTGACTACTTGTTTTACGAAGTGAAATGTTGAGTTGCCAGTTCGATGGCGGTTGAGACGTCTGTACCAATTATGACGAGGATTCGTTCCTCACGTATTTCATGTTAATTTGACTGTGGACTCACGGTGGATGTGACTGGTCGACAGGGGATGCTTACTCCTCCATGGCACCTGATCCCACCTCTTGAATTCAAGATGTCCGCGTTTGTCCATTTTTTACCAGATATATACCTATATCCTGGACATCTTAATGATTTAAACCTATGTATCTGGGACTTTTTATATTATCAGTGTTAAAGTAAACAGAAGGATAGAAACATCCATAGACTGAAGGAAAGAAAATGTTTATCGGTATAATTATGTTTCCGGAAATGAGGGAAAATGTATTAACATTAAAAGGCTGCTTCGTACACTATCATACTTAATATGCACGTGCATAGGAAGGAAGCGTTTGTCATTTTGGGAATCAATTGCCTTGTACGAGTATGATACTGGTTGATGTCATAGCGATGTAGCACATAATTGTAGTACTTTAGGAATACAGGAAGATATATGAACTCTACTCAGAACAAATTATTTCAAATGTACGAATCAAACCACCGTGTGTTCTGACGTGCCTTTAACTATGATAGTTATTCAAGAACCGATGTTATGGGGATTGTACTTCTTTTCTTCGAATTTTCGTGCAACCTACACGTACAATCAGTGTTCCTGGTTTTGAATTTCATTGCTTCAGTAATTCTGGTTATTTGTACTCAATAATCTTTATTATACGAACGTCTGAAAAAAATATCACACGATACGAGTTTAGTGATTGACAGTAGTTAGCTAAGGGTCCAGCGAGGGTCGAACCCGCGATTACTAAATACAAGAGGTTGTGGTCTAAAGGTGTACCCATTTGGCCAGTGTGGCCTCTTCTTAATATGTTTACGTGATTCCGGTAATAGGACACGGAAAACTGGTAAAAATGATAATGTAATGAAAGTCGCCAAGAATGAAAATAATTTCAATTTTGTTCGAATTATTTACCTCAGAGTATATATATATATATAATATATATATATATATATATATATATATATATATATATATATATATATATATATATTATATATATATACCACACAACCATTCTCTCTCTCTCTCTCTCTCTCTCTCTCTCTCTCTCTCTCTCTCTCTCTCTCTCTCTCTCTCTCTCTCTCTCACACAATTAATCGCCTTTCAGTTTCTTCAGATCAACCAACAACCAAACACTAAAATCACACATAGAAAGTGTCACAGTTTTAGATCTCATGAATACATAAGTAGATAAACATGCAAACGATCTAACAATTTAACTGGACTTAGTTGCTCTACTTTGCTATAAGTGTTTTTTGTGTATGTGAGCTCATCAGCTTTTGTCAAATCTTTACTCAAAACAAACAATAGTACGGAAGTCGAAATATTATTACACTTGAAACAATATGCATGTTTTAGTTAAGTAGAGTAAACAGATCTAACTGATGTCACTTTTGTATATTCATTTTGTCTTTACATCAAACACTTAATTGTTGTCGTCAATATACATGTAAGAATGCTATTGTTTTTCAAACAATGCGTCAATGCGTCACAATTACACATTTCTTTTGAGCATTATTCCATTTATAGTAGCTTTATACACTTCTTCATTTGGAAGTATACATTGATATTAAAACTGAACTCAAACTGATGAAGTCTCATAGACAGAAACAATTATCTTTTGTACAACTGTAAGTTTGGCATTGTTAATAATATTGACAACAAATATATCGGATCGTTTAACACAAGTATTATGTCCCATTATCATTGGACGATTTTAAAGAGGATGGAAAGAACTTAATGATGTTTCAAATTGTTGTACAACAATTAAGGATTTTATCAATTTAGAGAATTTATAAAATTCTTAAATTTTGGGAGTCGGGAAATGAAAAGTTTGAGACTTACTAAACAATGACAATTATTTTCCATCTTTCCAAGAATGAAAAACCAAATTTCAAAATATGAACTTTATTCTGTATTTCAGTTTAATGGGTGAAAATACTAATAGGAATTAACAGAGATGTTTATTGTAAATGTTTAAAATCCTACATATTCCCAATTTCTAGTGCTACGTTTTTAAGTCCACACGTATTTACCTTCTTTCAACCAAAAAAAAAAACATTAAATGACAATATACATGGCCAGTTAGGATGAACAATATGGGATATAAAACACGGGTACTAAAGTATTTAATATTAGCCGAAGGTCCTAGAGACAGTATACAAATTTGAGGAACATCGGAACTCTGGAACTACAGAGGTGTGATCAGGTGTCAAAGGGGAGTAAGCTCGCCTGTCGACCGGTCACACTTACCATGAGTCCGAAATCAAATCAAATTAAACATTAAAGGAAAGTTAAAGTCGTTACAGATTATTCAAGGCAGAAAAGATACGACAAAAGCTTCAAATTAAATTTCTGCACAAAATTTTAAAGACAAATTGCTGCTAGAAAAAAAATCAAACTTAAAGGCAAACAGATAAGAAATATTTCGAGCGATAAGACCATTTTATATGTATTAAATGTCGATTATTTTAAACAGAACGATCCATTGTGATAGTCTGTTTGCCTTTAAGAGTGTACTTGTTAAAGTCTACAAGGAAATCTAACAAATGTATTCGCCGGTTATGATGTTATCAAAGACTTTTGGATAGATGTCATTCAGTGAATGAAATTAAAAATCTCTAATATTGAAGTTATCTACTCTTAATCATCTAATTCTTATTGTCTTCTTGTTCTTTCCACGTATAGTCATATAGACCACAATGGATCAGTCTAAACAATAGATAAGAGCATATCTAGAAACTTAGGGTTGAAAGGGTTAAAACAAATATCAATATCCAGAAACTTTAGTACCAATAACTAATTATCAGTAACGACAGACTTCATCACTGATATCAAAAATAAACATGTTGAGGCATATCAGTACTATCAATTGATGTATTATCACAATAAAAAGAGAAATTTCAATATCTGTATCATCAGCGAACAGATATATGTTCAGGCCAAAACCATGTTCTTCATTCATTGACCACCTTAATGTCGAAATCATTATTTCATATTTCATCGAATTCCATCAAAGCAATGAATGAAATAAGCGAGATAACTCTAACATAACACGATGTTCGAGGAGCACGATAACGCTTACAACAGATAGGGTAGTTTTAGTGAAATAAGCGAGATAACTCTAGCATAACACGATGTTCGATGAAGACGATAATGCTACACTGGCAAGATATCTCTAGCAAAACGCGATGAAGACGATATACTTCACTCGTGAAATAAGCGAGACAACTTTAAAATAACTTGATGATGCTCGAATAAACAGACGTTGTTGTATTTTTGTTTAACGTCCCACTCAAGAATCTTCACTCATATGGAGACGTCATCAAATGCCGGTGAAGAGCTTCAAATTTTGGCCTATGCTCGGCACTAACGGCCATTGAGCAGTGAGGTTTCTATAACGTGCCGACACCAACTGTGACACGGTACCTCGGTTTTACGGGAAAAGCCTGTCCGCCAGTTTTTATAAAAGAGGAATGAATCCGGTACTAGTATTCAACATGTATCTGGGAATAGACCACCGACATTGCGCAAGTACTAGCAAACTTTTCCACAAAATTGTTTAGGTACCATCCGAGCTCGAATATGCACTGATCAGATATGAGAGACTTCATGGTTCAAAACGTGATGTACTCAACACTGGGCCACTTAGATATGTTTCATGTTACATATGTTTCACAGATATTGCAGGTTGATTTCAATTAAGGATACCAGACATACAGCAAGTTACTTTTATGGTAGCTGATTCGTGACATCATAATATCGCTTCGTTTAATACAACTCGATATTACGATACGATATTACGATAGATACCATGATACTACGATACGAAATGACGATACTACGATGCGAAATGACGATACTACGATATCACGATATTACGATGTGAAATGACGATACTAAGATATCACAATATTACGATACGAAATGACGATATTACGATATTACGAAATTACGATATTATCACTACCATGTCTACGCATGCGTCGCTTAAAACCGAGGTTCATCCGCCATTTGCAACCTGGGGGTAGGTGATTTGCATAACATGTAATAGAAAAAAACGTACCGGACAGAACGGATATTTCAGAAAGAAAATTTAATGTTATTAGAATATTTGTGTCATATGTGATAACAGATTTATTTGAATTAAATATTTTTGTAAATTATAATTTTTAAAGTTGGCTTAGTCCGTAATAATTCATCTATATAGTGACCTACCCCAGGGTGGTGTCATTTTTTCTATAAGTTGGCTTAATCCGTAATAATTAAGCTATAACGTGATCTACCCCAGGGTGGTGATCTCTTTCTATAAGTCGGCTCAGTACGTAATAATTGAGCTATAAAGTGACATTTTTTCTACATCAGGTTTAGTCAACAGAATAGATCAAAAGATGTGACACTTCTGGTGACAACTCCACAAACATGAAAAATTATTTGAAGAGATATTCAATCATAAGAACATTTCTAGTAAGAGTTAGTTGTTCTTTAATTATATATACATATCTTAATCTTTATTGTATTATTTACGGTCATTGATTTTTATTAAGGTCACATGTATAATTGTGCAGAAAAGATAGCTTAACTTCTCAAAAATCAAAATCAATAATACATTTTTTAATATTATTATCTTAGCTATCGGTATCTGGGAGATTTCAAGTAAAGAACCAAAACTATAATTTACGTAACTATTTAATTCAAATAAATCTGTTATCATATCTGACACAAATATTCTAATAACATTCAATTTTTCTTTCTGAAATATCCGTTCTGTCCGGTATGGTTTTTTTATTACATGTTATGCAAATCACCTAACCCCAGGTTGTGTCTTCTCTTACTAACCTTGCAAATGACAGATGAACCTCGGTTTTAAGCGACGCATGCGTAGACATGGTAGTGATGATATCGTAATATCGTCATTTCATATCGTGATATCGTAATATCGTCATTTCGTATCTTAATATCGTGATATAATATCGTCACTTTGTATCGTAATATCGTCATTTCACATCGTTATATCGTCATTTTGTATTTTAGTATCATCATTTCGTATCGAAGTATCGTCATTTTCGTATCGTAGTATTGTGGTATCGTATCGTAATATCACGTTGTATTAAACAAAACCATATTACGATGTCCCGAATCAGCCACCATATATATTAAAGTTAACAAATTTATTAACTAGCAAATACCTGCGTGCTTCATGCAATTTTATTTCAAAATAAGTACAATCATGACCATGAAAACATCACATTTTCCCCATCCTTTACCATCTATATCATATGTGAGTACTGATGTTGTTACAACAAACTACATGTACATATGATTATAAAGCCTTATGCTTATATACATCGCTGCATAGATATTCAATTTTCTATGTGACAGTATTGTACCCTTACACTGTATTACCCATCTGTAACGATGTGGTATATGCCAATACCACACGTGAGTAATTTTAGATTGTCCGATTGTAATCTATATGAAAAACCAAGTCAGATATATAACAAAACAAATTTATTTAGAAAATATAGAAAAAAAATTGCATATATATGAAGGACGAAAATTACTCCAACAAACTAAAGTCATACAATAGTTCCAATTTGTCTCCACGTTTAGGCCTAGAAATAGCGATGATAATACTTGACATTTAAACAAAAAAAAAAACACACAAATTACACAGTCTGCATTCCCGTAGCGGAAAAAAAAATGAAAGTTCCCGACGTTGGTTACGAGTCCAGCACTAGGAATCGACTTTCGCTCAATTTGCGACACCTTTACACACATGATTACCGAGAAACACAGTCAGTTCCGAATATTTTCCCACGTAGATATACGATATAGATATAGGTAAAGGAAACTTCTAAAACAGGTATCAAGCTGGAGAATTTCCACCCGAAAACTCATATGTTGCGGTAATTTCAATGCACAGTTAATTTGGATCCACCTCGGAAAACACATATTTTCCACCAAATAAGTCAGAAACTGCGCTCCATGAATGCAGAGACTGAGCCATCGACGAAAGTTAATTTAACGCCCTGTACTAGCGTAAATTTCATCCGCCTCGCCCCATGAAGGTGTCTCGTCCAACTCGCCAGATTCTACTGACTCTCCGTTTTATCCGTGCTTAACCCCGAAAACAAAAACACTCGTAAAACCAGTTCGCCAAAATATAACCGTGAAGTACATATGCACTACCAAAAGTCAGCGGGAAATTCAAATTCGTTACATACGCCCTTACCTAAGAGACGAAATATAAATTGAGTCCGACCTTAAACAACGAAATTGAATTTTAATAACCAAAATATTTCACCCACAATTAAGTAAACAAGTAGTGTACACATCAATCTGAAATACTTGACTCCAAGGAAAAATAAACCCTACAAACGAGATAAAGTGTCTGCAATGGTGTTAGATTTTCCTGGAATATGCGACACTCTAAAACTAAATTCCTGCAAAGTCAAGCTCCATCTAAGTAGCCTTTGGGTTCGTCATTTTCATACGATCTAACCACTGTAATGGTGCATGATCAGACTCTACAGTAAAACTCTACACCCTCCAGATAAACTCTGAGTGTCTTGATAGCCCACATGATTGCAAAACACTCCTTCTCAACTACAGCATAGTTTCTCTCTGAACCACTGAATTTCTTGCTCAGATACATAATTGGATGACGCCCATCATCAAACTCTTGTTCCAAAACTGCTCCAACGCCACTTTCACAAGCATCAGTTCGCAAAATTAAAGGTCTTGTCCAGCCGTGGACTCCTCATCACTGGTTCTTGTGTCAGAGCTGCTTTCAACGTGTCAAATGCACTCTGGTGAATTTCCTGCCAGTCCAGTTTGTTTGGGGAACTTTTCTTTGTTAAATCTGTTAGAGGTGCAGATAGCTGAGAAAAGTTTTTAATAAACTTGCGGTAGAAACCAACTGTACCGATAAATGACCGAACTTGTTTCTTGGTCATTGGACGTGGAAATTTCATAATGGATTCAATTTTATCCTGAGTAGGTGTTATCTGACCCCCTCCAACAATATGTGCCAAGAATTCCAATTTGCTGTAGGCCAAAAGACATTTGGACGGCTTGGCTACCAAATTTGCCTTCTGCAATGCCTCAAACACCATTCGCAAGTGTTCCACGTGCTCTTCCCATGAATCACTAAAGATGCCTATATCATCTATAAAACTCTCTGAGGGCCAACCCCTCTAATCCCTCAAGAACCTTTTGCATCAGGCGGACAAAGGTTGCCGGAGCATTTACCATCCCAAAGGGCATAACTGTAAAGTTGTACTGTCCCATTGGGGTGACAAAGGCGCTTTTCATCTTTGCGTCTGTATCCAGTGGGATCTGCCAGTAGCCCTTGGTTAGATCTATCTTACTAAGGTACTTTGCTTTACTTATCTTGTTCAAGATGTCGTCCATTCTGGGCATAGGCCTTGGATCAAAGACAGTTTCTCTATTTAAATCTCTGTAATCACAACAGAATCTCACTGACGAGTCCTTCTTTTTCACTAGTACAATAGGAGCTGCATAAGGGCTCTGAGAAGTCTCGATGATACCTGCTTGTAACATACAATCTAGTTCCAACTGTACCTGACTTCTAAGTGCATAAGGAAGTGGATATGGTTTCCTAAATATAGGTGTATCAGATCTGAGTTTCACTGTGTGCTCAATAAGGTGCGTTTTCTTTGGCACATCACTGAAGACACCTGAATATTCATCTAACAAACTTCCTAGCTGACCTCTCTGAGCATTTGTAAGGTCGCCAGAAATACTTACATCCTGTATTCCCTCTTTGCCTAAGAAAGAAGGCGTCACTTTATCAGAAATACTTTCATCATGATCTATATTACTAGTCATACCTTTGATCACATTCAAGCATGCGATGATTTCATCTTGTTTCGCTGTCTCATCTGACCGTTCAAACCACGGTTTTAACATATTTACATGGAATACTTTCTCCTTAGTTTGACTAAGTTTAACTTTGTAGTCAACAGTTCCAACTTTTTCAGTTATTGGGTAAGGACCCTTCCACTGAGCCAACAACTTTGAGTATTTGTAGGTAACAAAATCAGTACTTTCTGACCAACTTCTAGTTGTCTACTTCGTGCCTTTCTATCATAGTAAACCTTTTGCTTACTTTTTGCCTTACCTTCGCTCAACCTGGCTAATTTTGTGCATTCTCGTAACCTTTCTCTGGTTTCTAACAAGTAACTGAGTACAGAAGTTTTACTATCCTGTGGTTCCTCCCAGTGCTCTTTTAAAATCGCTAAAGGACCCCGTACCTGTCGCCCATACAATAATTCAAAAGGGGAAAACCCCGTAGTTTCATTAGGCACTTCCCGGTATGCAAACAATACATAAGGCAGATGTTTGTCCCACTGTGAAAGTTCAGAGATCGCATAGCACTTGAGCATCTTTTTCAAAGTCCCATTAAACTTTTCAACCAAACCGTTGGTCTCAGGGTGATAGGGTGAACTACATAATTTCTTTACCTTAAGTAACCTCAACAGCTCTTTCATCAAACCTGACATGAAGTTAGTTCCTTGATCGGAAAGTATTTCCTTAGGGACGCCTACTCTGGAAAAATATACCCATGAGAGCCTCTGCCACAGTCTCTGTTTCTTGATTTTTCAAAGCTACCGCTTCCGGATAGCGAGTTGCATAGTCAACACAAACAAGAATAAAACGATTCTTGCTATCAGTCAAAGGTAAGGGACCTACAAAGTCTATGGCAATTCTAGAAAATGGCTCCTCTATAGCTGGGACACTTACCAATGGTACCTTGCGGATCAAACCCTTTGCTGAACCTTTCTGACACTCTGGGCAAGATTTACAATAATTGGACACATCTTTAAAGATACCTGGCCAGAAAAAATGTTGAAGGATTTCTCCCGTGTTTTCTTATTACCAAGGTGGCCGGCAAACGGTATATCATGTCCCATATTCAATACATCAGCCCTATACTTTTGTGGGTACTACAATCTGAAAAATCTCACCACTTTCTTCTGATTTGTATATTCGATACAATACATCACTTATCAGAGTAAAGCCAGACTTTGACATGTCATGATCCCCTAAAGCTAACTGCCTTACTTTTTTAAGACTCGGATCATCAACTTGAGCTGTAATCAACTCATCCCGATTACAAAATTTCTGATACTGCTTCTCATTGTTCTCTACCTGAGAAAAATCATTACTGGTTGTGTTACCAGTAATATCACCATGAAGCTTTTTCGTCGTCTCAATTTGCAGCTTTTTAGTCTGTGACCTTGTTTCAACCCCAGCACATCTATCTGCATGACTAGTATCTACTTTGAAAACATCCCTGTGTGTAGGTGTAGTTGTTTGAATAAGATTCCCAACTACTACATCAGCAAAAGGTGTGTCAAGAATAAGTGCCACAACTGTCCCCGAAATGAACGGAGTGGTCAAATCTATCTCGACCTCTGCACACTCCCTAGTACTGCCATCTGCTAGAGTTATATTCCTCTGCCTGCCAGTTAGCCTACTTACATCTACCAATCTACTATTTACAAACAAAGTCGAGCTACCTGTATCCCTCAACACTGTAACCAGTTCATGACCTACATGTCCCTCGACAATATCTAAACAGATACTGGATCCACCTCTTTACCTTCTACACCAGGTAACTTAACTATCGCTCCACCAAGATAATTTTCCTGCTTACCTGAGTCATTTATACTCTCTTTCTCGTTTGCCTTCTTTGAGTCCGAGTGCTCAGATACACACATTAATTTACCATGAGGTCTACCTTGAGACTGTGCTGTCGTTTTTCTGCAATCTGACTGCTTCTGTAAAGGACAATCCTTCATAACATGTCCCTCTCTTTGACAGACATAACACTTTTCTCCCATTAAGTCCCTGTGCACCTGCATTACTACCTGACTGAGATTTATTTTGACCACTACCTCTACCTCTATCAAAACTTTGCTTATCACCTCCCGGGCGATTTGGAATTTGAACATGTGCCTTTTTATGAGCAACCTGATATGCCTCTACTAACTCTACCACCTGCTTAGCATCTGTGGGCTTGTGCTCATGCACCCAAACCTGCAATTCCTTTGGACAAAACCTCAGTAATTGTTCTCTCAAAATGAGATCATACAACTTGTCAAAATCATGCCCGATCTCCTCTCTGTCGCACCAGTGATTTAAATATCGTTCAGTTCTTACCTGGTAATCGCGGAACGACTCGTCAGACATTTGCTTGGAGGATCTATACTTTTCTCTATAAGCCTCTGCAGTAAGCTCGTATCTTTTCAGTATAGCCTCTTTTATGACATCATAATCACCACTATCTGCGTCAGCTAGCCTAGAATATGCCTCTAAAGCCTTACCTGTGAGTAAAGGTATCATATGAATTGCCCAGTCACGCTTGTCCCAGTGATGCAGAAAAGCCATTTTCTCGAATGATCTCAGAAATACATCAACATCCTGTCCCTCTTGAAACTTGGGCAGTTTAACTTTAACGTATGGTCTCTGTGCAAATTGTGAAGTAGATGTAAAAGGTCCCGGATCCCGACTCCCTATTAGCTCCATTTCCTGCCTTTTAACCTCTAATTCTTTCAACTTTATTTCCCGTTCCAACTCTGCCCTTTTCATCTCACGCTCGGCGTTCCTCTCATCTCGCTCCGCGTTCCTCTCATCGCGCTCAGCATTCCTTTGTTCACCCTCGGCGTTCCTCTGTTCACGTTCCTGTTCACCTATAATCTTAATTAGCTCAAGACACTCAGACAACGTATTCCCCTTCTCGATCAAGTCACTAACCCAACTGGGCAACCTCGAAGCACTCATGACTAACAACCTAAGCTGACTATGAACACGAAAATACGCAAAACTGCCAACTGCCTAAACTCTACTCCGAAATACTCGGTTTAACATATAGACACAATGATAGACAATCCCACCGCTGCCACCAAATGTAACGATGTGGTATATGCCAATACCACACGTGAGTAATTTTAGATTGTCCGATTGTAATCTATATGAAAAACCAAGTCAGATATATAACAAAACAAATTTATTTAGAAAATATAGAAAAAAAATTGCATATATATGAAGGACGAAAATTACTCCAACAAACTAAAGTCATACAATAGTTCCAATTTGTCTCCACGTTTAGGCCTAGAAATAGCGATGATAATACTTGACATTTAAACAAAAAAAAAACACACAAATTACACAGTCTGCATTCCCGTAGCGGAAAAAAAAATGAAAGTTCCCGACGTTGGTTACGAGTCCAGCACTAGGAATCGACCTTCGCTCAATTTGCGACACCTTTACACACATGATTACCGAGAAACACAGTCAGTTCCGAATATTTTCCCACGTAGATATACGATATAGATATAGGTAAAGGAAACTTCTAAAACAGGTATCAAGCTGGAGAATTTCCACCCGAAAACTCATATGTGCGGTAATTTTCAATGCACAGTTAATTTGGATCCACCTCGGAAAACACATATTTTCCACCAAATAAGTCAGAAACTGCGCTCCATGAATGCAGAGACTGAGCCATCGACGAAAGTTAATTTAACGCCCTGTACTAGCGTAAATTTCATCCGCCTCGCCCATGAAGGTGTCTCGTCCAACTCGCCAGATTCTACTGACTCTCCGTTTTATCCGTGCTTAACCCCGAAAACAAAAACACTCGTAAAACCAGTTCGCCAAATATAACCGTGAAGTACATATGCACTACCAAAAGTCAGCGGGAAATTCAAATTCGTTACACCATCAGTAACATTTAAATCTCTAGGCCAATATGTGTACATGTAGAACATTCCCCCTACTTCAAAGACTGCCGCAAGTTTTTCGTCAGTTAAGATCACGTGAACGACACAGCTTCTAATGTCCAACTTCACAGCGAGATGCCAATACAAACAACTGGACCACAAACTCATTTGCATATTAATCATGCGCAAGAATTGCAAACAGTTTCATCAATCACTTTTATCTTCAATTCAGTCACAAGTTTATAATGTCAAGCAATAATTGAAAAGTAACATTTAAAAGAAACTTCAAAATATATTAAAACACATAAAGGTCACCTAACTATTTATAGCATATATTTAGACAAGTCTTCATGGCGTATATTTTTCAGCGAATTGTTACTTTTTTCCGTCAATTCAAAATGTAAACATTTAAGAATAAAAGTGTGATTTGGAAATTTCAATACTTGAAGTTGAGTTAAAATATAGGAAATGCACATATATGCGTAATTTCAGGTCAATATAATGTGTTATTAACCCCGTACTGCAAAATGTGCTTTGACTTGATCCCAAAACTCCACTTAGATGTACGATAACATTAGTGAGTTGATGAAACCTCAACTCGTAAAAATGTTAAATAATAGACATAAATGAATTATTCCTTGTGAATTTATTTTTAATTCTTGTGGTACAAAAGAAATAAATATTGAAACATCAAACACAGTGCGCATCAAATTAAATTTCAAAGAGAAAAAATGAAATTTTGACAATTATGATTTATATGTACATGTATAAAGATAGGAAATATTTAAAGGGAAATTACCTGTGGATTGTTTTTCAAAACAGAATCCTTTTTTACTACTTAGATAGAAATAAAATAATAAAAAGAGATAAATACAGGTATACAGATTCTTAAATTCCTATAATTTTGTGAAAATTGCTTGAGAAACCCAGGTTTGGCACTTTTTCAATTGCAATTGAGTAATTCATCCTTATTTGTATATGAATACCACACTGGAGCTGACCTAAGTTTCACAAAATTTATAGGAATATAAAATTTTTGTGCCCGAGTATAGCTCTTATTTGTTATTGTACATTAAGTACATGCAGTAAAAAGAAAAAAATCGAAATTCATCTTGATATTCACAGCTTGTTTTTTTGTTCTCAGTAAGACAGTATAAGTATTAGAGTACCAAATATTAAATATATCACATACCAAAGTATTAACATATCCGGGAAGATTAGGCAACAATTATACAAATGAAGTGAACTTGGACAAACACGGAATCGGAAGAATGTGTCAGAATGCTATATTTTCATAAGAAATTAAAAATAATAACATATTTTGGAATTTTCATTAAATCCATGACAAGTATTTCTTTGTAACACCTCGGTTTGTTGTGGGAGTTTTCTAGCTAATTTCCTGAGAGAGAGAGAGAGAGAGAGAGAGAGAGAGAGAGAGAGAGAGAGAGAGAGAGAGAGAGAGAGAGAGAGAGAGAGAGAGAGAGAGAGAGAGAGAGAGAGAGAGAGCATCCCTTAACATTGTTCCTGAATTAAGAAAGACAAAACATAACGATAGAAACAGAATGTCAGAAGCTCCTGCGTACTAAGTGTTCGTCATTTAAATACATGTAGTTGAGATAGTACAATACTCGCCTCTAGCAGCGATATATAAACGTTTTTCAACATATATCTTCAACTGTTTATCTAAGGATTTGTCTAGTGATTTCCTAAGTTAAGGGTGAATTTCAGGAAATTATTTTCATTTAGAGAACTTTCGAGAGAAAAAAAAATACCATGAACAAAGATTTTGAGTTGTACGAGTTCTAAGTACAAGGGTAGACTATCTTCTGATTACATTGTCATTTCAAATTGTAAACGTCAATAACATACAATGTATTACGGTGAAATATCAACTCGTGACGAAATTCTGATTACATTGTCATTTCTAATAGCAAATATCAATAGCTTAAAATGTATAACAATGTATTACGGTGAAATATAAACTCGTGACGAAATTCTGATTACATTGTCATTTCTAATAGCAAATATCAATAGCTTAAAATGTATAACAATGTATTACGGTGAAATATAAACTCGTGACGAAATTCTGATTACATTGTCATTTCTAATAGCAAATATCAATAGCTTAAAATGTATAACAATGTATTACGGTGAAATATAAACACGTGACGAAATTCTGAGAATCCTAGTTCATTCCGGGAAAATACGATAGATCTATACAGTTATCAGAATTAAAATATCGCCAAAGTTATGCGTAAGGAAGGAAATAATACCCGGTATATCTCTATATAAGATGTCATAAAATATCTATTGCTTTAACAATTGTTCATTCAAATACTAATTAAGACATTTTCTGGAACAAAATAGGGACTGTCTATTACAAAATAGGGACTGTCTATTACAAAAATGAGCATGGAAGTATTTTGAATTATCTGAACTGTCTGTCAGATATGTGTTAAAATCTAAATGCAGCGTGACATACAATTTATGAATAGGACATTTTTTTCTTTCTTTATTTATTCATTTTGTTGTTGTTTTGAATAGTTTTACACCACACTCAGTCAGTTTTTAATGGTGGGAGAGAGAATAGGGTTTCAATGTACCAGTTAAGAGATCACCAGCCTTCCGCAACTGGCAAACTTTCTCACAAACTCATCTTCGGTTCCAGGGCGACTCCGTGCTGACTGGATGTGAGATACTTCAATACGACGACGTTTTGTCAATTAATAATGACAATTTTCATACATATGTCGATGCGATATATCCCGGCGAACTAGAAATTAAAGATTCAACAGAATCAAGCACACACGCTTTATACTTAGACATTTTACTTACTATAGACACAGATTGGAAATTAACAACTAAGCTATACGACAAACGCGACGATTTCGACTTTCCCATCGTTAATTTTTCACATTTAAGTAGTAATATCCCACAATCATCCGCATATGGAGTTTATATTTCACAAATGATCTGATATGCCAGGACGTGTTCAACATATGAACATTTCATATGCAGAGGCAAACTACTCACTGACAAATTATTGACACAGGGATATCGAAAACCGGGTTTGATGTCAACGTTCCGCAAATTTTAAGGTCGGTATAATAGTCTTGTTTGCGACTACTCTGTTTCAATAAGTGAAATGTTGAGTTACCTGTTCGTTGCCGGTTGTTGAGACGTCTGTTCCAATATTGACGAGGATTCGTTCCTCACGTGTTTCATTTTAATTTGACTGTGGACTCACGGTGGGTGTGACCGGTCGACAGGGGATGCTTACTCCTCCATGGCACCTGATCCCACCTCTTGATTTCTAGAGGTCCGTGTTTGTTCATTTTTACCAGATTTGTACGTATATCCTGGACATCCTAGTGATTTATACCTTGGTATCCGAGTTTTTATATTACTTACATTCCAGTTGGCGTGTAAATACTTCAGATCTAGTTAAGGTGGTATTAGCTGTGTTTACAAACAAATCTTTCTTTTCAATTTTACAATAACAAATTAGACCTACACAGGCATAAACATTTTTTTTTTAATTGAGGTCAGGTCCAGTATGGTATTTATATAAAAATAGTAAGGTTGAATTGATCAATTGCAAGTGAAAAAGTGTCAAACCCGGGTTTCCATAGCATTTTTTCACCAAATGTAAGGATTTAAGGATTTCTATGTCAGAGTATATGTCTTTTTGTTATTGTTTATCAATCGAAGTATTGAAAAAGGTAAATATATTTTTTTTTTTTTTTAAAAAAAACACAGCGTATGCCATCAGCCTCCCGAAGGTAAACTTACAAACTTTCTCACAAAATCAGCTCGAACTCACGCTGACTAGAAGTGAAATACTTCATGGTTTAAAGTGCAATGCTCCAACAACTCGATACTAGACCAATAACAGGATGTATTTTACCATCACCATCACCATCACCCTGCAATTCATCTTTACTTTTTACCGATATTTACACCTCCTGTCAAATTATTCCTTTAGCTACATGATGGTGGTTAGTTTCAATAGCGGAGGATAGCACCTGGCTACAAGCAATCAAGGGGGGGGGGGACTTCTGCAAGCAAACTCGCAAACTATACAAAGCGCATACTAAAGTTTGTTGTTTTATATGTCGCCGAGAATTGTCACCTTTATCGAGACATTTACAAGTTCATGTGAAGTATAATAAATATCCACCTAAGCTATGGACCGATGCCAATACAGTTAGGTTTCTTTTACCCGTCTTATCAGCTTTAACACAAAACTGTGATATTATTTACTCACTTTTACTCCTAATACCGAGTGCTTGACCAGGAAACGGGATGCTTACTCCTCCATGGCACCTGATCCCACCTCTTGGTTTCCAGAGGTCCGTGTTTGTCCATTTTTGCCGGATTTGTATGTGTCCTGGACATCCTAAAGATTTATACTTTGGTATCTATGTTTTATATTTCAAAGTCTTCTGTATGGCAAGAACCCAAGATCACATTCCGGCCCATCGCCTAGTAGAACACTCAAACTAAATGAACAATTGTGAGTTGCTGACAGTTGATTTAGAGGTTCTAAGGCTGTAAAAATTGGTATTTATATAAATAACAAAACGCAACAGTTTAGAAAATGGGTCATTTATTGCAAACAGTTCCATGAACTAGTATACATAGTTAAATATATTTGTCGTTCTGAAATTAAGTACACATGACAAGAGAAGGAACAGTTTTCTTTACATCAGAACTGTCGTGTGGATCATTTGATTATGAAAAAAGTAACTAGCTAACCCAGATTAGAAAACACAAGAACTGTTACTAAAACAAGTACATCAACTTATTTCCTCTCCCTTTTTTCGTTTTACAATTAAACCATATTTTAAATAAAGACATTAAACTGACAACATCTTTCACGTGAATGACCCAATGACCAAGGTGTTGGATATATTTTTTTTTCTAGAGACATATACTAAACAAAGTTTGCTCTAGTCTCTTAGTTAATTCTGAACATACAAATTAAGAACAACAAATGTACTATAGACATAGAAAAAATATCAACAATCACAAAATTCTTGTTATGAAGAATTAAATACTAAATGATGCATTCTTTGTACATGGCTACATGTTTCGGAGATATGAACGTTTAACATAAATTGAAATGAATAATTATACACCATCTCATATTTAACTGTTTACAATACATTGGCTTTTGGGATTTCAAAATTGCTATCTGAGGCTGGAGCTCTGTAGTGTTATATATGTATGTCACAGTGATTATCAATATGACCTTCTGAAAGTGTACATGAAGAAAGTTACGAAAGACAAGAGTTCCAATACGAAACCAGTGACCAGAGAGAGATGCTTAGCTTGAATAGATAGCCAACTATGGTTAACACAAACCATATTTGGTAATTCACCTGTGTTACTAGAAAGAGACTTCACAACTGCACATCAAATATTTGAAAAGTTAAAAGTCAGCTAAAAATTTTAAAACATGACCCCCATCTAACTAATTATGGATATTCTGATCAAGTGTTTTCCTGGTAAACAAACAGAGACCTTTTGTCTACAAAACGTGAAACTGAGTTGTCGAGCTATACTTACTGTCGGTGGGATTAAATTGCATATAATAAAACTGACATCACATAATTGTCAAATCTTCCGTTTTCTTTTACTAAGAGTAAGAATGGATAAATACGTAACTGTTGGAAGTGGGTAAATCAAATCAATATAGAAAATACATAATTGCTGATTTTTTTTTTTCAAATCCAATGTATGAAAATCAAACACCTGTAATATCTATTTTTCCTCATTAAGTACGTTAAAATTTTACAAAAATCGTTTAAATATATGGCCGAATTGTGAAGCAATTCATCTGAAATTTCAAATTTATTGTCGGGGTGAGGATCAAGGTAAAACATGAAGGTCAC
The DNA here is from genome assembly GCA_030159075.1 of Atrina japonica. Lineage (NCBI taxonomy): Eukaryota > Metazoa > Mollusca > Bivalvia > Pterioida > Pinnidae > Atrina > Atrina japonica. The sequence continues at coordinate 27,916 of BROG01000647.1, forward strand.
AGTTGACATATATCATGATGCACTATCATGTATACTATGAACAGAGCTAAACACAACATTTTCACCAAATTGCTAACAGAGAGAGATATCCTCAACTCAGACTGTTATTTGCTTCACAATTCGCTCAAAATGTTTTTAGAATAACCAAAAACTTCTTATTAATTTTCATACAAATTATACTTCAGTTTCATAAAAGTAACATTTTCGTATTTACATAAATACCCTTACAATCAATAAAGTAGACTTTTACAAAAAAGGCATTTAAAATAAAATTCGAATTCAGTATTAAATATCATATCTAAAATGTCGGACAAATATGTTAACAGGGGAAAAAAGAGATAAAATTCAGATCCATCAAGATTAAAGTTGTCTTTTAAGTAAAGAATACTAAGTTATAAGCATATCTGCCTATCGTGCACATTCCACATAGAAATTTAACCAGAGAAGACAATAGCACTACTAAATCTGGATGTTGTTGTGTCAATTCTGAGTAACATTCTTTTTCGTCCTGTTCAATCCTCCATCATCACTCAAAGCAACAGACCATACAAAATAATCACTCTTCTACAAGAAACGGAGAGGAAATGAAACAAGAAGAAAAAACCACGAAAGGTCTGACAAATATGTCAGCAGTACAGCTTCTACAGTAAGTAGATAATCCTATTTACATATAAAAAATATATATATATACATGTATATTTATAATAAAAAATGAAGTACAATGAATACTGTTACAAGCAAAAAATCTTCTATTTATTTCAACAAAATCAAAATTTTAATCAAAATTTCAGAAAGTAAAATCTTATTTAATCTATTTACTTTTCCTCTTTCAAAAGATGTTAAAAGTTTTCTAAAATATTATAATTTAACAAAATGTAAATTGTAAATTTTAAACAGGATCATACAAACCAGAATAGATCTCAAATTATAACAATAATGATAACAATTTCAAAATAGGAAGTATGCAACAATAGTATTCATAGAAATATTTAAAAAAAACTTTTTGCTGCTATAAGTTAAAATCAGAAATTTTATTCCATAAAATTTTATCAAAAAATGTCAAATTTTTAATTACCAAACACTATCATTTAAATTTTTAATACTTTCTGTGAAACAACATTTTAACAAAACAATAAAATGTCACTGTAGACATACATTTCAGTTAAATGGCTCACATTATAGCTAAAAATTTAATTAAATTTTTAACAAATCAGTGATATATATGCACCAAATTCTTTAAATTGTTATAAAATGTGAATTTCAGTACAGCTGCATAATGCTATATAAATGCTATAAAACTTTATAACCTCTGAATGTGTGAGACAGTGGGAATAACTTAATGTATCTCTAGCATTAGTCATATCAGGGAAACTTAATGAAAGTATTGAAAAAACTTTCAAGCTATGCAAAAATTCACTATTCCCCTTTTATTAATGCCTAAGGAACTCAAAACCTGGGTAATCCGTTATCAACTGTACAAAAATTAAGAAATATTATCTCCAGTTTCTTTAGTAATGCATTTGAACTCGACATTGTCAATATACTGTATGTACTTGCTGCCTTTCAGAGGGGTAGTATCCAAACACAATAATGGCTATGAACATTTCTCCTTTAAATAAGAAAGTTGGGATTTGGGAGTTCTCAATCCAGAGAAAAAATATTCAAAACAAAATGAGTACGTTTTTCATCTGATATCCTTGGTATGGCGGGAAAGGAACAATAACTCCTGATCAAAATCCTGAAAATGTTATCTACCATAAGTATAGTACTTAAAGCCTTTTCTCTGATGTCAACAACAAGTGTATGTGTATGACAAAGAGAGAAAAATATAATTAACTCTAATGACATGTATCAAAATTCATTAGATCCTATTTTAAGAAAATTCTGATCGATTCAATTAATTTTGTACGAAAACGAAAAAAAAAAAAAAGACATGGTTGGCTTGTTGCGTTGCTGCATTTAACAGCTAGAAATAAATCAATTAAAAGGAGAAAACAATGGGATACCCCCTTCCTTTATCTAAAAAGGAACCTTTTTCCGTCATCACCAAGGGTGTAGGTATGAAGTAAAGAACACAGAATGCAATGTGATTTACATAATTCATATATATACACATACAACATCATTAAAAATGATCAAATGCACACAAAAAATTCTTAATTCATTTCTGTCTTAGGTTTCAATATCAACGAAAATAGAAAGTATCCCTGTTTCTAAGCTCTTTACAGAAATCAAGAATTAAATTCAGAGTTTTCATGTCTCGATTTTTCATAACTTCTGCCAAATAAGTAGAGTTGTTTAATTAACATAAGATTTTATCATGAACTCTGATGAAAATGGGATATTACTCACAGTAAGGAGAAACTGTTATTACAATTCTGACAGAATTTTTGGCGTTTTGCAAATGACTTTTAACCTTATTCTACACAGCTAGGCAGCAAAAGAAGGATGCATCTGGGTGTGTTTGAATAGTTTTGATGAACAATATGACTGTTTTTTTACAAATGAAACAAATGAGGTATATTCTTTAATATGCCAATAATTCACTTTTTACAAGTTAGTATCTGTGGATACACTGATTTCTAAACATGAAAATATTCTAGTAAACAAATTGGTCTATTTACATCATTGGGTAGCAAGTTCAACTTCCAGGTCTGTTGAATCTCTAACCCCACTATTAAACTGATCACAACTTATAATTCACTACCAATTGTTATATAAGATATAAAAAAAATGAAATTTTTTAATCCAAAGAATCACATTTTTAAAAATAGAATTTCAAATATTTCATTTCAATAAAATGAATGATGAATACAATTTAAACATTATAGTTACCCAAGGGGTAATATTAGCTTGTATTATTTTAAAATGTATACCAGACCTAAATAACAATCTAGCAGTTATATCCCTTTTTCCTTTTATGATCAACATAACCAACAACAAAATATAGTTTTTAAATGAAAAAATGAGTTTCCTTTTTGACACGAAAAAAAAAAAAAAAAAAAAAATAAGCACAGATTTCCAATAAATGTCTAAGTAATTGTCCATCGTGTACAACGACGCTTTTATGATTAAAATGTTATAGCATTAAGCAGAGGTCATGTATGTCTTAGTACTAACTTAGATAGACTTCCTTTCTTACAAAGTATTTTAAAAAAAGAGTTTTTGTATAATAAATATTACTGCCGTCTTCTTATAAAACATAGATCTTCCATTATGTTTAAAAAAAAAATGAATAATTGTCATTAAAATTTGAAAAAGCTACACCTGTTTTGACATCAGTTGGCAAACTGCCAGTAATACACACTTGTGTACACGCGTATTACTCTCTACGAAAACTGAACATATAAAAAAAACATGACTTGGAAGATTCCATGCGGACAAGAGGTGCAATGAGAAAGAGATTGTTCCATTAAAGCTCTTTATGACATCAACTCTTTAAGAAGAACTTTGCCATGATTGATGATTAATAGTCACACAGACTACAAAGCTCGAAATATTTTGTTCACATTTTCATTAATTCAAAAGCAACTTTTCAACAACTGGCACCCGTTTTGTAAATTAAGGACAAAAATTTAATCCTTTTTCGGTAAAAAAAAATCTGTGTCCCTACTTGTGAAAATTAAAAAATGACAAAACCTGCATGAAATCATATAATCTTAAAACAAATATACATTAAAACAAAACAACAAAGGTCAATTACAATACACGTTTTCTCGGGACATCACTTAACCTTTTTTTTTTTACCAAAAATTGATCAAATTATGTCAAGACTTGTGGCTAATTCTGTATAAAATTTACCACAGCCTTCATTAACAGTAGTTTTCTCGCATTTTTTTTTTTTTTTTTTTTTGCATTTTTACAATGTACTGGCTACGCATAAAATTCCTTATCATTTGCTTTCATGTATGAATAGTTTGTGAATTTCTGTTCATCCAATGGGTAGCTTCCCTCATCCTTTTTTCTCATTCGATACACAATGAACATCACCAAAAGAACAGCACAAAGCAAGCCAACCACAGCTCCTCCAATCACAGCTAAAATTAAAACAGATATGTTATCAATATATGAACTCTAGAGAGTGAAAAGGCATACTAAATTAAGAATGAATTCAAATTAGTCGGATTGCACAGCAATCTTATGTATCATCTTACAGATCTCATATAATTGTCACACACAGAAAATAAAGCTAATTCTGGGAAGACATTTAACAAAACAGCGAAATAAAAACGTAAAATAAACACATGGGTGTGAAATAAACCCCGAGTCTGTAGGTGTAATCAGATCTCTGGAAATACAATTTCGCAATAATTGCCAGTCTAATACATGCCTAATGAACATATCAGCTGAATTTTTTTTTATTTAATGAAACATTCCAAAAGTGAATTTCATTTACATAAATTTCAACAAGATGTGTTTACAAAAGTTATGCTTCTCCAAGCTAAGTAATTATAAAGATTTTAAAGTCCAATAACTCGTGTAGATATTGGGAAATATTGGAATAAAATTTGAAGAATGGAACTGAAGTTATTATATGTTATGTTGCTAATGGACAAAGAGAGCCCCCTTCCCCCACCCAAAAAAAGCCACACCCACCCCTCAATCTTAGATCTGAGGGACATACAAATGTGGCAAACGACAGCACAAATGAATGAGGCATATGATGGCAAGATTGCTGAAAAATGATGAAATGTTCTATGTAACATACAGTGGCAATCATACAAACACATTAAGGCTCTAAGTTGAAAGTAAATTATTCACAAATGCGAGTAAATGTTTTATTTTGCAAGTAAATTTCAAGGCCACTCCCCATTTGGTGAGTAAAACGTTTTAACAAGACCCAAATTTTGTCAACCAATTTGGTTTCTTGTTACTGACAGCAAATCTGAGTGAGCAGTATTTGAGTCTTTAAATCATCTTTTCTATTGATAATCATAAAAAAGTCATTTGACTGTCCAAACTGACTACAATTTTGAAATGGACCTAAATAAGGCTAAAACATCAGTTGTACCCTACGTAGAGCCATACAAAAAAAAAAGACAAAACAATACAAATTCATGTTTAAATCAAAGTACTGAATGTACTGAAATGGGTTGTTATTTTAGCAAAATAGCTCTGAGATTCAAACTACTTCTATTTAACATATATGAAATGTAAACAAGAAAAATTTGATGCAAAGCATCAATTCGCCGCCAAAGGTATTTCAAAGGAAGAATGCAAGCATTCAGTTACTTAATATCTATTACGACAAAACGACCAGATAACATTTTTGTGAAAATAGAGTCAACAGAACTAATTTAACGGCGATTTCCCGTCAACTAACACCAAGTTCACAGACTGTAGTGAGAAATGGAGTGGTCATCATGTTCCTGGTCAAATTCATCCAGTGTAATCATTCATTTTAGTAGTGTTTATATAGCAATTGACATCAGCGATGTAGCAATGTCTATATATGTAAAAGTTTACAAAATGACAGTTGCAGTAATTTTCACTGTTCTGCATAATGGTTGTCAACAATGGTGAAGAACTTGGATTTTTTTTTAAGAAAATGTATTAAATATTAGTATATATCAAGAATATAAAACGTAATTTAGAAAAACATTTATGGAATAATTCAGAATTATTTTTTTTAAAACAAGTCCATATTCCAGTCTGTTTCGTTCATTGTTGGCCTAGCCGGCTAGAGTGGTTCGATCTTGTTTAACATGATAATTCTGACTTTATCCATTATTACACAAAACTCGTGTTAAAAGTAACATTTTATTATATGTAGACTTTAACATGTACTACAGTTTTTTATGTCGAAATAAAAGTAAAAATGGTGTGCTTCGGTAATTAAGGTCTGTTTCGGTAAATCGTCCGACCCGTTTTCACTTTGTTGTTCTCCCAATCATCAATATTTCATACGACACATTTCGTTTTCGGTGTTATATTTATTCCGTTTTGCACAAACGAAATCATTTTAAATGATAAAAACATTTTGTTCCAAATTTCCGTCGTCCAACAAACTTATATAATAGGATATCATGCTCTTATCAAAATCAAAAGCAATCACGTAATGATTGCTCCCATCATTTCGACTAATGTCTCCCACTTATCGTTATTTCAAAAATACGAATCGCGGTATTATACCTTAATTGCATTAAAAAAATTTAGATGCTGATTATTTATGAAACAAACCAACATCACTTTCATATCTGAAATTTAATAGCGTTTTTGCCTCAAATAAAATTACTACATCATTACTTCCGCGTTCAAAGAAACTAACAGCTCCTTCCATATACTACTTCCAAACTTAATTTGAAATATATTCGCCGCCTCCTGGCGGCAAATAATAAATCAAATTAATGTAGATCTTAAAACAAAAACAAAAATTCAATTTACAGCCTCTAAATAAATTCAAAATTTACATTCTAAATTTTATTTCTTGTATCTTCTGCACCAACTTTAAATATTGTCTGTCGTGCATTAACACTCATTTCAAAATAAAACGTGAGCATTTATCGAGCCTACTTAAATCTAAACCAAACATGACACTGGGAACAGGTAAAATAAATTTTTCATAGCAAAAAATTGCTGTGATTTAAAGCATATTTTACGGCTTGTAATATCCAATGTAAACAATCCTATTTAGGACTATTACCGTGGTACATGAACATATACTCTGCCTTGACTAATAAACAACCAAACAACGTTCTCTATCTTATATTAATTAATATAAATAACTGTACGGGGTGAAACAGACAGTGTACCCCATGTTTATTGTTAAATAAATCATTTTTCATCAACATAATTCGGGTCTAAAGTCGCAATGTAGTAAAACAATCTATCAACAATTTCACTTATAGACATCAGAGCTTTCGGCAATGGATAAAACATTTATTTTTTCTGTTTTCTGTTTCAGACATCATTTCTGTTTGAAATCCATTATGAACAGACCCGTTACACAAAAAGTTTATGTTTATTCATCCTAATCTAATTGTGATTAACTTCAAAACTTGTGATAATTGTTGTGTAAACACCTGACAATGGACATGGCGATTTCCTCCAACTTCCGCGTGGTAACGAGAACTGGAAATTGTAACATTCAATGTTTGAGTTACCTCCCTCTGCGATATAAATACATACTGTATACAAGTGACCGTCCGCTGAAATTGAGCGGACACTGGTTATGTTAGGCATGTGGTCACCATATGGGAGTATAAATAAAGGGAATATGCACGGGGAATCTCATTAAGGCAGGTTATGTATAGCGATTAGTTGCCAAACACATTAATTTGATAGTTTTCAAAATGGACAGGAACTTTCACGCCATATTTGCATAACAAGCACCTCTTACTCTATGCCATCTCCTCTATTCTGCTTTTATTTTCATTTTCCATGGACTAGAAAACATACATATTCTTGAGAGTTCAATAGAAATTGATTTAGCTTCATGTTGGTATCAGTGATATGTAATTATTTCTATTTACATCGCTGTATGCTTGAAGCTCACTAGCTGTCAATATCAATATGATGAATGGCGGAGTAATAAAGTCTCAACATCACTGGAATCTTATATAGCGGAATTCCATATTTATAAATAGATCAATGACGTTTGGTTGAAATTATCTACAAATCGTATTGTATAATTTCGAAAGGCAGAAGTAAGTAGAATCATGTGGTATTTCATTAAATGACTATTCAAACTAGATTTAATTTCATTTACACCAAAATATTTTACTTTTCTGTAAAAGTTGAATTCTTGAGTTGGACTATATTTTGTGAATGCAACCTCCATGACCTCTTCACTGCTAACAGGATAGCCCTCGATGAAAAGTCGAAGTAAACCCATAATAGGTTGTTATTACAAAACAACCCATAAAAAAACATAATAAAAAGCCAATAATACTAGCAACCCAAAAATTTGCATACCTGCAAGAAGACCTGGTTTTGCCATTATATGCTTGAAAAGTGATAAATTTTGTTTTTGTGGTTTTCCCATTAGGTCTGTGTCGTCTTCATCAATACCAGTATCATTGTCATCATCATCATCATCATCTGAGTCATCAGGTTTAATATCAGTATCTGGTTTGAGAAAAAAACATCACATATTTGTAAATAATTTTTAAAATCCAGTTTTACTGATACATTGCATAAAGGAATTTACATGACCATATTATTTACTGCGATATAGAAATTTGTCAGAAATTTTGCTCTATAAAATTTCTACATTTTGAAATTAAGTTTTACTTAACAATATTGCAGTCAAATGAAGGCAGCCAGTTTTTATTGGTGGAGGATAGAAGCCAGTTACAATGTACAATGTACCCATGAAGAGCCACTAGCCTTCCATGAGTAAACTGGCAAACTTTGTCATAAAATCAGCTTAGGTTCCAGTGGGGCTCCAACCTGTGCTGACGAGAGGTGAGAGACTTCATAGTTTAAAGAGCGATGCTCTATCCACTTGGCTAAAACCTGTACATGTAATCACAACCATCAATGAAGTCAAACTTGCAATAATGGACACCTCTTTATAAAGGCCAAATGTATATAACAGCCTTTATAGACAGATTTGACTGCACATTCTACTGCCATAAAAGCTAAAATAAAATATCTAATTGTTCTCACTGATCACTGTATAGGAAGTTCATATGTTTGAATAAAATCTATTAATTGATTTGAAGTCATTAAGAGAGACTTCTATTTCATAAAACAAACATGTTCATTGCCTTAATGTGCATGCCCAATTATGATAACAGGAGTAAAAATGAAGTGTATGCAAGACATTTTCAGTTTTTTCAATTGAGATATCCAAATGTCTGACAACTGGCTTTACATGTGCATTTGGGACATCAATCTTTTGTGACATCATAATCACACAAACGTTTGAAGGGCAATTTAAATGTGATGTCTTAATTGAAATGTCTGCAAAACAAATGTCATGTCAGCCCTTTCTAGAAAGATCAATTAAATCCCTGCAGAAATATGCAAATGTGTTTTATAAATATCATGTTGCTTTATCTTGATATAGTTGTGTTCAACCTTACAAATCATTTCTAAACAGTGGAACACTTCTTGGGAGACCAATCTTATAAAAGACCACCTGTCTTGAGAGACCACATTTCAGTGGCAGATTGGGTGGATTTCTCAAGTCAGGATCCAATGTAACACAATATTACACAGAAAGAAATGTTTGTCCTTACGACCTGACAATCTGTGAAGAGTACACTCAAACTTGCATTAAAGGTCACCTCTGTATAAAGGGCACCTGCCTATAAAGGCCTTTCTAATATAACCTTTGTTCACTATTTTTATAATGAATAAACCTCTTTAAAAAGGCCATCTGTCTATAACAACTACTTTTACTCATTCCATTGAGTGGCATTTATAGACAAGTACTTGATTGTACCTATAAGGTAGGAATATATTAATTACAATTCAGACTTATACTTAGATAAATATATATTTACCATCTGGTAAGAGGTTATTTTTATTGTTGTTCTTCTGAAAAAGAAAAGATAAATAACTGTTAATAGCTATCTCCCTTGACCGTCTAGAAATTTGAAAAGTTGAAAGCAAGATTTTTTTATACACTGAGAAGAATTTAACAATTTTCAATTTCAAATTATGTGAATTTGATATACACATAAGTGCACTTGACACTTAAGTTATCAATCTTGATACAAATAGTTACACAAACATTAACAGTTTTTTTTTTTAAATACAACATGCACTCATTTAAAGGTATAGTAAAATCCAGATAACTTGGCAGGGAGGAGTCTCCTGAACCCTTATCTGACCTGGACGAATTAAAACTTTAAATAATAAATCACAACAACGTTAGAATTACACTGTCAAGAGTAATCGGTCCTTATTGTCACCATTCCTGAGAGTATCCAGTCAGAAATAAAATGCTTTTCCCATGAAGCCGAAATTTACCATAAAGTGAGTAGATCTTATAAGCCAATCTTTACAGTAAAGTGAGTAGATCTGATAATCAAAAAGTTGCTCTGCCCTGCCAAGTTTATGAAAATTAGACTATGCCTACATATGACCAACAAAAAGCTTAATGAATTCTTTATCTATAACTGTCACCCTACAAGTAGTTCCCTACCTGAATACATTAACCCCTAGAAACAATGGACTTTACACCAATGCAGCAGTTTAGTCCATCTGAGATTTTTAGTTGAATAAGCTAAACTCTAATACTGGGGTGCCAGAAGGGTTAAATGTATGACAGAATATATTGAGATAAACAGATGTGATAAAATGTTGACATACTTTATCCTTGTCTCCGTGTGTTGGCCTCTTTGTTACTGATTTATATGTTGGTGCCAGTGTTATAACTTTAGTATAAACTGGTCTTGGTGCTGGTGTTGTTGGGCTCTCTGTTGATGTAGTTGGCTCTGCAATATAAAAAACTGTTAATCCAGCAAATATTTCTCTGATAAACATGATAAGAATAAAAATTAATGAATTCATTGCACAAAACTATTTCTTAGTGATCAATGAACTCATTGCACTACAACATTTCTGAGTTATGAATGAACTCATTGCACTACAACATTTCTGAGTTATCAATGAACTCATTGCACTACAACATTTCTGAGTTACCAAAGAACTCATTGCACTACAACACTTCTGAGTTATCAATGAACTCATTGCACTACAACATTTCTGTGTTATAAATTAACTCATTGCAATATAATATTTCTGAGTTATAAATTAACTCATTGCACTACAACATTTCTGAGTGATCAATGAACTCATTGCACTACAACATTTCTGAGTTATCAATGAATGTATTGCACTACAACATTTCTGAGTTAATAATTAACTCATTGCAATATAATATTTCTGAGTTATAAATTAACTCATTGCAATACAATATTTCTGAGTTATCAACATTCTCATTCCAATACACCATTATTGAGTTACTATTCTCATTCCAATACACCATCAAGGAGTTTACATTCTCATTCCAATACACAATTATTGAGTTTAGAATATACTCACTGAAATACACCATTATTGAGTTAACTATGTACTCATTCTAATACACCAAACTGATTGCATTTGCCAATCTATGTGCATTATTTGTGTTGCAATCAAACCAAAAACATTTCACTTATAAAATTGTACTAATTATAATTGAATCTTGAAATGTTTAGGTAAACCATTATGTAAATCAGACTTACCCTTGCACTTTGGTACTGCGGGCTTATATACTCTTGTTCCAAGCTGCTCAAGACCCTGAGCATCAACACACCAGCAGGCTGCACCGTGACACTGAATTTTTTCAAACTCTCCTTCAAATGTACAGTGTGGCTCATATACGCCCAGTAAACCGTGTCGTTTCTTCAGCAATTGGGAAACACAAAGCTTCAAATTTTTTCCTAAAGGATGAAACAACATAATTATCTTGAACAAACCAAATGTTCCAATATTTTTGATATGATTGCCGTCTAGTAAGAAATATCAATACAGGTTTCTACTGAAATACTATGAAGAGTGCTAGCATGCCACTATAAACTGTGATATCATATGTTAGGACACTGGACTCCTTGTAATTGCATAGCCAAAATGTCAGATAAAATAATAACAAGAATATGCAATAAACTGGTATAGCGTATTTTAGTGAACAATGATGATTCATGTTCATCTAGTCCTTTCATATGTATTTATAATACTATTATAAACATCCTAGGTGCACTACTGACTAGTAATGGATTCTCATTAAGTATGAAATAATATCATAAAAGCAAAATTTTTATAAAATATAGTTTGGTATGTTCTCATTCCTATTAAAAAAACTATTTCCCAGGACATTAAACAAGTTTTCAGTTTTATGGTGGCAGCCAGTTTTTAATGGTGGATGAGAGAGCCTGCATACAATGTACCATGGAAGCGACCACTGGCTTTCAACAAGTAAACTGGCAAACTTTCTCACAAAATCAGCTTAGGTACCAGTGGGGCTAGAATCTGCGCTGACAACAAGTGAGAGAAGTGTGATGCTGTAACCACTCGGCCACGGAGGTCCCGAATACTGACTGTAACATTGTGTTTATCCTTTGAAGGTACATGTTTTAAATAGCAATAACTGATCATTATGTTACCAGACACAGTACACAGTCCATTCCAAGCATTTAATTTTACAGTACTTTTTGTAATCTGATTTTTTTTAAAAGTCTCTGCACAACCAGTCTACATTATGATTAATACTACATACCAGTTTCACAGTCTGGCTCCGTGGGATATTTCATCCTAGTACCAGTAATCTCTGTGTTGGTCAAATCCACACACCAACATTCCTTCTTCTTTCTTTTCATTGCACACTGTAATTTTTCATACTGGCCAGATTCTGTACAACGTGGCTTGTCAGCTTCAGAGCTCGAGTTCAGTCTGTCTCTTTGGCAAGCAGTTAGAGCAACTGTTGGTTGCAATGTTGTAATTTCTAAAAACATAATAATAATAATAATTATAATAATAATAATAGTAATAATAAAGATAATTATCATAATAATCTGAAGGATCTGAAGCATGGAATGTGCTCAGAAACATGAGACACATAAACCAAAGTTTAATTGAGGTACAAGAAGTAAAACTAAAAGCAGGTACACCTGACCTTGACCAAACTTCTTAACCAGAAGCTGATGATGATAAGCAAAAGAGTACCATTAGTTATAGTACATATGATCAACTCATCTTAAAGGCAATATGGCCAAGTTATGACAGGAATTTGATATCGCAATCTGAATTTCAAGGTCAAAGGTGGAGATTAAGATAAAACTATTGTTGACCTTTTATGGTCATAGCCAAATAATCTTATCAGGTTCTATCATGTGAAGTTACAACAGTTTTCTGACGAAAAAACTAAAACCAACAGCTAAGGCAAATTGTTGACACTGACAGATGGACAGACATTGTCAATTTATTAGACCAGGGATCGAAGTCACCAAACTTACTCAGTACTCAAGCAAACTTTCCATGATTTTAAGTCAAAAACGTGCAAAATTTATTCCATAACTGGACATGTTTGTATATTGATGGCATACACTGGTAAATGTAATTAATGATGAAAATTACTGCCCATTTGAAGAAAACTTAAGGAGATGAATAAAAATAAGCAGAATTGCTTTTATTCGAATCCCTGATTGTATTGTATTAAACTTGTTTATATTGTATCAGTTAATAATTGATACAATATTGTTTACATGTAAACCAAGAAAACTTCAGAAATAATAAAAATTTGTTTAAGAATATACTAAAATTTAGAGTACCATACTCAACATATTTATTCAATTTCACACTAAAATCGTAAGTGTGATACAAAAAGTAATTTGTGAATGATGAAAAATATATTTCATATTCACTCAAATCCCGAAGTTTTCAAATGATTATATAGTCATAATAATGAAATATAAGTTGAGCTTGAGTACTGGGTAAATTCTGTGTCTTTGGACCCAGTATTTGCTTTGCAATCCAACATATAACCAAATATACACTAAATAAGTATTCTGTATAACATGTCCATGCATTTACCTGTTTCAATTTTTCCATCACCTGACCCTGAGCCATCCCCAGAGCCATCAACTAAATCTTCATCATCAGTAATAATTGGTCCATCTCCACTATTCTGAAATGGAAAAAGTCAATACTATAACATTTAAATGGAATGATTTAATTTTACCAGAAAAACAACAGCCTTCAGTTAATCACACGGGTATGTATCTATAGTACATACAGCAAATTTAATTACTCACTAAGACAAAATCTCAAACTGTGTTTCTTATACAAATGTAACATCTGATGATGAAAAATGCAGATAAATTTGTAAGGGAAATATTATGTGAGACAAAACTGATTTTCAAGTAAAGATAATTTTTAATCAATGATTTTTTGCTTATAATAATATACATGTAAATCAAATTTTGTTCTTTTTTATAAATCTATGTTAGTATGTAACAAGCTTTGGGTAAGAACTTTACTTGCTGGGTATTGTATTTGCTTAAATAAGACAAGAAGAAAGGAGGTTATTAATCAAAATTCCACCTCCAGCTCATAGGAAAGATCCCCCCTTCCCCCGTGCATTTATTGTGACATAAAATTTGCACAGGCCACAATATAACAGAAATCATCAAACATGTACTCATTTAGAGGTTATGCTAAAAGCAATGATAGAAAAGAAATATGAAAACAAAAATAGGTAAAATTCCATTAATTACAAATATCATAAAGAAAGAAAAAAGGTTATATGATTTGTATTTGTCGGCAACTCTACATAACCTAAATGATCGCTCCCTTGTTATTTTGTGGTCTGTTTGCATACAATTACATGTACATGTGTATATCGAACTAACTCACTAATCTCTCTTTCTCTCTCTCACACACACAAACACACACACCAGGTTTTACAACCAATATGCAAATTTCACTCTTTACAGCCTAAACCATAGACTACAAAATTTATCATTTACCGTAATCGGCCATGTATAATCCGCATTTATGTATTATCCGCATCCCCCATTTCAGCATAAGATCTCGGAGAAAAAGGGTGTTCGTGCTTTTAGGCCTAACCTGCATCTGGGTTTTATACATGGCCATTACTGGGGCATTAGTATGACCGAAAATGGGACTAATTTTAAATATCAATCCTAAGATCGGTATTTGACAGAAATAGAAAAATATTTATTAAATAAAAGAAAATATGATACCATGAAATTTGAAATAAATGTAAAACTACAAAATGGGAATCTGAAGTACGAAACTACAAGATACATGTACTACATATGCTGTTCCGTGTAACTCCCTTATTTACAGTTACAGTATGGCGGTTCGCTTTGTCAACTACAAGCGCAAAATAATCACTGTAATTCGAGTTGAGATTGTTCATATTTTCAATAATAGCATAAAACTCCACGAGGAAGGTTAACAGGACACACAGGTACTGTACTATTCTGTTTCCCATGGATATTCTATGATTAAAGCCATGCCTGGTTACCAATCTGACAGTCTGACCAACTTTGCAATGAGCTATTTTATAGGCGATTTGAAACTGAAATACACATGCACACACACTGAAGACAAGATTCATTTATCAAACATTTATTCACCATCACTGTAGACAATAAACACATACAGAAAGCAATGGAGAAATAAATTGACACTAACATCATGATTACGAATAAACTTGGCCAAATAAAGGCAAGTTTACCATCCAACGTCAAATCATCTACACTTTTTTTTTTTTACTATAGTCCCATAGGAAAAAATGCCCGAAGAACCTGTTGTACTGTATTATCTGCACCCCCATCCCTGAGGCAAATTTTAGAGTGAAAAGAGTGCGGATTATACACGGCCGATTACGGTACATGTACCTTGACATTACACAAATATAAGGCTTACAAATTCCTATGTTTTGGACAGGCACATCATACAGATCAACCTAGGCAGTGTGTCTAGCTTAAATTCCAACTAAAACACTAAAAACGTCAATCAAAACAAACACAAATAACAGAAGTCAAAGTGTTTCTTCATCTCGGTCAATCAGCTGGATACCACAAATTAATAAATCAAATTCTTAAGTAAAGAATCTTGATCTCAATTTACAGACAGATACAGAAAACTCCTACAATCTGCCAAAATTCACAGGATCCTGCTAAAAATGTGTAAGATCCACCAGCAACAAATAACCAATCCCCATCTATCATCAATTCCCACAAATCCATATCAAATACCCATATATCCCATACTGGCCATAATCCATATCTGATAATTCCATACCCCTATATCCCAAATTGTTTCATGAATTCATTACTGCCATAGTCAACTTAAACGGTGTATGTGTAAATAAGATCTGCTTTGTCATCTAAGATAGGATAATTGCTTTATCAGAAATTGGATCATACTGAGAATTAAGCTTTAAATTGAGATAACAAAAACTTTAAGTGGTTTAGCCTCAGACTTGCCACATAAAAATGCATTAATGCCAGCTCAGTGTATTCTACGGATCAGCTCTTATATAAATATACATTTTACTTGCACACACTAATCATACAGAAAATGATACCTACATGTAGAACAATACAGTGAAACCTGTTTTGAGAGACCACTTTCACCACAGACCACCTTTCTTCTGAGACCACATTTTGAAAACTACTTTAAAAAATCCTTTAAATAAAACCTCTTTTGAGAGACCACCTGTATTGTAAGACCACAATACAATGGGTTAAAATTAGAGCATAACAGGACTGACAGACTACTTGTCAGCACAAAACTATTAGAGCTACAGTGTACAGTCATTTGTGGAATCTGGCAAAATGAGTTCTGTACACAGTACTACACCCCTTGTTTTGGAAAAACTGACAGTATTGCCGAGTTTTCTGACAGAACCCAGATGTGCCATTTTATCTTGGAAGACCTATACAGTAATACCTGCTTTAGCAACCACCTGTGTATGAAGACCATCTGTCCCCAATAGTACCATTTGTGTACAAACCAATCTTTATATAAAGACCACCTCCCTATAAAGACCGGTTTTCTTGTGTCCCAAAGGAGGTCGTTATATACAAGTTTTATTGTATATACTTTTTATTGTTTATTTTAACATAAAAGTAAATAACAATACCTGCTTTTAAATGCACTTACACAGAAAATAACCTGACAGATCCCCGTAGGAAATCAGTTTTTATTACATTTTATCTTTTGTAATATCTGTGTTATTCTCTGTCAAATCTTTTATATCCTTTGTCCTCCATAATTAAAAATGGATTCTGTCACTTAACATTTAAATGGTACAATCCATGATAAACATCAGATCACTGGAGACATACATTTTTTAGATACAATTTATATATACATGTATAGGCTCAAATAAACATACAATGTTGATATAGGCAGTTTAACATTGTGCATATTGTGTACTTCCTCATTTATCTATTTATATACAACAAAAAATGACTTTTATTTTTTTGTTTAAATGTTGATTTATGCCACACTGAATATCCTTTCTATAATGCAGGCAAGTTTTTAGTGTTTGTGTTGGAGGAGAGATACAGGTCACAGCCTTCCAAAAGTAAACTGGCAAACATCCTCACAAAATCAGCACCAACTAGAGGGGAGAGAAACATCAGGTTTTGAAGCACAATGCTCTAACCACTCTGCCACAGATCTAGAGATCCTGAACAACAAATGAACAATCTCAAATCCTATTTATTGGGAGTAAACAATTATCACAATTTTCAGCTTGTCAAGCAGGGCAGTATTCTGGAAGCTAAAGTTTACTTACATATATACATTGTTCACTGTACAAATAGATATACATGTATACTACAATGTACATATAAGTGTATTATTGTCCAATTCACATACATGTAAGATGGCGAGGCAGAGTATCCTTTGGATTATTATATGGATGATTCTACTCACTTTTCAGTTATGACAAGCTGCACGGGAAAATGTTTTATACCTCATTAGAAACTATCTTAATTCTTATGTATATGTGAGGTGACAAGTTGGAACAATTACTCTAGTCAGTGTAATTTTAATGTTATGCTTTATTACCTAAAATTTAAACTCGTCAAGGTCAAGAAAGGGTTCACAAGACTCCACCCCAAGCCAGGTTATATGGATTTTACCTTATAAACATACAATGTCAATGAAGGCAATTTAATACTGTGCATTTTACACCAAACTGAACATGATTCTTTTTATAATGGAGGCCGCAGATTTAGAGTCCCAAAACAATAATTTAAAATAAAACAATTATCACAATGTTCAGGTTGTCCAGGAAGTAGTTTGGAAATTACAACAGCACAAATAATGCAAATGTTACCTGTCCAAAACAAACTGATGTTATAAATGTGACATTTATCTGATTGGCAGAGAATCAGGCCAGTTTAGACTCCAGAGTAATAAACGTCTGTAATTTCTAGACCACAATCTGATAATAAAACTCAAATACTGTGGGCTATATCTAGTCTGGAGAAACCAATTCTAAAATTTGCAGTGGGCTAAATCCAATATTTTGACAACAAAAATCTGGCAGAGGCGGGATACATACTGTACATGTATGCATGTGCTTGTCAATTCACACTGAAAAGGCAATCAGCTACAGTTGTCTTTGATAGAAAGTTGTGAACAAACATGGTGTATTGATTAGCAAGACTCTACTAGCTGTGTCCTGAAAATCATTTATTTAATTATTCTCCTGACAATGTCTGTTCTATGTTCATTATTGATATGTGTAAATAGTGTACCCATTTACTGATCAGTTAGCCAGTGCTCATCATTAACTTAGAAAAAAAATAAAAACAGCAAAATTGACTTAATCTTGGTCTTAAAGTAGAATGAATCAGTTCATGGAGTACAGCAGAATCTGGTCATAGCAAAAATAGACTAGGATATCAGACCACAAAATAACACTGGAGCATTCATTCTAGTTACGTCGAGGTTACAACAAACACAAAGTCATGTAACCTCCTTTTCGTTCTTGAGGAATTTCATTTCTAATTCTTCACTATTGCTATTATAACCTGCAGGTTATGCAACTTATGGTCAATCCTTTTAGCATAACCTATAAATGGGTCACAACAATTTCTGGTATTTTGTGGCCTGGATATAGGTTGAACTGAAAGATGATCAAAAAGTGGATTGGTAAATCCGATACATGTATGGATGGTAGACTTGGACATGGTCACAGGTACATTGTAGAATAAATGATGTGGACAACCACATGGTAAAAAAAGGAATCAGCTACATGTATTAACTCATCAACCCCTGAAAAACATTAGACTCTTCTGTAAATCAATGACTTAGACCTGTCCAAATGTGGTTTTAGGGGCAAATGGGTTAATTAAAATGAATAAATGATTTCTGGACATGAAATGGGAGTTTGGTAAAGCAAGATCATGAGCTAATGTGATTACTTGGGCAAAAAGTGAACAAGAGTTACCATTGTTTACATGGGGATAATTCCTTCCAAGTTTCATTTGAAATGACCCATTGGTTCTTGAGAACCATGTTTATGAATCCGAGACAGACTAGCTCAAAATGTGTGTTGGATTAATTTCAAGTTCTAACTTAAAGTGAATATTTGCTTAATTGGTGTTCACACAATATTTAACGACTTTAAATGTAAGTAAGATGGTGGTGATAAAAATTCAAAAGCAGAACAGCAAGTTACAATGGCATCACCACCATCCATCTGCTGTCTCCTTACATGTATACATTTTGTACACTGCATAGAATATAGCAAGGCTCAAACGTGTACTAACTGAAATACGTATATCACTTTTCTTTGACCTCTTGGTTAAGAGGCTTCTTCCATCTACTGTTTATGAAATACTTAGAAAAGAACACAAAATAAATCTATAGAAAAAAATTCAGTGTGAATATAGAAAATGTGTCAACAAAGAAGTAATAATAGCAAACCACAAGCGGGGTTCATCAGAAAGTAATTGACCCTTATCTAAAGAGATTTTCATTCTCTGTGTACAGATCTTGGAGTTATATATAACAGCCACAATGTAATGTGAAAAACTGCTTCAAGCAGGTAAGAACTACATATACATGTATGTATAGGTAAATGGTACTAAAACATGAATATAGGTAAATGTAATTTGATATCTTGAGTGATGCCAGTTCAACAGGAAATTTACATCAAGCAATTCAGACACTAATATGGCAGTTTATGATTTTAATTTAAAAAGCGATCCAAAAGGATAGACAATAGTAACCTTAGTTAAATCTGAATAAGAAAATAACCAGCAACAAACTCGTACAAATGTCTCTATTGTGTTGATATAAACGTACACCGTTGTTCAGACCCTCATGTAGTATTTATACAAGCATATCATTAGCCAAGGTTATGATCCTCGCACAATATTTTTACAGGTATATATGCATGTACATGAGTAAAGTGTTTATTACCAAGAACAAATTATATACATCGATGACTATGAATTCTTTTTCTTTTTTCCTTAAAACTAATTAAAAAGTCAGTTCCATCGTTGTAAGGGTAACAACTAAAACCAGATATTTTCTTAAGCTCATTCTCCCCATAAGACACATTTGGACTGGCCTAAATCATTGATTTACAGAAGAATTCATTGTTTTGAGAGGTTGATGAGTAAGACATACATTGTTATCATCCTATTTTACCTTCATAATAAGTTAATCATTTTCAACAGTCTAAAAATATTTTCTTCTTCCCTGCAGTGTATTTATAATGCTGACAAACTGGAACTTAGAATTTTACATTTTATAAAATTCTAAAGCTACAAAGCTACTAATAAACAATGCCAAAATCAATAAAATGAACATTGTAATGTTATTATGCCTAAAACTTATTCAGTCATGGCTCATGGTCAACTTAACCTCAAAAAGTGCATGTCATGGTCAACACATACAAACCAATGTACTAATATCATTTCTCTTTACCAACTAATGACTTGCTTTGGACTTCTAAACTGGGTAAAATTTCAATACACAAAAATACATGTATATAAAATATCTAAACAAGAGATCCTAGAGGCATCTTGGCGCCCACCATGGAATGTTCAATCTCTGATCTATGACAGACTGTTCTTTTCTCTTCTTTTCTCTTATTTTGTGTCTCAACATTGAATTTGAACTTAAATCCATATTTCTGTGAAATACTTTTTTCAAAAGATTATAGCGAAACTGAACTTGAACTGAACATATTACATTTTAAGAGAGAATGGAAATCAATATGGCCAACAGGTGTCCATCTTGGATTTGATCTCTCTGAAAATGTAATAAGCACATTTAGACCTCAGGGGTAACCTCCATAATCAATTTCAAAAAGATTCCATCAGTACATTCTGAGAAATACATACTTCTAATTCTATTGTCAAAATCCAAGATGGCCACCTGTCAGCCATGCCAGTTTCTCTGAAAATGTCATATGCACAAAAAGATCTCATGGGTAACCTTCATGTCCAATTTCAAGGAAATCCCTTCAGTCCTTTCTGAGAAATAGTGGTAACAAACTTCCTTTTGTCAAAATCCAAGATGGCCACCTGTTGGCCATGTTGGATTCCGATCTCTCTGAAAAGCTAATATGCACAACTAGACCTTAAGCTTCATATCAATTTTAAGGAAATCCCTTCAGTCCTTTCTGAGAAATAGTGGTAACAAACTTCCTTTGGTCAAAATCCAAGATGGCCACCTGTTGGCCATGTTGGATTCCGATCTCTCTGAAAAGCTATTATGCACAACTAGACCTTAAGCTTCATATCAATTTTAAGGAGATTCCTTCAGTCCTTTCTGAAAAATAGCAGTAACAAACTTCCTTTGGTCAAAATCCAAGATGGCCGCCTGTTGACCATGTTAGATTCCGATCTCTTTGAAAATGTAATATGCACAACTAGACCTCAAGGGGAACCTTCATGATAAATTTCAAGTAGATCCCTTCAGTACTTTCTGAGAAATAGCCGTAACAAACTTCCTTTGGTCAATATCCAAGATGGACACCTGTTGACCAAGTTGGATTCCGATCTCTTTGAAAATGTAATATGCACAACTAGACCTCAATGGGAAACTTCATATTTAATTTCAAGGAGATCCCTTCAGTACTTTCTGAGAAGTAGCAGTAACAAACTTCCTTTGGTCAAAATCCAAGATGGCCACCTGTCAGCCATGCTGGATTCTGATCTCTTTGAAAATATAATATGCACAACTAGACCTCAAGGGGAACCTTCATATCAAATTTCAAGCACATGTAGATCCCTTCAGTACTCTCTAAGAAATGGCGGTAACAAACTTCCTTTGATCAAAATCCAAGACAACTGCCTGTCGACCATGTTGGATTCCGATCTTTTTGAAAATGTAATATGCACAACTATACCTCAAGGGGAACCCTTCATATCAAATTTCAAGTAGATCCCTTTAGTACTTTCTGAGAAATAGCGATAACAAACTTCCTTTGGTAAAAATCTAAGATGGCCCCCTGTAAGCCATGTTGGATTCCAATCTCTCTGAAAATGTAATATGCACAACTAGACCTCAAGGGGAACGTACATGTCAAATTTCAAGGAGATTCCTTTTGTTCTTTCTGAGAAATAGCAGTAACAAGAATTGTTCAGGACGGACGGACGACGGACAGACCACGGATAGCCCATCTGTTGATGGTGGGCTAAAAATTTAGAAACTGAACATGACAATTGGGGGGAAATTTGGGGGGCAAACAGCCTTAACAGCTGTGAATTTTGGCTAAAATCAATAAAGTACATCTTCACATGTTAGCGTCTTTTAGTAAAAATAAAAGTTTGACTGACTGTCACATACTTTTAAATTAAAGTACCATTTTTTTTTTATTACTCCTTTCCCTCATTCAGTTTTTTAAGAACCGTAATATTTCTTGCTAGTGCTGCATATCATGACATTCATAAAGTGTATCAACATGTATCACAATATATCATGTATCACAATATATCATGTATTACAATATATGTATTACAATATATCATGTATCACAATATATCATGTATCACAATATATCATGTATTACAATATATCATGTATCACAATATATCATGTATCACAATATAACATGTATCACAATATATCATGTATCACAATATATCATGTATCACAATATAACATGTATCACAATATATCATGTATTACAATATATCATGTATCACAATATATCATGTATTACAATATATCATGTATCACAATATAACATGTATTACAATATAACATGTATTACAATATATCATGTATTACAATATATGTATCACAATATATCATGTATTACAATATATCATGTATCACAATATATCATATTGTTAGAAATATTCAGTTTGTTGTTTGTTTATAGTTGTTTAATGTCCCAGTCAAGAATATTTCACTCATATGGAGACGTCACCAAATGACAGTGAAGGGCTTCGAATTTTGGCCTATGCTCGGCACTTACGGCCATTGAGCAGTGACGGTTCTATAATGTGCTGACACCTACTGTGACAAGGGACCTCAGATTTTACTGTCTCATCCGAAAGACATGAAACCAACCTGCCACTGGCTGGTTTCGAACTCACAACCTGATGATTAAGAGTTTAGCGTGCTACCGACTGAGCCACAGAAGTGTGAAACACAGAAACAGTGAATGTACATGTAGAACTAGTGGCACTGATTATTTATTGTTAATTTTTTTTCTAGAAATTCTTGATGGTTTTTTCATATCAATATATTGTATCATCAGAAATAAAATTGCAATACAGTCAAAACTCGTTATATCAAGATCAGTAATCTGGATCTACCTGGTTATCTTGAGATCTAGCGCTGTTCCTTACAATTTTCCTTCTATGTTTTACTATAAAAAGACATGATAACTCGAGGTCGGAAAAGTTATAAAAAAACCCGCTAATGTCGATGTTAAAACATGGACCTGATGTTTAGTTTTAAAGTGAAATTGGCGAGTTATCTCAAAGTTCATTTTTTGTACATTGTCATTAAATCGACTAGTGCTGGCAAAATATGTTTTCTGTATCTTTTTTGTTTTTAGTACATACAATGAATAAAAATCTTCACAAAAATGTATTGTTACACCACCATTTCATGACCATACGTCCATAGTACGACATGATGGCCCTGCCTTCAGTATCAGGACGTTTCGACAATCTAACAGATGTACATGTATCATTTAAGGAGAATCAGGGAAATAGATTTGATCTTCATCAGGAAATTTCAAAACATTAACATCTTTTAAAGCAGATTAGGAAATTGAAATAGACTTAATTTTGGGCAATTATGACATACTTTTCTAGGAGGAACAAGGAAAACTAGAAAATAAAAACATCTCAAGTACATGTGTATGTGTCATGTTGGAAAACGAGATCTGAGTCACACTGGGCTGTCAAAAAGGGTTCAAATGTACAACATCTAAGTACTCAAATGGAAACAGAAAACTAATTGTGTCTAGAAAATAAGTCAATGTCCTAACAAGTATCTGAACAAATCCAAAGTTTCAAACCTTTGATTGTTTATTGTTGTTTAACATCCTACTCAAGTATCTTTAAGTCATGGAGACGTCGCCAAATGCCGGTGAAGGGCTTCAAATTTTGGCCTACAAATGTATGCTCGGCACTTACAGCCATTGAGCTGTGAGGGTTCTTTAACGTACCAACACCTACTGCGACACAGAACCTTGATTTTTACCATCTCATCCAAAGAACAGGAAATCAAACTGCCGCCGGCTGGACTCAAACTCACGATCAAGAGTCGACCACACTACCGGGAGAGCCAGGCCGGCTCTTCAAACTTTTGACAATATATATCCAAAGTGTCAGAAATTCGAATACATGCCCTTAACCAATCAAAATTACAGAAGTTATTAGCTGTGAAAATTTATTGATATATGATATATAGAACTCACTCAAATTGAGTTGCTTCTGAGAACTAGAACTAGATCATTAATTCAATGGAAAACAAAGACAGATACCCCCCCCAATTACACTTCTGTTTTGGAGATAGTCTTGTGTGAAAACTAATACCCATGAATCAGTTCCTTTCAGTAAACAGGCCTTTTTCTATAGTTTGCATGGGGCCAAATTTCGGTCCCATTCTGAATGCAAAATACCTTTGTTTTTTCCCAATTTGATGAAAAAAATTTGACACAAATTCACATTAAAATCCAAATGTGTTGCCAGTGGCATTTTCCTAAAACTGAGAGAAAAAGGCCTGGTAAAACGTTGAATTTTCTCCCTGTGAAATTTAAGATTCTTTTAAGAATTGAAATGGGGTGTAGGGAGGACTGCGGTTTCGAGAAAGGGGATGCAGTGTCCATCCTATTATGCCATTGATTACAATATACATCATTAACCCTATCAACCCTACAGACCATAATAGACTGGTCTAAAACAATAGAATAGAGCTTACCACATAGATAATCAGTGGTGACAGATTTAAATACACCTTAATTGCAACATAGGGGCCTCCATGGTCAAGTGGTTAGAGCCTCACATATGAAGTCTCTCCCTTCTGGTCAGTGAAGGTTCAAGCCCTGCTGTAAACTAAGCTGATTTTTGTGAGAAAGTTTGCCAGTTTACTTCAAGAATGTTGGTGTTCTCTTCCAGGGTACATTGCTCCACCATTAAAAACTGGCTGACACCAGGTAACTGAAATATTGGTCTTTTATTCTCTCAGGAATGAACAGAATTTACAGCACACCAGGAAAGCATCTTACTCGATGTCAGACATTAACAGTTCAATTGTGAGTTTGTCTATTATCACTTCCACGATTAAGCTTGAAAACTTAAATAATGTATAAGTTAGGTAAAAATTCATATTGTATGAATAAAAAGGAAACAATGATCGATTCCAGTTTCTAAATAACACAAATTAAAATGGGTATCAATGTCAAAATTTCCAAAGCTGAACTGAGGGAATTCCCCTTTTCAACAAGTGTCCTATGTCACGTGACTATAATAATCACAGTATTTTTACTACTGTCTTCATTGTTGAATTTTAGTTTCAATGAGTTTTCAAATTAAAAGAAACGATGTCCTAGTTCAAGAATTATAAAGAGAGAGTATGCGAATGAAACAAGATTCAAATTAGACACAAAAGAGGTTGAATCTCAGGTAACTACTTTCTACAGCGAAAGTAGTAGTTCAGCAAATCCTATGGCACATTGATTTTTGAACGGGGAAGCTGATGATGCTTAATTGAGTACACAGAAAAACCTGAGGAGTTCTGAGTCTGTCATAGCAATAAGGCCTTGCCTTAATAAATAAACGGCAATATAAGTTCAACATTTGGTATACCACTGTATACGGAATGTACTTCTTATACAAGTGTTTATCTCATGTAATGGAACCAATGAGGTAACCCAAACTGTAGCAAATTAAATCCTACAGAGACAAAGCAATCTGCTTAGATACATGACTTTTATCATGTTCGTATACAATGTGATGAATTTCCAATACTTATGTCATTTTGTAATACTTATGTCATTTTGTAATACCGTACTTATGTCATTTTGTAACACAGTATTTATCTCCTGTGAACTGCGTATATAGTAACACGAGACAATCATTGCAATTTTGTATTGTTTTTGGGAGTGTCTTTGAAGATGAAATGATAAATCAAACAGGCATACAAAAGTATATTTTATCCAAGTAAATGTGGATCTTCATTGATTTAAACACATGTATTTTCTATGTAAATAAGAATAACTATTTGAAATGACAAATCATCCAGCAATATGAGTAACCACATCAGAAACATAAAAAAAGAATGATATGGGTAACCATGTATCAGAAACACGGCTAGGGACCGTATGTTGAAACTTCGGCATGTATAGGACCCACCTATCAGTAATATCAACAAAATGAATTTACTAAGTACTTCCAGGAACAGGTACACTGTACTAAACACCTCCAACTTCCTTTGTCAATGTAAACCATTGCAAGCCACCTTACAAACCTGTATAGTGTGCATATATATATATATATATATATACATGTTGGCATATAACATTTTCTATGCTTCTGAATAGCTCTTACACATTATTGTACATCAAGTACAAGTAGTACAAGTAGAAAACAATCAACAGCTAATGCCCCCTTCCTTGACTAAATATTTCTATTCATTGAGAAAATATCACTTGTTGCATTGCTTTAAAACTTGACGTCCCTAACTATGATATTTAATGACTGAACCCTTTCCAGATTGTATTTATTGTCTTTATGTACACTGTTGGCGATCAGGTGATAGATAAATAGAATGGCGACACCATGAATATTTATACATGTATGTCCTCTATACAGCATCTCCTGGTTACTTCAAGCTCCTTCCTTGCAGAAAGCTTCCTGCTAAAGTCCACAGAAAATTTTGTCGTGTTGTTTTTTGAAAAGAAGTTAAAATGGGAATGCTTAATGGACATATGACAGACATTAGGCCACAAGAATACATGCATGTAGCTCAAGTGGCCCTTTGGGTCAGGTGAGCTAAAAATCTTGAAACAAGTGACAAGATAATGCTTGCTCTCTGAAGTAGGCCACTTGATAATTTCAAATATTTATTTTCATCACAATTGAAAATAAGTTGTACATTTCCTGGAACCAATTACAATTACAAATGTCATTTGTACATTACTTCTCCTGTGCAAGAAATGGACGGAAAACTAGCATCTATGACTCATGATGATTTTGAAATGTGACGGACTTGCCTAGATAATCAACAAGTTGTGCATGTTAAACAATAGACTACAAAGATCACTTCACACCAACACATTTAATATACCTAAATTAACATGACCTCAGCCAATCTTCTTAACAGCGACATAGAGAATGGACAAATAGAGAAAGTCCAAACCAGGGTCATTCATATGACAAAAAAATAACAATAATAATGTATGTACATGAAGGGTGTCATACCTGTAGTTTGTCGCCCAAGAGAGTGGTCTTTCAAGACAGACTTCACTGTATTATGAATGTATGCCTGATACAGTAATAAACAGTCTATCAAAACTCACCAAACCCTCAACACCAATGCAGAAGTACTGGAATGCCTTATACAGTAATAAACAGTCTATCAAAACTCACCAAACCCTCAACACCAATGCAGAAGTACTGGAATGCCTTATACAGTAATAAAGTCTATCAAACTCACCAAACCCTCAACACCTATGCAGAAGTACTGGAATGCCTTATACAGTAATAAACAGTCTATCAAAACTCACCAAACCCTCAATACCAATGCAGAAGTACTGGAATGCTGACATTGTGTGAATATAACAATGGTCATGAAAAAATTTAAAATAAAAGAATATTTAGTATGATTGTCTCTCTGTCTGTATTTCTTTCCAAGTAACTTTTATCTAAAACTTTAAAAAAAAATATCTCTGTCCAATTGTCTGTCTGTCTGTCTCTATAGTTACAATATTAAGTACCTCTCCCTCTCTCTCTCTGTCTCTCTCTCTCTTTCTCTCTCTTACTCACTCACTCACATCTGTTTCTAAATATGATTAAATTCCACACACTTATGACTGTGTCAAAATACAATTCAAAACAATTGGTTTCAATTTGCTGTCATATCTCCAATTGGTATCAATTTCCGGCCAAAATATGCATGATGAAATAATCCTTCACAAACATGTGACTCAATTGTATTGCCACTCCTTATTGCACTAATTCATATGACATGAATAAAAGTCAAGTAAATCTTGAAACATTACCTAAATAGAAGCTTGTAAAAAGGTACTTATATGTACTCAAGTTAGGTGGTATACAACCTGGTTTTTAGCCAGCCTATTTACTTTTCTGAATTGGGAAGAATTTTTTTTTTCTGGGCATTGCCCAGTTCAACTGTCTCAAAGAGTGAATTTGTTTAAAATACAGTGGATTTAAATTAATGTACATTTGTATACATGTGTGTAATGTACATATACATGTAAACAGCAAGAGGCTGAAATAACATTATCTGTTTCCATGGTCCCATCATTGTAACACCATGGTCCTAGGAAATAATGTAGTGATTCCGGACCATGGTTTAATCTGGACCTGGTTTATTCTGAATCATGGTTTTAGAACAATGACCTGGTCCCTATCGTACCTACAAAACACCTGACAGGTGGTCAAGAACAATTACCCAAGTCCAATGTCAAAGATATAAGTACATATAAAATTTGAAGAGAATTGGTCAAATGTTTTTGAGATTAACAGACTACATGAAGTCATCATGTGGTTTTGGTCAGTTGATGCTGATAACTTTCTATTTTTATCAGGAGCAGTGTTGAAGGCCAGCCCACTACCATATTGGCTTAATTGTTGAGTGGGTGTGTATTATCTAGGTCCAACCCTGGCCTTTAAAGGCCGGGGTCCGAGTATAAATAGCAGCCAATGAAAATTTTGCTGGGAGAATATGAATTTTCAGACACATTCACATCAGAGCAAGTTTTTATAAAAATACAGCTTAAATAAATTTTAGTTGGCTATAAATTTTGTCAGCAAGTAGAATATGTATATGGGAATATATTAATGTTTCTTTTTACATTGTAACCATTGTATTTATATAATTACTTCAAATGATTAATCTCAAACTGAAGCATTCAAATGTTTGATTGACATCTCAGTACTGCCTAAGGTTTGTTATTGTTTACACCGGATGTAGCAGACACATGGGGAGTTGGTGGTGATAACACATGTTCTAATGCACTGTGTTATAAGATCACATAATGCTATAATAATTGTGTGAAATACCAAAGGAGAAAATGAAAATGCATGAACATATTTTAACATTCAATAAATATATTCCACTTACCTTTTAATTAGTCTATAACTTTAAATCCAATATATAAGATATGTACTGCAGGGTAAATGTTTGTGTAGTCATAAATTTAATATGGAATGAAAATCTAAAAGCCTATTCAAGTATACATGTAACTTACTCCCACATATGACCCATGTAAGGTATATGATTAGGGTTTGGATACCAACTTCTCACTAGTTTTAGTACACAATTTGGCATGATATCCCTTCTATGACAAACAATATTACTCATATTTGGGTCATTTTGAAGTGCTATTAATTTTTTGTTTAAATAGCGAACATCTTTCCAAACTTGCCTATGATACATCATTGTCCAAAAATACTTATAGACTTCTTTTCTACATGCATGGTTCCTTTTATGTTTTGGGTGAGCATGAGTTTCCCACCATGACTGTCTGAATCTTTCATTTGTAACACATGGCCGACATAAACAATGAGGACATTCATCTGCATTCTGATCTTGTTCAATTACATAATCACTATATTCAGTAACAACTTGATCTTCTTGATCATTTCCACTATTTGTCTGGGTAGACACACAGCATGTATCTACTTCCTCAACACTGTATTCAATATCAGAAAATGACAAATAATCCAACACAAAATCTCCATCTTCTTTCTTCACTGTAATTGTCAGTTTTACCAAATTGCTCATTATTTTAGGATATGAATTGACAAGATAAACTAATATATCCAACTAGATTAAATTTTTACCCTACTTTGTTGACAAATCCTGAGGTTTTCTTGTACGAAATAATTTGTCTAAGCACCTTGTGAATTACTAGGATACTTTGTGAGAATTGGAGGGAAATGTTACCACACACAGTGCATAGGTCAATCAAGCCTAAGGACAGGATGTTACATCATCTCAGATGCTGACCATAACCAAATCCCTTGGATGTGAGAAATAAGATATGGGATGCTTTCTGGAGATATAGCATATTGATACAGCATACTCCATTTATTATTAGGGGTTATTTCATGTTATATTTACAAGGTGTTATATTTATAGTTATAAGCTAAATTCATAATTCTGTAGAAATATAACATAAGATGTCATTTTACCTAAATCATTTACTGATTCTGATATTTACAGCAACTATGATGGTGTATTGATTTATATCTTCAGTACCCATTCTACCCATGGGGTACATATTTGAACTACTCCAGTCATCAATTGTTATATGATCAGATCAGACATACATACATATGCATAGTTCTATTACTTACGGTACTCTTATAACAACAACCATCACACAGCAAAAATGTCTGAAGCAAAAACTCGACCACCATCTTTTAAAATTCAAATTCCTGGGGATGATGGCAGAAGACGGCAAATTTTTGATAAGCTTCAATCAGTTCGATCAATTTTAATGAAAAGAGTTAACCATCCTGTTAACAATGGTGATATCATTGAAGAAGTCCTGAACTATTTTCTTCAGCAACAAAATACCACTGAACAGGAAGAGAACAAGGTAGAAGTCAACATGAACACATACTTTCAAGTGCCGAAGAATGAGGTAAATCAAGATATTTTCATGACAACAAACTTGTCTGTAGACAAACTTTTGAAAGTATCTGAGGAACATGGACGTAGCTGTAAAGGAACACTGAAGTTTAAAGCAATAACAAAGAAGGGGCATGTTGCCATTTTTCGTTACTTGTGTAATGAAAATAAGCACCACATATTATTGTGGTCATCGTCTCCATATTTGCCAAACAACGAATATTTGATAAATATGCGTGTATTTCACGGGTTTTCTTGTAGCGGAATGTTACCCGTGCACTACAACAGGTTTTGTTACGGTGCAAATATAGGATTCATAGGAAAGAAGAAACGGAAAACAATGTTAGAGACCTACAAGGACCATGTACAAGAAGAGTACGAATGCAACATTACGGAAGCATTGAATGAAGAAATTGCAATGTATGAGAATCTAGATGGAATTGATATCATTTCTGATGCCCGCCATGGATGGCGTAAGAATGCCAAAGACACAAGTGTTGTCAGTATGGGTGACAGAAATAACAAAGTACTAAAATGTGTACATATAACTAAAGCTGATGACCATGTGTCTCAGCGCCATGAGACAATTGGCACTAAAAAAATTTTACAGTATTTTGAAACCTTAGATGTACCAGTCAATGTCCACACGCATGATAGAAATCTATCAATAAATAAATTGCTGAGGGAAAGAGGGGACATAATTAATCAAAATGATGTATGGCATGGGGTAAAGGCAGTAAAAACCGCTCTTAAGAAGGTTTCAACAGGCCCAAATTATCTAAAAGGAAAAACATGGTCAGAACAACTGGATGACAAAGTCGAATCAATTTCAACTCACTTTTATTGGGCTGTAAAAAATTGTGAAAAGGATCCTATTATTTTGAAAAAATCCCTTGAGAATGTTGTCCAACACTACAAAAACAACCATGAGAACTGTCACCAAACCTCGCGATGCAGAACTGGCGAGTTTTATGAATTGAAACGCAAAATTTTAACTGACCCAAAAGCTGAAGATTTACTTCTTGGTGTCATAAAAAAATCCAATATCTACAGGGATCCGAGCAGCTACCATCAGGACAAACGGATTTCATTCAGTGATACTCAGTATAACATGAGATCAAATCTTGCTGTGTGTCACTGGAATAACAATGTAAATAGGGATTATACATCAATATGGAACCCAAAACGACAAGAATCCCCTAGAAGTGTTCAAGGGAAAAAGAATTATAAAAAACTTTCATACAAATACCGTGAAAATATCTGGCTAAGATACATTCAAGCATTGTTCTAAAAAAACTATATATTTATTTTAAGTGAGTAATAACAATAATGATAATAATAACAATAATAATAATAATAATAATAATTATCATTATTTTTATTATTATTATTATTATTATTATTATTATTATTATTAACTAACTATACAAATTTACACAACTTCAGAATGACTATCAAACAATTGTTTGTTCATGTATTCTATTTTCTGTAATTTATAAACTATGTGTCAATTAAACTTTGTTATTAGCAATTTTCATTTGAGTTTTACCTTATTTGACTTGTTAAATAAACTTCCAATAATATATTAACTTTCAAAGTTAGTGATTTTTTTAAATTAATTGTTAATTGTAATATATATTGAGAGTTATACTTGAAATAATTGATATCCACAAATAATATGTATTACTATACTTCATAGACTACATGTAGTAGCCATGTGGTTTTGGTCAGTTGATGCTGATAACATTCTATTTTTATCAGCAGCAGTGTTGAAGGCCAGCCCACTACCATATTGGCTTAATTGCTGAGCGGGTGTATATTATCTAGGTCGAACCCCGGCCTTTAAGTTATAAGCTGGTGTTAGGAAAATTCTCAGTCAGCAATGTATCACTCCAGTTGCTCACCAGTGAACTGAACCTGCAGACTCAAGTGAGAAAACTTACCTGTGAGTAAATATCATAAACAGTTTCTGGCCACATAAATGGGGGATTTTTATTCTGAAATAACAAAAAAAAAAAAACATAGGTCAGTGAATGATTCTTAAAATGTTCTAAAACAGAAAAATAAAAAAAAATGTCATTCAATTAACTTACACTGTTAAATGTACATGTATACACTGTTTTACACAATTTCCACAATTGATGTACAGGTACATGTACAAGTGTAAGAGATTATCCAAGAGGCTAGCCAGAATTCGCGTCACTCTCCCAAAATTTAAAGAACTTAAAATGATATAATACATTATATAATCTATACAAATGAATCTGATTAAAAAATATTTGAAAATTTTGTTAATCAAGTGTAAAGATAACACAATACTTAATGTCATGTCCATTACATAGTGTCTCTATTAGAGACCAAACAACTTCATTAAATGAATAAGTAAAATTTCAGAATATTGAATTTTTATTTTTTTTTATTTGTAAATGGTGTGTGACGCCACGCACACCAATTTTCCAGTTACATTTGTATATGATGGTGGCCAGAATTTAATGGTAGAGGAGATAACCAAATTATAATGTACAGGTACCTGGCAAGAGAAAATTACTGTACAAATGTACATAAATGTGGGCTACATGTACCTTACAAAAGGATGCATAAGAAAAACAGTCCTACAATACTAAACTGGCCTGGGACAATTTACAGAAAATATTTAAATGACATGTAAAGCAAGCCACCCACCCCCACCCACCCTGCACCTTTGTGACTACTTTCAACAGTACATGTACATGTACCAAATTTTACCAGTACTTCAGTATACATGTAGTTATACACAAACTATAGAAACTGTACATGCACTGGTAAAGGTACCCAGCTGTTTGACAGTGCCATTAATATTTCAATATACACTGTACATTGTATCATATTTATGTATTTAGAACCCTGAGGTATACAAGGCTAACCATTCAAGTGATACAAATTGCCATTAACACAAGCTAACTGATAAGAGTTTTATGGCTTCATACACCATTACTGATCTGGAACATACAGTGTGTATACATACAAGTATAGTATTGTCCTATACAAGATGTATTATAATAAGTCACTTTAAACTGACAATTTAAGCACTTTCCTCATTTATTCTGCCAAATTTTTGTCCATATTAAAGTACCGTAATGCCGATAAAGTATTTTTGAACATGTATGGTCATGTTTTGAAGGATGTTAACACATGGCCAAGATGGCTAGAGATCAAGCTGATGTTCTTTGTTATACATAACACATTAAAATTCCTATCCTGACCCCAAATAAGTAGTAAATGACTATAACCTCTTCATTCCCAACATAATATCCATCTAACTATATGAAGATTTAGTTATTTCACAGACAGAGAGAGCAGTGAAATAAATTATATATATGTTCATGTATATTTATTTTAGTACCCTCAGGGTGTATACAAATTTAACTAAAATTGGTTTCGTTGACAAATACCCTTATAAAATGTGCTGGACAATTTTGATAACCAAAATTGTAAGGTCAAGTGTCAGAACATGGAAGCATAAAGTTATCCAAAGAGAGGCTTCTTTTGAGGGTCAAAAGTAAGGTCACCTTAATAAAGGGAGCACCTGCCATATGCAACTTTCTGGCATCTTTGTTAAAATCTTAAAGTGTTCTCTTAAAACATGTTAGACTCTTTGTCTTAACAAATCCACAGTCTCATCAACAAATCACAAGGTCGATTCTACATCCATTTTACATGCAATTATTTTGTTCTTTACTAGTACCTGTGAAAAACATTGATTAACAGTGACTCAAAGTAAAAATTTGTATAAATTATACATCATTACAAATATGTACAGCCGGTTTTATGGTTTGCAAACTACCATTTACAATGTCGTCATGGATGAATGCTTGATGACCTTGAGAGCAATCCCAGATATGTAAAACTAGATTACATGTAAGAACATTGTTCCTCTAACAAGTTTGTTAATAACATAATCATCTCAAGTTCAAAATTGTGCCAAGCCTATAGTATTGTATTACATGTGTAAAACTGATGTGTACAAAATGTTATTTACAGAAGGATGTTGAGTACAACAACCTGTACAAAATAAACACAAACAGGACTAAGTTTTTTCCAAACTTTGAAGTATAGAAGTCCTGAATTCCTTTTGCTTTCAAAATAAACAAAAACTGTCAACAAAAAACAAAATGTAATGAGTATGTACATGTATAAGTATAAAAGTCACTGAGTACATGTATGTATACATGTCATATGATGTGATTATACAATATGACCCCGTAATGAAGTCATTCAATCACGAACCTTCTAAAGTCACACCACTAGGGCCAGAGATTTTCCGTTTTAAATTTACCTCAATTCTGTTTTTAGTTTTGATCTGGGTTTTTTTTCTGTTTTCATAAGATACATGTACATACTTTAGATGAAGACCATGTGATGATACAGATTCATAATCATACTTTCAATAGTCTGCCACACAGATTTAATGAATGATTTGAATAGGGAAGTGAATAAAACATAAATGTTACGTATGTTCTTTTATTATTAAATACTTGATAAATAATTTGTAAGTACTCTAGGCCTACGTGGCTTATAATACAGTAATTGATGCAAAATTAGGTGTCAGATGAAATATTGTAGGAAATGGAGTTTATAACACACAGAAATATCACATTAGTTCACAATTTAACACCTTGTGTTGAAAGTTTTACTGATTTTTCAAAAACACTTATTCCATTTCAGATTGCTAATTCTGTGATTCTGTGAAAATGGAAAATTACTGGCCCTACACCACCAGGTACATGTAACCTAACATATATTACCCAATGTTACAATGTACAGGAAGCAATAATCAAACACATCAATCATCACAGGTTGTAATACATGTATTATGTAAACTATATATTTCAAATAGCAAATACGGTTAACATTTCTGGAGAGAAACCTAAGTTATATGACAAAATGTGACAAATGGACAAACCAGAAAGACAAAAATATGATACACCCTGATCTTTGGTTTTGTTTGTTTGAATGGTGTTAATGTCACACTCGGTTATATGGTACTCACAGCGGCAAGTTTTTAATGGTGGAGGAGAGAACCCGGATACAATGTACCAGGTTAGAAGACCACCGACTTTCCACAAGTAAACTGGCAAACTTTCCCACAAAATCAATTTAGGTTCCAGCAAGGCTCCAACCTCTGCTGACAAAAGGTGAGAGGCTTCATGGTTTAAAGCACAATACACCCCCTTTAATCTTTGTTCTCAAGGGCATTAAAAGCACCTTATAATAGATATATCATCAGCCTAGGACTGATTTACATGTTCAAAATGTACAATGTAGGCTCACACTGACCCAAAACAAAAATTAGAAGACATCATATGGGTAGAGCATGGTGCTGTACCCACCTGGTCAGGATAGAGGCCCCAAAATCAAAATGAAAGTAGACACATGAAAATTGAGTCCATACCAAATTAAACACACCTGACAGGTTTCTTGTTTTACTTGATAACAGTTATGTTAGTGCACATGTTTGTGGATCAGATAAACTAAACTGAACATCAAAATAGTTCAGGCATGTATTGCTATAGATCCTACATTGTATTTGAATTCCTTTCTAGCAATACGATACATATACACACACTGATAGCTTTTTTTATTATTAACTTTGATATCAGAGACGTGCTGGGCCACTCAGCTGATCAAATCAATCACCTTGATCAGCGATTGTGTATAATTGAAAGATTATCAAAGAAAATAAAGATTAAGTCTTTAAATAACACAAACTTTGGTGTACAGGATTACTTTTCAGTTATCCATGATCGGGGTAAAACCTACAATGTACAAAGGAAAACCACAAACTGTTCTGTTTTTGTGTGTGTAACTCACTGTAAAAAGAATGATTTATTT
Organism: Atrina japonica; assembly: GCA_030159075.1. Lineage (NCBI taxonomy): Eukaryota > Metazoa > Mollusca > Bivalvia > Pterioida > Pinnidae > Atrina > Atrina japonica. Next base: position 64,573 of record BROG01000647.1, read on the forward strand.
GCTTTGCATACATGTAGAAAGGTGAAATTCAGTGTTTGTATATGTACTTGCACTATATATATATACACACACACATGGCAATGCCTGATCAATTCTTTCTTTTCTAAGTAAAAACAGTGACTATATTTTTCTGATAAAATTTTTGAAAACTAAAATGTTTGTAAAATACAATATGTTTGTAAATTATTTATAAAAAGATTATTCATGTACTATATTTTACTAATGACTTAAAAAAGAATTATCTTTCACCAAGCACTCAGCATAAATTTTTTAGAAGGGACTTAAAACTGAGGGTCAATGTGTCCAACAGACATGGAACTTTAAAAAAAATCCTAAATCAAGAAGTTCATACCAAAGGTCAATATTTATGTAACTACACACGTATCTTCTGATGATGCCATATCTGTTAACAATTCTTGGCCGACTGCATTCAACAATCAAACGAAATCTTTTCCAGTCAGAATTTTATTGCAGACATGAAGACAAGCAGATTTTCTTTTTTACTTCCAAACATAATCAGTTTCAACCTTCAAGTATATAATCCACTCTTAAATAGAATGCTTTTGATATTAACATTGCACAGCTTCAGGTAGCTTGCACAATTTACCAAACTGCTGAAATAAATCAAAGAACACCTGCACAGTTTCAGTTGAGGAGTTCTTTTTTAATCATCGAGGCCATTTGTTATATTTCTACAATCTCAGCTGTTTTAATGAGCTATACAGCTATACTAGTGCCAGGCAAAGAAATTTAGTTCAAAATCAAATTAAAATTTCACCATGAAAAGACCACAAAATAAAAAAGATCTTATTATAGCTGATTTATAATGCATAATCTGTGATGATCATGTCTCCTGTTAAATATACAATGTAAGAAATGGTAATTTAAACCCAGTATATATGGGACATATCAATTATGGATAGACAGTCAGTGGTAAAAGAATAATACAGCAAGTTTTTAAATTAATTATATTATCATGTTCTAATACAAACTTGGATATCATTGGTAAGTCTACAAAGTACTTAAGAGGAGTTAGGTGGACATGGGATTTGATATAACAAAGAACAAACTCAATGAAAATTTTGTACATGTATGTTTGTACATATACATGTACATATAAAGTGAAATTTCGTTATGTCAAAATCAGATGAGTCGAAATTTCGGTTATGTCAAAGTGGAAAGGCTGGTCCTGATTTTTTTTACTATACATAATATTTATACTACATGTACTTTTATTACTGATATCTCAAACTTTTTATCTCAAAATTTCAGTTATCTCTAAGTATATTTCTGGTCCGAAGTGTCAAAATATTAAAGAGTTGTCACCGTTATCTGGAAATTACCTTTCAGGATTGAAGGCTCATTTTTGTACAAGAAAAGCACTGTAATTAATTACTTGTTTCCCTGCAAAACTTGGGACAACCAACTCCGAAAACAAGTCAAGGTAAAATGGTGACTAATAATTGCTTAAATCCAGTTTGATTAAATGGGGCAGTCCTGTGAATTTCGCGATTACATGATTCTACTGTATATATACAAAATGTATAATGTATATATGTGTCATAACATTCAACTGTACATATATGTGCATGTGTGTGTGTGGGTGTGTCTGAATAGCATATGATGAACATTTCTCTCAAGGTCTAAAAAAAAAAGGAAACAAGGACTTCTGGCTATAAGTCGTAAAGAGACCAAAAATATTTTAATTTGTTTTTCTCCCAGCACACTGACATTTGTTTATGGTGGTGTTATACAGTAAAACCTGAGAATGAGTATACAGTAGAAAATAGTCACGAAGGCAGACCATATAGCTCGCCTTTTTTATGCTTGTTATAATTTGGGTCAAAATTAGACCATCCCCCTGCATTGCTGAGTAATGACCCATGACAATGTGCATGTGAAGTTTCATGGCTGTAGCTGAAGTACTTTGCCCACAATGGACTAAAGAAAAAAAGCTTAACACAGAAAAATGACAACGACACCACCCCAAAGCTGTAACAGCAATAGCTCTTCAGTTCTTCAAACAGGCAAGCTAAAAGCGTGACCAAAGTCATAAAGGTCAAAGTGCAAATTGAAGCTCATTGGTAGTGATTGGCCACCATATCTAGAGAGAATACAAACATGAAACGAAACTAAATAAACTGAAAGATACATAAATCTCTGTAAAAAGTGACCATACTTCCAATGAGTTTATGGGAAATTCCACTTTGACGATTAACTCTTTATCAGTTTGTTTGTTTATTGTTGTTTAACATCCAACTCAAGAATCTTTCACTCATATGGAGACATCACCAAATGCCACTGAAGGGCTTCAAATTTTGGCTTATGCTCAGCACTTACGGCCATTGGGCAGTGAGGGTTCTTCAACGTGCCGACACCTACTGTGACACAGGACATCAGTTTTTACTGTCTCAGTCCGAAGGACAGGAAACCGACCTGCCACTGGCTGGACTCGTACTCATGACCTCATGTTCAAGAGTCGAGTGTACTACCAACTGAGCCAGGTCGGCTTAACTCACTATCAGAGGTTCACATTTATATATACATGTACATGTATTTGTTTAAGTTTTAAAATGAAGGTAAATTTCAAATGTCAAGGTCATTTGGTCAAAGTACATGTACATTTTACCATTGGATCCCCCTCATCACCCTATTCAAATGATATAGCCCATGTTTAAATTAATGTCTGATCCCAATAATTCCAGGGATATGATATAATTAACTCCCCATGAATACCTAAAATAAGAGCCACTGAAATTTGAAGTGGATTTTCTCTAACCACATTGAAAGGGATAATATAATCAAAGGACTGAAAGTCCTGAAAGGCAAGTCCTTTGTCAATTCTGAATTTTTAAAAGAATATATATATGTACAAACATGCATTTACTGTTTAACTTGGGAATATACATCCTTGATCTACTAAAATCAGAAATTAGTATAGGCTGTCGTATACCATGCTACATCTTTAAAGCAAAACATTTATTTGAAATATAAGAAATTAGTGGATGCTTACATGCATTTTTGATTATGCATAAGTAGAAGGAAATTTATACATTTTATGATATGTTTACATTGTCATTACAAAACAGCAGACATACGCAGTCGGACTTAGATTTACATGTACAGTCATGGGACATATATATTTGTCACTTATGTTTTTTTCTTCTTTGTTTTATATACATTTGTACAACCAATAACTTTTAAATGCTGGTAAAATCCAGAATTTTGCAAATTTGTACAAATTTATGAAGATCTAGGACAATTTCATATTTCTAAAATATATATATATGCATTTTTAAATTATCATGTTTATTTACAGAAATGACAGTATTTTTCTCTCGAAATAATTTTGTAAATTCTGTACTTATTCTTTCAGTCTAATGAAATATGTCAAAATTTACCTGAAGTAATTTTATCCTCCACAGAATCATTATTTTCTCAAAATAAACAAAAGTATATCTAAATTTCAAAATCATTAAAAAAATTAATTCAATTTCCTTCATGTAAACTTATAATATTTGAAATATTGTTTAAATTAGTGGAAAATTGTTGGTTTTATATAAAACAAAGAAGAAAATAACATAAGTGACAAATATTATATTTATGTCCTATGGTTGTAGATCTATCACAACTTTCAACAGTTTTAAAAAATGTTGCATTATTCAGTTCCCTTTACTCCCTAATTTTTTAACAGAAAAAAATGTTCGTTCAACAACCTTAAAATTACATTGTTATTTGGTATGTAAAAACAGAGTAATAAATGTAGATCAATGTCTCAAATACGAATTGGGTTAAAAAAAAACTAAACATCGGGTCGAACTGATTTAAATTCGAAACACCCGTGGTTAAAATGACCAATGTAAATACATCAACTAATCAACTAAAACCACCTGGCTAGACTTTAAAACTCTATTACTGGCAGGAATCATGCAATCCCTAGCTGCATTGATGTTTGTGCTATCCGACCAGAACCACGGGTATCAATGTCAAAATCGGCAAAGCTGAACTGAGGGAATTCCCCTTTTCAACAAGTATCCTATGTGACGTGACTATAATAATTCATCACAGAATTTTTGACTGTCTTCATTGTTGAATCTTAGTTTCAATGAGTTTTCAAATTAAAAGAAACGGTGTCCTAGTTCAGGAATTATAAGGAGAGAGTATGCGAATGAAACAAGATTCAAATTAGACACAAAGAAGTATTTCAACGGTTGAATCTCAGGTAACTACTTTCTACAGCACAAGTAGTAGCTCGGCAAATCCTATGGCACATTGATTTTTGAACAGGGAAGCTGATGATGCTTAATTGAGTACACAAAAAAACCTGAAGTGTTCTGAGCCTGTCATAGCAATAAGGCTTTGCCTTAAAAACTTATTCTGTACCCAATTTCATTCATATTTGCATGATGTGAGTAAACATATACGTATCATTATAACAACATGTAAACAACAATGGATTCCTGAGTTGATATGCTACCACCGTAAGTCATAAGACAAAATGTACTTATACATCTGTTAACACTAGTTGAACATGTATATCATAGAACAGGGATCTTATCACTAATACCTGAAATACAACGTAAATAGTTCAGTCAATATTGATGTTGGCCTCTTCTTAACAAACAGAGGAGCTATTTATCTTGGTGATCTACAGGTAGAGTATGGCCGAGAGCACCAAGTCAAGTCGGCGCATAGTATAATACTGTAGTCTATGTGTATGTTCAAAATATCTGATGACCCATCTGTACATACATTTCTACAGGTTTCATATTATCTAGACAGTGAGTCAGGTATAAAGCTTCCAGAAAGGGGGGACTGTGACAACGGTTCTGTGTCATCATGTGTGTAGGTGTGTATGTTAGAGTGTGACAGGTGTAGGTAAAAAATATTGCAACTCAGATACAGAAGCAAATAGAGTCCACCATAAGTAAAGTACAAAATATTATAACTCGGGGAGAGAGTCAACGAACTCCATCATAAGTACTATATATTGCAACTGGAGAGAGAGAGAGACAGAGAGAGAGAGAGAGACAGAGAGAGAGAGAGAGAGAGAGAGAGAGAGTACTAAATATTGTAACTCGGGGAGAGAGAAAGACAGAGTCAGACAGAAACAATAATAAGTTTTAAATAAATGTCACTTGGAGAGAAAGACAGACAGAGAGACAATCATACTAAATATTCTTTTTTTTTTTAGATGTTTTATGACATTTACCATTCTTATATTCACGCAATGTCAGCATTCCAGTACTTCTGCATTGGTGTTTAGGATTTGATGAGTTTTGATAGACTATTCATTACTGCATTAGACATTCCAGTACTTCTGCATTGGTGTTGAGGGTTTGGTGAGTTTTGACTATTTATTACTGTACATGTATTAGGGCAAAGCATACATTCATAATACAGTGACGCCTGTCTTGAAAGACCACTCTCTTGAGATACAAGCTACATATATGACACATACATGTACAATGAATGTATCTGCAACTGTAAGACCACAATCAAAATCTGAGAACCATTCTTTGACCATAGTATACAAATGTACCAAACTTATTTCATTTTAATTTGACTGTGGACTCATGGTAGGTGTGACCGGTCAACAGAGGATATTTACTCTTCCATGGCACCCGATCCCACCTCTGGATTTCTAGGGGTCCGTCTTTGTCCAATATTCACCAAATTTCTATATGTATCCTGGAAATCCTGATGATTAATAATTTGGAGATTTATTCATGTATATATTTGTAAAGATAAAAAAATTATCACTATCTAGAAAATCAATTTTCTGGACAAGTTACCTAATTTTTCAGTTTTTCAGTTTCTGGGGTTTTTTTTAAATAAAGACTATATTGTGGGGAGCCTTGATCATTCATGAATTAAAACACATGGTGGTTCTGATACATGCATTTCCTTGTCGCTTTTATTTTTAACATCTCTGAGGTGTTTATATGCTATAAACTTAGGCTGTACTTGATGAGATGTTGTTTACTTTCAAACATCTGACAAAATAGAGTGAGTGTTCGACAATTATTAACATGTGTATGAATTAAAAAAGTATATTAAACAAAACTAATAAAAAATATCAAAAGACTTTTTAAAAAAGAACAGAATACATTTTGTTACCTTACATTTAAATTCACTGATGAAATTTTAACTTTTCAAAGACTCGTTATTTGTATACAGAAAACAACCTTAACTCTAATTTCATTACATTAAAAAATTCCCATTCAGGTTAACACGAAAACAGGTACATGGTCATACACCCTTGTAATTGTTTGGTTGACACCGTGCTTTGTGCTTTAATTCACAAGTGCGATCAACATATTAAATTCACCTATACAACATGTTAGGAAAGAGAAAAATTTCAGGTATTTACAGGGAAATTTCAAAGTAGCACAAGCAATAGGCAGAGAATCAACTACGAATATACAAAGAAGGTTGGAAAGAAAGTAGATCCAGTAAAATTTATTGATCGCAAAGCCGGGTATTTGTATAGGTCGACAACAATCAAATCCATTTACAATGGGTCTTTTAAATTGGGTTTAAGAGGAAAAGAAATTTGAGCTATGTGGAAGAAAGTAAACATTAAACAGAAACTTTAATCATGCTATTTCATAATATTAATAAAAACATTGAATTTTATTTTCTTAATTTTCTGTTATGAAATGTTTTTGTTACACCAAAAATATCATTTATTGCACTACCAGTATTTTAAAATCTGCATCCCTCATGTCCCTAATTACAATGTATGATGCACAGAGCAGTTATGTACTTCAATAACTGTATCAGACAGTCTATGAATTCTGTTGTTTTTTTTCTCTGCTATTCCCTCTTCCCTCCAGAAAAAAAATTGCAGATTTCTGTTTGTACACAAAATTAGATGAAAATTTAGCCATACATGTATTTTTTTCTGCTACACTCCAAAATCTATCGAAAGAACTCTAGATCTAGAGTGAAAAAGAGTTTTAGCATACAAGTACATATATGTAGTACACTCAAGAATTCATACATGTACATCTATTAATTTACAGTATGTATAAGGAAAATGTAACATTTCCTATATAAGATAATTGTGTACAAGTACCAGAGCTTTGACCTGTTTTATGAACTTCTCCCGAAGTGAACTCAATTCTTAAGTTATATTTAAAGGTGTACAGCCAGGTAATGCATTTTACCTTGTTCCAGATCTAAAACATAGAGAATAACATATGGCAAAATCTGTATCGCATGCCATATCAACCCAAGACTCCAATATCAGCCAGAGGGCTGTAGACCCGATCGATGATATTGGTCGAGGGTTGATATGGCATTAGGTTTTGTCTGAAGTGGAAAACAGTTGAGCTTTTCCGAATAAAAACACAAGACACGTTCCAAATGGGGGTGCAATAAAGGGTTACAGGGGTGTGACAAAGGGAGGGCTGATACATGGTATGTGATAAAGGGCACATGCTGGCTCCTGTATCAGAGATGAAAAAAAACCTGTATCTTATAGTAAGTATTTGATAAATGTATCTAAAACCTGTCACCATGCCATGATTGAATTTTGACTGTGTTTACAAAAACACTATCTTGGTTGAGCTGTATTGCATTATAACCTGTACGCAATAGACTAAGAAGTATTTCCAATATATACAGTGAAACCTGTATATAGGGACCACCCAAGGGATATTGACCTTTATATGCAGGTGACCCTTATACACAGGTTCAATTTAGTTGAAGCATGCAATCAAAGTACTTGAAAAAACTGGCCTTTATGAACAGGTTATCCTTATAAAGAGGTGGCCCCTATAGCAGGTTTTACTGTATATACATGTCACTCGAAAATCCTATGGACATGTCTGTTGATGGTGTTTTGAACAAAATTTATATCATACAGAAGGACTAGTCAGCTAAACTCATGATAGGATCAGCTGTAAATAAACCATGCTCAGTGAAGCATAAAGATATTGACTGAAGATTAAAGCCAAAATTTTCTTTGTAATATTGATTAAAACAACATACTGTTATTTACATGTGCTACAAATATGCAGCTACATGTACGATGTACATGTAATATTATGGTTTTTAGGGTGTCTGCTTCATAAAATATATCTACAGAGTAAAATACATTATATATACACAAATGGTGTACATGTACCGTACATACAAAATACATGTGATGATGTAGGTACAACTGCATATGCACATGTACATTTATGTAAATTACTGGTATATAAACATGAACATTTTCTATCTAACAGTAACACACAAGATTTTACCAAAGAAATGAATCTAGGAAACATAATTTTAACATTGTACGTTTTCTAGAGTACATGTACATTATATACAAACATCAACATGTCAAGTCTTTGACATACATATATACATGTACTGAGTACATGTTAATGTACTTTGTATATCAGGATACCAGGAAGACAAGGGGGGAGGGGGGAGGTTATGTAGGAGTTTATAAAAAAACAGGTGAATGAGATACAAATTGTCAATAATATTAACAATGGAATAACGTGTCTTGAGGCTGTTTTTTCACATACAGAAGAAAAAAATTATATTTGCGCACCTGGGATAGAGAGATGTTGTTTTTTATCAGTACTGCAAAATTCCATCCGGAAATGTTGATCAAGAGCACTTTGTATACCTACATGTTGTCTGTATTGTTTGTAATTATGGGGCATCAAGGAGATTTTGGTGTTGATAGTTTACATTGTTAAACTTTACTATCAGTTACAAATAAATCTTATCAAATTTTTAAAAAAAAAAATGAATACAAGGGTATATGTATATAATGCGAGTTTATATTAATTTGAGTATGGTGGATGAAAACAGGGTGAGTGATGTGGTTACTAAACTGATTCATACATGTATGTAAACAAACGGGATTTCAAGCTTTCCATGTGCGAGAAAAATAATCCAGCACCACATCTGAGTTCCAGATAGAAAAATATCAGTCTCGGGCGGGATAAATCAAATTCCCAACATTGACTAGCGCCTTGGCTGTGACTTATTGATCCATCCCACCCTTAACTGATATTTTTCTATCTGGAACTCAAAGTGGGGCTAGATTCTATTTGTCAAACACAGCACACAATTTAACTGCCTTGTTATTTTGCTTCTATAGTAAAATGTACAAATATACTAAATCATCATTCATATTACAAACATTGAGATATATCTAAGCTAACTCAGACACTTTTAAAAAGATGCTTAAATAAAAACAACCCATCCTTAGATCCAGTTGCCTTAAAGCTATCTAAAACGTATCTCAATTTTTTGTTCATTTTAGCTCTGGTACATGTACATAAGTAGCTTCCATGAAATGAAATCTATGGATCATGACCCTATCTTATGTATTATCATACAGATAAAAGAACAGCTACAAAGAGACAAACTATGTGACTCTGAATTTTACACATCAACTAGCATCTTGATTTAGGCAATGAATAAACATTTAGTACACCTGGTTCATTTGATCACTACACCTGGTGGTTACCTGACTTAGTTTATCATAGTAAATCTTTCTAATCTTACCTCTCTACTTTTGAGGGTAATCTTTGTTTTTTACTGGTATAACATGACCTATTTAGACTAATAAACTACTGGGCAATACAATGTGCTTATTTTCTATGGAGTGTTCTTATAAAACCTACATGTATGTTTACATATGTACACATAGTTTAAATTAAACAACCAGCTGGTCTGTACTAAGATTGAATTTGGATGAACATTTACATGTACGGTACATGTATAGAATCTTACATGTTTATAGTTGCAAAATTTGTGTTAGTTTGTATCATTGATTTTGAAAGACAAATCATCTTTTTAACTCATTTACCCCTAAAGACACATTTGGACTGGTCTAAGTCAGTGATTTGCATAAGAGTCCAGTATTTTTTAGTGTTTGATGATTTAAACTAAAAATTTCCATCAATCTTTTCATAACATAGGGGGAATACCCAACACTGTTGGATTTCAATGACCAAGGGCAGATTCCATTATTTTTCAAGGGTATCTGAGTTACATACATGTACATGTAATATCAAACATCAACAGACTTGAATCAGAAAAGAGATGTAATATGATATAATCATTGACCAAGGGTAGATTCCACTATTTTCCAAGGGTATCCAAGTTACATACAAGCAATATCACATATCAACACAGACTTTAATCAGAAAAGAGATGTACCATAATATGATATAAATCCAACAGATATGCATTACATGTAAATTTCAACAAAGGCTGTCTATGACACAATATAAGGATGTGGTTAAGTGTTATGAGGTTTTGTGGTAACTGCATGTAGATTATCTCTACTGAAAACTAGATATGAATATAGCTTGTTACAATGTACTGTGAGTCCTTGAGACAGTTGAAATGATAAAGCAGGATTTTCCGTTCTTTTAGGAAAGGGGCCTGGGCTTTTTGAACAAGGAATTTTATTTGAATTCAATTGGAAAGTTTCAAATGCAAATTGGAAAAAATGTATTTTTTGGCATTGGGAATGTGGCCTTATTTTGGTCCCATACAATACAATGTAGGGTGGATAATCCCTGTAAAGGTATACATGTACAACAATATGTACAAAGAAGCAGTGATGTGTTTTATCTTAATACAGCCTCTCTTTTTTATGGTGGTCTTATGGTACTTTTTCACTTGCAAGCTGGTTCCATTCCTGGTACAGGGTTATACATATGTACATGTACCTAAATTGACATTTAACTCCCATCTAATTGGCTTCAGTCCATAACGGAGGTAAAATCTTCATATAAGTGATTAATTCATAAAGGGATTTAACCCTTTCAGCCCTACAGACCACAACAGACTGGTCATAAACAACAGAAAGTGGATACCATAAAGATATTCAGGGGTGAAATGGTTAATAATTCTCATTCTCATTCACTCTCTCTCTCTCTCTTGACGTTACTACATGTACATGTACAAATCACTGATGCAGGTGAAGTGGTATAGACATTCATGATCAAATGATATACATCCCATACATGTGTATGTAGTACATATGTATCAATGTATACATGTATTTTTTTCAGACCTGTCTCATACATGTTGACCAATCAATATTTTGTTAGTATTGATTATCATGTACTCATGCACCACTCAAATATGTACATGTACCTAATGCATATAGTAAATAACAAAAAACAAATACAAATGGTATGGACAGATCTTTATACGTGTACAAATGTATCATTAGATCTGTACAAAAACTGACTCATACACTTATCTCTATAGCTAATACAAATAAAATGTGTAGGTAGTAAAGGTAGGCATATTACAGGTGAAGTTTCATATAACATAAACAATTTCAATAGAGTTTATAACAATCTGTGGTGCAAATCTATTGACCCAGCTTTGAAATCCTGTTTCTTACATGAAATTTAAATTTACTCATTTTTCTGTTATGTGTTCTTGATTGCCATTTGTGAATGAGTGCAGAATAGCATGTAGACATCAGTCATAATTTTGCCTTGCTGCACCTTTCCCTCATTTCTAATGACTTCAGCACCTGTGTTGAAGTCGGTTTCTACTTCTGGGTATGATTATAATATACACATATACCACTACCAGTACATATGTACATGTACATGTATATAAGCTGATCTAAAATTATCTCATTTATATATACAATAACAATATGCAACCTGTTTACATGTACATGTAAAGATCCTACGTTTTTATGTCAATACCTACATGTATACATGTAAATAATTATCAGGATGATATATATCTACAGTTAGAGATTGACTGTTGCAAGTTAAATCAATTTTACAATTATCCTTGAATTTATTTTACCATCTTTAAAATCGTAAGACTTTCACAATTTTTATTTTGAATTTCAAAATTGGGATGTTTTGCATAATTTTGAGAAAATTCTGGCATGGGGAGTGGGTCCTGTAACCGGACCAAAAATCAGCCTAGGAAAATCACATGTATCATGTACAAAATCATAAAGTTACAGGTATATTATATATATATATATGTACATGTAATTAAATGTATATGAATTATAATGCGTCATCGTGTTCAGCAACGTGAATATAATAAACATAGATCTAAGTATATATACATTAACAACAAATAACAAAACATCACAACAAAGGGACATTAATATAGTTGTACAGTATCACTTGATAGGCAATAGCTGTATCATACAATACAATGTAAGGCATTCCTGTTGTACTCACAGCTCTATACAATATGTACTACAATGTACATACAGAAAGTCAATCTGGCTAGAATTGTTACATAATTTAAATAGATTACATAATTTTCTTTACAGCAAATGATCTTTTCACAACTTTGGATCATACTATTCTGCCTTTGATGTGTATGCTTAAAAGTCAGTTTTGTAATAATTTCCAACCAATAATAAAAAAAAGTAATCAAATTTCGAAGATCAAAAATATCTAAATGTCATGAAGCAAATTTTGGAAGCCAATTAGTTCAAATAGGAATCAATGACAAGAAACAGGGCAAGCCCTAAAGCAGGTCTCATTTGCCATATGTACATGTTCAAAAGCAAATCCATGTGCAAAAACCATAATAAAATTTATCAACAATAGAAATTTTGTACAAAGTTTATACCTGGTAAAAAGACCATATAAATGTATTCCAAAGTTAAAACAGGTTTACAGTGCCAGTTTTAAATGGTAGAGTTGAAAAACCCTGGTCTATAATTAATAGATAAGACGTTTCGCCTTAAAAAAAATTGTTTGTTACACGTGTCACGACCAGATTTAATACTGATGTATAATTAAAGGGGATGAAAGTTCAGATTTTTTTTCTAAAGAAAAAGAAATACAGAAGTGGTAAAAACTGCCTAAAAAATTATGAGTTGATCACATAGAACAAATCTTTTTTGTTTTTTGTCAATATTTCCAGCCCATAATACATTCAAAATTTCAGCTGAACTGACTAGCAGTTAGAAACATCATAAAGAGAGTGTGTACAATGTACTTAATCCACTCACCCACAGAGGCCACCATATCTAATTTTTGCAAATTTACTATTGCTCAGTTTCATAATTTAGTATATATACCAAGTAAATACTTGACTCAATGTGTAATCAATATGAAACTGAAAGCACATGTTGTTAAACTGAAAGTACATGTAGTGTACCATACGTCACTGATATACATGTACAATGCACAAAATGAAGCCAGCGCCAAATGACAAACACAGTAACTCAAATCATACAAATAACCTTAAAGTCGATAAAGGAAACAGATGTATCTCACTTGACCTACACTACATGTTTAGTTCCTGTGGTCATTACAACATACATGTACATGTACTTTACACACATACATTTGTATACCAAGTAAACACTTGACAACTAGCTCACTTTCTAACATTCTGTTTAACACCTAAGAGGTCATCAATGTCCATGTAAATCTGTGTACTTATCAATTTACAGACTGACATATATACATGGACTGGCCACTTCTCACTTTGTGTAACTTTTTAAAGCATACATGTACATTGTACATCATTCTAAAGTACATACATACTACATGTAAGTGTACCTACCGGTACTTAGAGTACCTGTACATTGTACCTACATATACTGGCTGACTCTGTGCAAGGTTTTTGTAGTCACTGATCCACCCACCCACACACACACATAGTCAATAAGGCTAGCATTGTTACATAATTACATAATTTGAATAGACCCTTAAGTTTTTACATTGTATAATTGTATACAACAGGTTTCAATCTTCAGTATAGTACATTTGTAAGACAGGCTTGACTATTCTTGATGCAATTCAACTAATGTACATGTACATACATGTGTTCTTAGATCCACCCTCCCTTGAAGCAAAACACGAGACAGCTTAATTCTGATTCAATCCTACATGTACATGTAGTAATAAAGCTAGCAAAACATCCTTCTTGACAGTTGTACATTGTATCTATGTATTCATAAATAATGGACTTGAACTTTTAGTATTTCATGTATACTGAATAAAATTAATCTGTATATACATTGTACATACATGTACTTTGTAATTGTATGTCTTTGAATTTCCAACTGATACAAAATGTATGATTTGTATACATTGTACAACACCGTATTTCATTGATCATTATTGTACATGTACATGATTAATCAACTAATCTGACTTGTGGACAATAAGATTTATTCTATTAGGGAGACAATGACACATGTTCTCAAATAAGTGCCGTTGCCTCCCTAATAGAACGCCTTCAACAAAACATCATCATGTTATAACTGTACAGTGTACATGCATTACAAAACAAAAAGGACTATCAACTTAATACAATTTACACGTACGACCAATGTTTCTAATATCCATCAATACAATCACCAAAACTTGCTGAATTATCTTTCACTTCATTTTTTACCTACACGTACATCAACAGATCTTAATCTCGACTCACATGTAACTACAAATAGTACTTCTAGTCAAACCATGACTTCCAGACAGTGAAGTGACTAAAAAACAAATCGCATCAAAGGCTTTTAAGCTCTTCTCAGTTTCATAACTTCCCAACATTCAACTGATGTGACTTTTCATCATTGCCCCCATCCCCTTTTTAAAAATCAAAGTACTGAAAGTACTGATACAAATGTACGAGTTGATGGCAATTGTAAGTTTTAATGAGGTATAATACACTCAGTATACTGAATACTTTTTAATTTGGTAAAATTAGGTTTTATAAAAAAATAAAAAATAAAAATCGGGTCAGACATTTGGCCTAATGCGAGTACTGGTGGCTTATTTATTATGCAACAAACAACAGCAATATGATTCTTGTGCTTATAAACATCGTTTCATCGATATGAAATTTCTATGCGACAGGGCAGTATTATACTCTTACGCCATACTTCCTATCAGTAGCCTTATATCTCTAGGCCAATATCTGTACATGTAAAACATTTTCCCAACATCAAAGACTGCCCAGAGTTTCTCATCAGTTAAGATCATGTGAATGAGGAAGGGCACAACTTCTATGTCCGACTTCACAGACAGATCTTGCCAATACACAGTAAGGGAAACTTCACCAAAACTCTTTTGCATATTAATCGTGTGCAAGAATTGTGAACAGTCCAGTCTATCGCTTTTAATGTCAATTCTATCACAAGAGTATAATGGTAAAAAATAATTGAAAAGTAACATTCAAAAACAAATTTATAATATCTTAAAATTCATAAAGGACGCCAAACTGACCTTTTAATAGCATATATTTCAACAAGTATTGTAGATCTGTATTTTTCAGTGAATTGTTACTCTTTTTTGTCATTTTAAAAAGAAAAAATATACAAATAACAGTTTGATTTGGAAATTTCAATCTTGAAGTTGTGTTTACATGTATGTTGCTGAAATGCACATACATATGTAATTTTGCATCAATATAATGTGCTATTAACCCCATACTGCAAAATGTGCTTTGACTTGTTCCCAATAAACAACTTAGCATAACATAACTGTGTTGATTTTCCATCAACTCGTAAAAATGATGATGTAGGTACTCACTACATGTGTACTGGTACTCACTACATGTGTACTGGTACTCACTACATGTGTACTGGTACTCACTACATGTGTACTGGTACTCACTACATGTGTACTGGTACTCACTACATGTGTACTGGTACTCGTTACATGTACATGTAAACAGTAGGTACAGTGAAACCTGTATACAGGGACCACCCAAGGGACCAGAAAATATTGACCTTTATGTGCATGTGACCCTTATACACAGGTTCAATTTAGCTGAAATATGCAGTCAAGGGACTTGAAAAAATATCCTTATATAGAGGTGGCTGCTATAGCAGGTTTTACTGTATATCATATTTTGGATCAGCGTCATGTAGTTTTAAAAATTACCTGACGTTAAACTTGTAAACAACTGAAATCTATAAATAATTTTTTTGTTTAGTTCTGAAAATTCAAATACACACGTATAACTCTGCTCAAACATAAATGTTTTTAAATTTACCAGAACATGTATTACATAATGTCCGGAGTAAGGTATTGGTAAATCACAACAAAGATGCAGTCACATTGAAAATGAAAGATCATTCTGTAATTGATTTAAGTAAATAGGAGCGATTCATTCTTGAAAATACATGTACATGTATACTGTTACATACATGTCCATGTTGTGAACAATTAGTTAAATTACGATTATATCATCTAAAGCACATGTTTCTTTAACATGGGTTTGATTTCACAGAGCTTTTGAAATGAATCTATATTTCATCAACACTTTGTATGTGAAATAATTATGTGTATACATGAAAACTTTGATGCAGAATCTAATAAATTCTTATCTTGAAGTTATAAATTTAATCGCTTTTAAATTAAAGAGATGTGTTATCATTTTACTCTGTTATGATCTGAAGTATGGGATTTTACTTCGTTCTTTTTTTTCTTTCAGGCTTGCATCAAATGTATTTGAAGACAATTACATACATGTACATGCAGATGCACATGTGCAAAAGACTTTTTTATGTCAACTTGGGCAAACAATAATTTAAACTGATAATTTAAATACACATGAATACCAAATTAGACACTAGACTGTATTATATAATAATATATACATGTACGTGTAGCAAGAACCTAGACTATAGCCAATAGTTTGTGATGAATCCCACTTGGGACGTTTAACTCACTGATCCCTTACGACACATTTGGACTTGTACTGGTCTAACTCTGAGTCATTGATTTACAGATGAGTCAATTATTTTCAAGAGATGATGAGTTCAAATTCCTATCAAATGCATGAGCTACAACGTCCTATACCAGACATTTTCAAATAAAAAAATAAATTACTGGTCAACAGGACCAGTGAATAAAGGAATTCCACTGGTCAAAGAAATTTTTTTTTACACACAATTGAAAAGAAATGGAAAATTACTGGTCATTTGGGCCAGTTATCTGATAAATTTCACCAGACTTTTGTAAAATTTACCGATTTTGTTTGGTAAGACCGGTGAATTTCAAAAACTTGACTATACCTTGTAACGTGCAGCCATGCACTATTTAGTTGTTAATGCATGCAACTGACATTTTTCTTTTTAGATGTGTAATTATATATATACGCAAAACTTAATGTTACTTGTCAAAAGACATTAATGACAGCCAACAATTATTTCAGCCAAAATAAGGGTAAAAATAGTTTCAGGATTTCAGGATTTCTCAAAATTAGTGACATTTTCCATGTAGATTTCAGACATGGCTGTGCACTGATAAAGAGGTAATTATTCAGGCAAAGCTTTATGTGCAAATTATTATGTACACAAGTATGGAAGTTTCACTTGTAAAAACAATTGAAAACTACATGTAATATATAATATTCAATGCAAATTTTTGTAAATTGTGATGCAGACCAAGTGAAAAAGTTTGAATTTTACTATAAAATAAAAAACAGTTCCTCATTAACTCTTGGATAGCACTTATATCTTCTAGATTAGAAGAAACAAACCCCTTTTCAAAAGTCCTTTCATTTAATTCTATTTTTTTTTTTTGGAAAGTGTTAAACACCTAGAATCTAATGAATATTGTTTCAAAAAAAAACATGTAAAAATGTTCATTGATAAATTAGTTAGATAATGAAAACAAATATTTAAAAGGGGTCCATAGAATAACACCTATTCACCGAAATGACGGGGTATTAACCAAAATGACACTAAAATACAGACAACACCAGTATACTCAATACTTATACATGTGTTTTTTTCATTACCAAATCGAGCTTAAAAGACCATACTTATATACATATTGTTAATTTTGAGAAAAAATTAAGGCAATGCTAAATTTCCTCTGACATCTCCTTAACAAGAATGACCGAAATGACAGACGGGATATTAACTGAATTGACGACGATACCATAAGTAAACTGAAAATAAAATCTAGTCATTAATGAGAATCACACAATTTCAGTGAGATTTTGGTTAATACTCTGTCATTTTGGTGAATAAGTGTCATTTTGGTTATTCTATGTACCAAATTAAAAGGATTGTTTAAAAACATGAATAAGATTTAAGATGTAAATACATGTGCTCAAGTTTGAACAAAGTCCTAAAAGAAACCTATTTAGTTTTCAAATTAAGACTGGATGTGAAGACTTAAATTCACTCATTACAAGGTGTTTAACACACTAATCGTGTTTTGTTGACTCTTTGACATTTAAATCACCCATGAATTACAACTAAAAGAAATAACCTGTTATTGTGAGGAAAGCTCATATTAAATTGATGACAAATAAAATAAGTATCAAAATCTGCCTTTAAACTTAGAGTCCATAAAGTTAACTTTGGTAAGATATATATTCAACAAATATTTCTGTTACGAACAAAACCAGACCATCCCCTCATTTTACTCCATAACTTAATTATGACTATAAACACTGGGAGGAACATGATGATGGCATGGATGGTGATCATGGAACAGTTTTAATAAATTTACATTTTACAAGGACATTCACTTCATACGATCTACTACAAACTAACATTATAGAGTAGAACGGTTCATGCCAATTCCATTTATAAAACTTCATGTTTGTCTTGAAAGGTTGGAGATGGTCTGTTTGGAATGAATTAGATCTATAACAGTTTTCACAAAAACATCTGATCGGCGACTCAGGTTGGAAAGAAAACAATGTTCCTTACCTCTCGTTTCACGGCCAATACACCACAACTCATACAGAGCAGGGATAGCCCCGTTATCAACAACTTCATATACATCACACTCTCTTTCACAGTTCTAGGAAAATAATGATTCCGATATCAACGCACAGATCAAAATATAGCCAAGTGACGACGGAAAAAGTCTCTTATTTCTAACCTCACAACTTCCCGAATGGCTTCCGGAACTACCTCACTGGAGTAGATATTCATCCGCCATTGTTGTCAAAAATAATCTAGCAATGATTAAATTGGTGCAAGGTTGCGTAAAAGTCAAATTCATTCACTTATCTTATGAGTATTTACGCATATTATTCATGTTTTACGATGCAAGTCGAAAAACGTCAACAAAACTACTGGGAAATAAATGTTTTATTTTGTTTAGCGCAACAAAATCATTTTCACCTTCGAATGACCCGTATGCGTCATTTCCGTTTCCTACAGAAAACACCTTAGACATAGTAAAATGATCTAGCCTAGTGCTGGAATCAACTTCAAAAGGAAATTTTCAGCAAAAGTTTTTATTTTTACACGAACAAAAAATAAATCACAGTGTATCAGATTATCTTTCAATTATCACTGAAGCCTAAAGGGGCATTGGCTGTGTGTTTTTCTTAAATATTTCTTTCTTTTTTATTGGATATACTAAGATTGATATAGCATGAAAATTCTTAAATTCCTATATATTTTGTGAAAATTGTTCGAGAAACCCAGTTTGGTAATTATTCATGATTTCTATGCTATAAAGCGGTAACGAAGAAGTTAATTTACTATTTTTATTTTAGAAAATTCCGTCTTCGTTGCCGCTGTAGCTAATAATCATACCACACTGGACCTGACTTTATTTTCACAAATCTGAAATTACATGTAGATTCTATATATTGGAATATAAGATATATATTTTTTCATTGAGTCGTCTGTGCTAATCTGACAAAGATTTAATTACTCTGAATTAGATTCAATTTCCCTTCATTTTGACTTTGGACTTACGACGGGTATTACTTTACTCCTTGCCATCTGATTCCACTGCTGAATTTCCAGAGGTCGTGTTGTCAATGTCTTCTAAACATCTTAAAAGATAAATAATTTGATATATACATGTATCAAATTATATATATACCGGTAAATGTAGTTAATATTATGAAGAATCCACACTAAATACTAGTGTAATGATTGATATTGGTGGCCAAGTAAATGGATGAAAATTAAATTATAATAATAAAATTTCATGAATATTGTGAAGGGGAACCTGACAATGTTTAGTTCTCTGTATTTTATTTCATGTATGTGTCTGGTTTTACATTTACAGTCAATGGACAAACCTTAAAAAATCAGGGGCGTTCATCTACTTAGAAAATACTTATATCTACTTTATACATGTTGGGAAGTGTTATGAATTTCTCAGTTTCCACTTGTATAGTTCAGAAATGTATTTGGGAGTAAGTCTATAGGCCTACTATTCTGTATTTGACTTTATACTTTTATAAGTTTATCAAAAGATTCATTGTTTTAGCTCCTTGTATACTCAAAACTATACAAAGAACTATGATACAAACAACATTTATTTATTTATTTATTTATTTCAATATGTATACATATACATATGTATGTATGTAATGCACAGTTTAATTTTTTGATTTTGAGTGTTTTATTTTAACAAAAATATCACGTTTTCGCTTTTTGGTAAAACCATTGATATCAATGCGTGTCCTATGAATTCTGGGTACAATTGTCTTGGGTCGAAATTCTGCCCCGATCTTAAGTTACTTTTTTATTTTAACACACCCCCAATAAAAAAGAAATACTCAAAATCGGGACATAATTTCGGCCTAGAATTGTCTGCTAAATCTTACTCCAATGGATAAAGTTTGTACCTAAACAAAAAACAAAAAAAACATTAGAGGAACGCATATCAACAATAAAATCAACAAAAACCCGTTGACAAAGAGATATCTATAGGAGTTTTTATTTATCACTGTCCTGTCGGGTATAAGACGTGTGATAATCGCCATGGGGAATCGGGTAATGTCAGAACAAAGTGTTAATGGCCGGGGATACGTCCGCCGAAATAAAAATCACATCAAAAAGGGAATAAAAACAATTAGTCACCACTTAATTACTTATAATGTGTTGCGCGAGTACTGAGTGAACTGTGAAAACATCAATTCATTTACTAATTAGCCCGTCACACGTGCCTCAAACCAATCCATAATTATAAATTAGAATCACGAGATGTACTCGAAACCCCTTGGTAGAATGAGTTAATATGAGTTATATAAAAAATGATAAAACAAAGTCAACAAAAAGCTGGGGAAATTAGCAAAACAAAACGACCTATTCATATTGGATGATTCAACAACCGTAGCTTCAAGTTATACTTTGTACGGGGCCTGGGAGGTGACATAGTGGTGAAAAAAAAAGATATTCTGTGCGAACGGAATAATTATTAAGAGAAAACAATTATTCCGTGCGAAAGGAATAATTAATGAGAGAAAAAAATTATTCTGTTCGCACAGATTTTTTTCTCTCAATAATTATTCCGTTCGCACGGAATATTTTTTTCTCTGAGTATTTATTCCGTTCGCATGGAATAATTTTTTTCACCGCTATGTCATATCCCGGGCTCCGTTACTACATAGCCCGGGAGGTGACATAGTGGTAAAAAATATATACGGTTGTTTATGCCTCTGATCTAACCAATGGAACATAAAACGACGACCAGTCTCTTTTCTGTTGTGTTATTTTATCATATATACTCTCCTCATGTACACACTGTCCGGGGGCAAATCCCCAAATAAAAAATCACCAGACTTCCTACATAGACCTAAAGAGATTATGGCACAATTTCGGGGAAATCCAAAACACTATTAAATAACAGTAGGGAAGACCCAAGGAAAAAAGATAAGGGCCCATCATTTCAAGAATTGGAAGTTAACGACTGACACTACGAGATCACAGCATCATTATTAGTTAAGACAATGACAACAGGTTTCCAAGTTAACGACTGACACTACGAGATCACAGCATCATTATTAGTTAAGACAATGACAACAGGTTTCCAAGTTAACGAGTGACACTACGAGATCACAGCATCATTATTAGTTAAGACAATGACAACAGGTTTCCAAGTTAACGACTGACACTACGAGATCACAGCATCAGTATAGTTAAGACAATGACAACAGGTTTCCAAGTTAACGACTGACACTACGAGATCACAGCATCAGTATAGTTAAGACAATGACAACAGGTTTCCAAGTTAACGACTGACACTACGAGATCACAGCACCAGTATAGTTAAGACAATGACAACACGACTGACACGACGAGATCACAGCATCAGTATAGTTAAGACAATGACAACAGGTTTCCAAGTTAACGACTGACACTACGAGATCACAGCATCAGTATAGTTAAGACAATGAGAACAGGTTTCCAAGTTAACGACTGACACTACGAGATCACAGCATCATTATTAGTTAAGACAATGACAACAGGTTTCCAAGTTAACGACTGACACTACGAGATCACAGCATCATTATTAGTTAAGACAATGACAACAGGTTTCCAAGTTAACGAGTGACACTACGAGATCACAGCATCATTATTAGTTAAGACAATGACAACAGGTTTCCAAGTTAACGACTGACACTACGAGATCACAGCATCAGTATAGTTAAGACAATGACAACAGGTTTCCAAGTTAACGACTGACACTACGAGATCGGCATCAGTATAGTTAAGACAATGACAACAGGTTTCCAAGTTAACGACTGACACTACGAGATCACAGCATCAGTATAGTTAAGACAATGACAACACGACTGACACGACGAGATCACAGCATCAGTATAGTTAAGACAATGACAACAGGTTTCCAAGTTAACGACTGACACTACGAGATCACAGCATCAGTATAGTTAAGACAATGAGAACAGGTTTCCAAGTTAACGACTGACACTACGAGATCACAGCATCATTATTAGTTAAGTCAATGACAACAGTTTTCCTAGTTAACGACTGACACTACGAGATCACAGCATCGGTATAGTTAAGACAATGACAACAGGTCTCCAAGATTCTCGGAGTGTTGCCAAGAAAAAATTTAATTTAAACAAGTCAAACTATTATCATGAAATACTATGAAGAACGAAATTCTGAAGAAAATAAAAGAAACAATTAATAGGTTCTGAGTCTATGTGCTTTCTCGTGAGGATAGATCCCTGCGCACAAGTCTGCTGTTCCTTCAAGTGGTAGGCGTGGGTTTGGACTTTATATAAGTGATATTTAAAACTGTCATTAAAACATCTCCGGATTTCCATAACATCCAATATCTATGTTTTTGCAGTGATGGATTAATGACGTCATTGATACTGTCGGGGAAGATAGTTGTTTTCATAGGTGGCATTGCAAAATAGAAATATCATTATAAGGAAATGCAATTCTGAAATTTACCATATCTTTTTCTGAAATTTAAATTTTCGGACTTTTTGTATATATTTTTTCTGCATGTTTATAGTACTAGGCACCTGTTAAATTTGAAACAATTCATTATTGTAGCGACAGTAGGAATGCTTTGATTTGATCTATAAATATTTCATTGACAAAATGCATAGATCTAAACGTATATACATGTAGTCACTCATTGCAGTCTAGTACATGACATTGATCAAGGGGGGGCCTCCGTGGCCGAGTGGTTAGAGCATTGCGCTTTAAATCACAAGTTTCGAATTATGTGGGAAAGTTTGCCAGTTTACTTGCGGAAGGTCGGTGGTCTTTACCCGGGTAACCGGGGTTTCTCCTCCACCAATAAAAACTGGACGCCATCATATGACTGAAAGATTGTTGAGTATGGAGTAAAAAAAAAAAATCAAATCAAAATCAAATCAAATCAATTTTCGGGTTCGAACCATGATGTAGACCGACACTTTTAAAAATATATAGTGACTGTTAGTTCGTTAAGTGCTCAACATTATAACCAGGAAAAAAATTATGATTCTTTGTGTTGAGACGTAAGTTACACTGTCGACATGTTTCACAGTCAGACATCACCAAAATAAAGTGGAAACTCTCCTAAAGACCACCTCGCTTAGGAGACCACCTCACATTTCAGACAGGTGGTCTTAATAACGAGGTTCCACTGTATACAATGGGACTAGACTGTTAAGACCACTTCGCTTAGGACACCACCTCACATTTCTGACAGGTGTTCTTTATAACGAGGTTCCACTGTATACAATGGGACCAGACTGGTAAGACCACTTCGCCTAGGACACCACCTCACATTTCTGACAGGTGGTCTTAATAACGAGGTTCTACTTTATACCATGGGTCCTGACTGTTAAGACCACTTCGCCTAGGACACCACCTCACATTTCTGACAGGTGGTCTTAATAACGAGGTTCTACTTTATACCATGGGACCTGACTGTTAAGACCACTTCGCGTAGGAGACCACCTCGCATTTCAGACAGGTGGTCTTAATAACGAGGTTCCGCTGTATACAATGTAACCTGACTGTCAAGACCACCTAACTCACTGACTAAATGTGGTCTGGTTCGCGAGGTAGTCTCTTTAGTGGGAATCTGATCTTGGTGAATTCTTATTTGGAAATGTTGAAGAGACATGATATTTGCGTCTCATAAGCGAGAAAGTCTTTAGGGGAAAATCCTCTCTAGAAAATTATAAAGAATATGTAAAATCAAAGTATCCTTTAAAATCCATTTTTAAACATTTTATTCCAATCATCATGTAAAATGTTGTAATAAAAATGTACTGCAGCTATGCTATTAAACATTAGGATTTTACCTTGCTGTGATTATGATTTAGAATTGGCGGGAAAGAAGACGCAGGTCTAAACTATTTGTTCTTCAAAGAAACAAAATTTAAAATTCTCACGGTACAGGTTCATTATCACTTTGCCGAGAAAAGAAAATATACTGATTAAGATAATTTTATTTTTCCAGTGCCATGCCAATGCCATATAACATTAGAAAAACAAACAATTGTACAGGAAATTACAAAGACGAAGACACAAATATAGTTTGAACAGTTAAATCACACATATACACATGCATGTATTTGCTATCATACATGAACACATCCTAGTACTGGTGGTGGAGAGAAGTATTAGCTTTCAGAATGTGAATTTATATCATAGGTCAACTGCATGTAGATAAATCTTAATATAGTACTGGTACCAGCTCAGATTTGTTGTACATGATAATTGTTAAAGATCAACTTAACCCAAACACTATATACAACTTTTCAAAATCTGCTAGTCTAGGACGCTCGTATGCATTTGCCGAAAATCATACGTCGACGACAATATGTTGCAATTTACATGATAAGTTATGATTTCTTTTTTTTCCACCGAACTCGAACGGTTTCCATGGAACATTTGTGACGGGTGTAGCTTGCTAACAGGGATCGCTGACTCCTTCTGGACACCTGGTCCCACCGTTCGGGATTAGCAATTGTTTTTCGTGTCGAGACTATTGTATATATAATTTATTTGGAGTTTAGAATATCCATTGGTGCTACTGCATTATACTTATATTTTCAAGGAATAAATACTTAACTAAATAAGTAAATAGACAAAACAACACATACACGTGTATGTTTCTATCCATCATCAGACTGCACGAGATCGTTGTAGTGGAAGGATTCAACGAGAACATAGCTCGGGTTGAATCCATCCGCTACAACGATCAAGTGCAGTCTGATGATACGGATAGAGACACTTGTTTGATTTTGTTTTTATTACAGTGTCGATTATCTATATGTATACACAAATTTAAAATTAATCCGCTTTTAACGACGCCATCAAATATCTTGGATGACATGAATACCATTTAGAAAAGTAGCCCCGGCGAAATTGCCGTATCCAACTATGTGCAATGCACGGGCGTATTGAACACGCATGCAGGGGTGACATTAGAAGGCGGTAACAGGCTACTCTCAATAAATAGCCGCCTGCTTTTGACAAAATTACATAGATTTCTATACAAAAAGACAGAAATTCTCCTGCTTCTTTGACAAGTTTCACCTGTTACTAAAAAAAAAGTAATGACATCCTTGGCATGTAATAGATAATTAAACAATACATAAATAAAAATATCTTGTACAATAAATAGATAAAAATAGAATAATTAAGTGGAGACATATTGACAATTCATTCTAATGCCCAACTTTTTATCCATATATTTAAATCACATCATTTCAACAATAATGTATTTGATACATGTTAATAGTGTATTTAACTATAGATGTGAAATATGGGATTTCTATAAAGCTCCAAATACTAGGGAGGGGGGAATCATCTGTTACTTTGTAAAACGTTACTTGATTTGTCTTAAAACCTGGATGCATTTTGATGAGAATTATCCAGAGTTGTGTTTAGGAATGATGCAAGTTTGTTTCTAATAACAAATGCACGTGGTAAAACGGCGGGGGAAAAGGACAGCATGATGGTTTCACGTAAATCAAGTGAACAAAAACTATTATGGACAAATGAAATGATAGAAGATTTCATAGAATTGGTGGAGACCAGAGAGAGGCAATATGGAAATCAACGTAAAATTAAAATGATATAGTTATAAAGATAGGAGAAAGGAAGCAAGCTATGAGAATTGTGATTCAAATAAAACATAGGGAAAAGCAATGTAGCAATCCTGTAAGAAGGGAGCCATGTTTGTGTTTGTAAACAATACGTTTCCGCCTTTTCTTTGGGCGATGTTCAGCAAAGTCGTTGAGAGTTTTATATTAATGGCTTTGACGAAGAATTCTTTGACCAAGTTTTTGATGGAGACCTTTAATATAAGAGTCAACAGATGACCGTTTGGCCAGGTTTTTGATGGAAAACTTTGATTGGGTCAACAGATGACTTTGAGCAAGGTTTTGATGGAAAACTTTTATATTAGTATTAACAGGTGACTTTTACACTTTGATGAAAACCTTTGATAAAGTCAATTATATGAAAAGTGTTCATGTTTACTGTAAACTTGGACGGCTACCACTGCAGTTATTAGGAAGTTCTGAATTTGTAAGTTTTGCTTAAATTACTTTATTCCAACAATTTCATATTGCTACAATAAAATATTAAAATATGACGAACCTTTGGCTATAGGAATCAGGGGCCCGTTTTACGAAAGGTCCTAAATCCTAAATCTTAGTCTTAATTGTCATGGGACTGACCAATCAGCGATGCGTTGCCATGGTCTGATTTATTTAACACAAGAACAAGTTTTGCGTAGTATTCGACATTTACTAGTTGTACATTGTATCAATATATCGTATATTATTGACATAAACTATCGTCTTGATTATTTGTTTTGGCATTTTTTCTTCATAAAACTATAACTTTGGTATTTTCCTTATGATATACTACCGGTGGTATATTACACAAAACATTTATTATAGATGTATTACAGTAGATGTTAAGAACATGAGTTAGGTTATCTGCACGTGGTTTGAAAGTGGAAACTGACAGAAAATACAATATACCAAAATGTGAGAGTATGTGTCATATATAATAACGACTTCATTGAAGACGAATTTCATTTCATTCTTGTTTGTCTTGCCTTCAAACATTTGAACAAATGTTTTTTTTTAAAAGCATTATTGTAAATAAAAAACCTTCTGTATTTAAACGTATCAATCCATTTACTGTTCGCAGTGCTACTAAGTTGCGCAACTTGTTTTATAGTTTGTAAAAAGCGAAATGGAATTAAGTTCAAAACATTTTCTTTTACCTTTAGTCATTTTAACCACTATACACTGTATGAGAAAAACTTTGTACTTTGTACTTCTGTAAGTTTGTATTTTATAGACTGTGCCACTTTGTTCTTATAAACCGAACTGCGTGTTGGAATAAAAGAAAATTGAACTCGTACACGTGTCACGTTAGTACTTAGTAAGTCATTTGTTTCGTGATAAATTGGGCGTCAAAACATTTCGAAATACTGGGAAATCTCGCTGATGGAGATAAAATGAAAGTATTATTGTGCAATCCGAACAATATGTCGTCATAATAGTTGTTGTAAGCATTATTTAGGGATCTTGAAACGGAATTAAGTTGCGGATACAAGTTATAATAGTGTACTTATTCGCCATTCGAATACACTTGACACACAAAATTACTTTGAAAGATTTCCTGTCTTGATCATATTACTCGGAGATACAAAAACAAAAAAACAAAAAACAAAAAACAAAAAAACAAAAACACACACACATACAAAATCAATTAAGGAATTCAAATTTTAAAATTATAATTCATATTTGTGATGAAATTGAAGTTTTAATTCATCAGAACTTCTTATTTCATGCGGAAATTTCAAATGCATTTTTTTCGTATTTTGTTTTAAATAATATAAACATAATACCAAAGTTAAAATCCAATAAGAATATGGAGATGGCACTGGCCAAGCTTATGTGAAATGCCACAAATTTTGACCTATGATATGGCCTGACGCTAATGAAATTAGGGGGTTCTTTTTCCGTGACACAGAACCTTGGTTCTAAAGGGGCATTAGCTGTGGTTTTTTTATACTACAGCACTTAGATTGATATACAATAAAAAAAAGAAAAGAAAGAAATTTAACAAAAAAAAACCATTAACACATACAATAATTCTTAAATTCCTATTCTTAAGAAAGTTGCTGGGTGTTGTTTACTTATTATTAGTACTTGTTGAACTTTGTACATTTTTAACTTTCTGGAATATTAGTTTTTATATCTTTCTTATTACGTCATCATGTTACTATATTTAGCCATAGGGAATTTCCATTGTAAACATGAATGTACTAGAAAGGTCATTTCTTGATTAGTCCCGATCCAATTTTTTCTAGAACTGTACTAACGTATATATACTGATAGACGACCAGAACTCTAGGCAGATCACGTTTAGAACAGCTAAGACCAAGGAAGAGTACCTGAGACTATTTTTAAGACCAAGTTATACGAGAGCAGACCATCTTATTTAAAGTTATACGAAAGTACTGCACATCAGTATTACATACTAATTGGAATTTATGTGTGTATTCGAGTGGATCTCTGTCTATAAAAACTAAACAACAACGGTCATTGATATTGTGAGTCGTGACTTTCATTACTGTAAACCATTGTTGAGATTAAGTTTTGATTTTGTTATTGTCAATAAAATTTATAAGTTTACTTTAATGTGTTCTTGATTTTTCTGGCATACTTTAGGGTGATTCAAACCCATAACACTATATACATGATTGTACTTTGTGAAAATTGCTTGGGAAACCCAGGTGTGGCTATTATTCACTTGCAAATGATTAATTTAACCTTACTGTAATGTATTTGTATATGCACACCACCCAGAACCTGACCTTATTTTCACAAAATATATCGGAATATAAGATTTTGTATGCCTGTGTATAGTTATAGTTTGTTATTGCACAAA
Organism: Atrina japonica; assembly: GCA_030159075.1. Lineage (NCBI taxonomy): Eukaryota > Metazoa > Mollusca > Bivalvia > Pterioida > Pinnidae > Atrina > Atrina japonica. The sequence goes on from BROG01000647.1 coordinate 93,671, forward strand.
AGTACAAGTAGTAAAAGTAGGACAAATCGAAATTACTTTTTTTGGGTAACCACAGCTAATGCCTTTTATATCTAATCCGAAAGACCCGTGACTTTCACTTGATATGCCGAGCCCTATTGTATCGATTTCCTTTCTGTTATACAACTTAGATATAAAAATGACAATGCCTTTAACGTCATCATACTTGTAACACTTTGAAAGACATTTCCTAAATCCCAGATACTGATACATCACACGACACTTCAAACATAATGCTTTCATCAGATTGTTTTTCTTAACATGAAATACAAGCTCTTCTTATCTAACATACTTGACACATAAGTAAAGACACCCAGATGTTTTATTTGTGTGTTTTTTATATATTTGCAAGTACATGTACCTATTAAGCCAAAATACACATCGTCTTTGAAATCCCTGAAATATCTCTCCGCCTGTAGATGTTGAAATCGGCACTGATTTACCAGTGGTAAGATATAATGTCCGTAATCTTGCCCGCGGATTGTACAGATTATAAACATAATACCAAAGTTACAATGCTCAAGACGATCGTTTCTGTCAATTAGACTTCATCAGTTGAGCTCCAATTTTACAAACTAAAGGAAAAGTGGTATAAGACAAGGCCAAAAAATATATCTGAATGCATAGCCAGATCCGTCTAAGAGTAACCACTGTAAAAAGATGACTATCTTAGCTTTTGAAAAATTTAGAATTTAAATGGTGTTATCAGTGCCAAAGATTATTTTAGTATAAGATTATCAGCTGGTATCGAAATACCAGGTACTAGGCTTATGTATATCCTCGGGGACTCAAATGGTCCACCAGCAGTGGCAACGACCTAGTGGTTATAAATATAATAAACATAATACCAAAGTTATAATCCTGTTTTTAAAAAGAATCCGGTCCACAGGTGATGTATATTTTCCTGTGACACCTGATCCCAACTCTGGAATTTCCAGAGATCCGTCTTTATCCAATGCTCCCCATACATTGTCAGACTTACATTAAAGGCCACCTATGTATAAAGGGCACCTGCCTATAAAGGCCATTCAATCATTACCTTTGTAAACCTCTTTATAAAGGTCACTTGTCTATAAAAGGCACGTTTGCATGTTTTCTTGAGCTGCTTTTATATACAAGAGTTTGACTATTTGTGTAATGTTAACCATATTTCTATATTGTTTTTACGATTCAACATGCCTATATGGCACGAATTGCGTTTAATTTTATGGGGTTTTGCAAATTTTACAGTCGGTACAATCGACCTATGTTTCACTGAATGAAATGTTGAGTTACCTTTACAAAGGATGTTGTTGAATCATCTGTACCGATTATGACCAGGATTATGACCAGGATTTATTCCTCCTTACGTTTTTCATTTGAACTTGACTATGGACACACAGAGGGTGTGACCGGTCAACAGGTGACGCTTAATCCTCTATGAAATCTGATCCCATCTCTAGATTTTCCATGTTTTTTTCAGTGTCCACCTGATGTGTTTATTGTCTTTTAAGCCTAACCAAGATTAATACTTTGGTATCATTGATTTTTATGTTAATACAGATATGTCTACCTAAATCGGCATAATATTATCTTATTTTCACTTCTTTGATTTACCGTAATGTTGTTTTTTCTTTACTTTTTGGTAAATAATAAATGCCAAAAACTTGATAGTACTCATATTTCGCAACACATTGTCAACTGGCGATAATGATCGTTTGTGATTGTACAGCATTTTCGTAGGATTAGGATGTAAAATTGCGAATTAAACACAAAAAACTAAATCAAATACATGTATAACAGATGTGTAGCACAAATATTTTATTGTTGACGTCAATGTTGTTTTCTTTTTTCGGAGTCAGTAAGTCACTATGACGTTACAGTTTCCAATGTATTTTACATCTAGTCTATCGATATATACCAAACAGATTATATTATCAACACATATTACGATAATTACCAATTACCTAGAAAATATTTCATTTAAACATGGAGTGGAAAAATAACAATTTTCTTTCCGTTTCATATCGTTCAACTTCAGTACCACGATAGGTTTCCTGTTTATATGCCATAAAATGGCAATTTATTTCTTAGAATATTTGAAACCAATTTCAACATTTTAAACAAATTGATGAATTTAAGTAAAAAGTAGATTAAAACATTTAATTGGCGAAGATAATCCATCATGAGTCAACCTATGTGGAATAGGAAATTCTCACCCTCTCTGACTAAAATATTCAACCTATTGGGTGAGAATTCCTTATCTCACATGGATACTTATAATGAATACTCATTACCACAATTTATTATCTCGTTGTAACGAGACATCTGGCATCTGTTATAAATTATCTAGACATTAAGCTCGTGTGATCCTAAGTTTTCTCACCCTTTCATAAAAGACCAGATAAATCACACGTGTACATTTACAACGTATTGTATGACATGTAATAATATATTACGTATATGCGTGTGTGTTTGTTTGATAAATGAAAAACAAAAGTAATCAGTCTTAAAATTCTAAATCAAAATAAAATGCAGCTAGAGAGGAACTATAGAAATCAGAAACACCCAAGCGTATTGAGCAAACATCCGGGTTTTAATAAAACTGTTGAGAACAGCAAAAGTGTTGTTTAACGAAACAAATGAAAATTTGTGACATCTGGCGATGACATATGAGCTATATTTTGACATTTGGTGTCTTCTCACGAAATTAAAAAAAACTACGCCCTATGAATAATAGAACGGAATATATGGGAAATATAGAATTCATTATAGAAACTGTAAAACTGAAATAAGAGAAGGGATATATATATAGGAATTCATTATGTAAAATTGAGATAAGGGAACGGAAATATAGAAGAATGTATTATACAAAATGTAAAATTGAGATAGCGGAAATATATATATAGGAGTTCATTATAGAAAATGTAAAATTGAAATAAGAGAACAGAAATATATATAGGAATTCATTATAGAAAATGTAAAATTGAAATAAGAGAAGGGAAATATATAGGAATTCATTATAGAAAATGTAAAATTCAAATGAGATAACGGAAATATATTGTAATTTGTTACGGAAAATGTAAAATTGAGATAAGAGAACGGAAATACTAGTATATAGAATTCACTACAGAAAATAAAATTGGAGTAAGAGAAGGGAAAACTATAGGAATTCATTATAGAAAATGTGAAATTGAAGTAAGAGAAGGGAAAACTATAGGAATTCATTATAGAAAATGTAAAATTGGAGTAAGCGAACGGAAATATATAGGAATTCATTATAGAAAATGTAAAATTGGAGTAAGAGAACGGAAATATATAGGAATTCATTATAGAAAATGAGATAAGAGAATGAAAATATAGAATTCATTGTAGAAAATATAAAATTGAAGTACGAGAACGGAAATATATAGGAATTCATTATAGAAAATGTAAAATTGAAGTAAGAGAAGGGAAAACTATAGGAATTCATTACTGAAAATGAGATAAGAGAATGAAAATATAGAATTCATTGTAGAAAATATAAAATTGAAGTAAGAGAACGGAAATTTGCTGTAAACATGGTTTGGCATTATTTCTGTGTAGCTTCTATTTCTTTTTATCAACATTTTTTAAACAATTGTTTTTAATCTTACCACATAAACAGTAAATGATGTCATGTCACGTACAACTTCAATACTATCAATGGAGATGAAGCTTTCTTTGTGTATATTCATGTACATGACCTTGGCTGTTTGGTTTTGATTTTGAATAGTGTTTTGCGCCACACACAACAAATTTTCAGTTATATGGTGGCAACCAGTTCTTAACGGTGGAGGGGAGAACCCGGTTCTCTGGTAGAAACAATTGTTCTTCGGCAAGTAAACTGACAAATTTTCTCACAAAACTCAGCTTAGGTTCCAGCGGAGCTCATACTTACGCCGACCTGAAGTGAGAGACTTCATGGATCAAAGCGAGATGCTCTAACCACTCCGTCACGGGACCCCTTTACTTGACTGTAACACTATGACTTCCGTAAATAGACCTATATGTATGATATTATTAAAAACAATTATAGGGAACATACCGACAACACAAGAAAAGAGAATATATTTGACGTAGTACTAGTCAATAATCCATTTAACATAATTAAGTTCAGTACAATAGCTCCTATAGGCCTTAGTGACTATGGCATTATGGCATTGTCTATGCAGAATCTTGCATCTGGTTACACAGGATGAGACAAAAACTTGGAAAATCTTCAAAACATCACTTGAAACTAACATATCACCAACAAATTGGAAATACAAATGCAGCATCAGTATTAAACAGTTGTCAGATACAAGCCAGAAAACTATTGCCCTACTAGTTCATGTAAAATTATGGAACACATCATCACCAAACCTTTTATTTCTTTTTAAAGAACAATACACTGTGTGACCTCCAGAATGGCTTCCATCAGTCTACATCATGTGAAATACACGTACAGATTCACTTACTCACTCATTCATTCAGTAGGTCCCGACATTGGAAGCTGAGGAATGGGGGCTTCAGTCCCCATCAATAATTTGACAGTGCATGTTCAAATTGTATTGCTATTACACACAAATAGTTTCTTGTCGCCTGCAATAAGTCAATAAAATATTGTCCTTTTCTGTAGCCACCATATGAATTCCGTTCCGATGGGTATGTTCATTCATTCATGTAGCAAATACAATGTAATAACAACAACACACAAACAGATATCGCGCTCGAGTCTGGATCGTGAGGTGGTGAGTTCGATTACCTGCCGGCGGCAGGTTGGTTTCCTGTCTTTCGGATGAGACAGTAAAAACTGGAGGTCCCGTGTCACAGTAGGTGTCGGCACGTTAAAGAACCCTCACTGCTTAATGGCCGTAAGTGCCGAGCATAGGCCAAAATGTGTAGCCCTTCACCGGCATTTGGTGACGTCTCCATATGAGTGAAATATTCTTGAGTGGGACGTTAAACAACAATAAATAAACAAACAAACAGCTAGGTTAAATCTGTATAACATACTTTGCTATCACGTGAAGAACTAAGTCGGCCGTTGCTAGGACAACAAGTCAGTGCAGCCGTGTTCAGGTTTATTCTTTCGCTTTATAATATTGCGCTTCTAATACAAAGCGTACTCTGTCTCAACATTTGTTATTTTTTCAGTAAACAACTGCAAAAAATTAATTTTCAAAGCCTCAGGTGTGCCTGCATGAACGCGCAGTCCAGGGCCTCGTTTCATTAAAGGTTGTAAACCGGGGGAAAAGTCGTAAACCAAATTATGACTGGCGCCAGATCAGATGACTCTCCACCCAGGACAACTCTTTGTGTACAGAGACCCAGATTGGTATTTTATTCTGGCTACCCTGGTAGTTTAGTTTATAAAATAATCAAAGGCTTTGGCAAAATTAATTTTTCAGTTGTTTAAAGGTGATGCTCTACAGTAAGATTAAGAATGAAGCAGCTGCTTGGTGGAACAAGACTGATTGATGACCATCCATCCATACAAATGCACAGTCATTTCAATAACGGATCTTTTCAGTATCACAAAAGAAAAAAATTACTATCATATATTTTAGATTTAACTAAGCTACAATGTATAACAAAACTTGAATTTGTATCTTCAGTATTCTTGCTCAAAACGATCGAGTCTGTGAATAAGACTTCATCGGTTGACTTTGAATTTTAAAGATGTCTAATTCTGATTTAGTGTCTGGAAGCTAAAATGGATCTTTGGGCTTCAAAATTTTAACCAACACCGCGGATAATTCTGTACTGAATCAAAGTTCACTACGTTTGGGATAAAATTCCTGGATCCGCCCAGTATGGCACATTTTATTGTCAAAGATGTTTTTCAGCGCATACACGCATAAATCTTAGCAAGATCTAATAGGAGTAATGATGCAATGAAGTTGACGTTGGCTTACAGTATAATGTTATATTTGCCCGTTAGAGGCAACCTATAATTTTTTCGGTGATTAGTTTTGTCTTGACTTTTACAGGAAGTAGAGAATTATTTCCCTTTCCATCATGGCGACCAAGGTGACCGGTTTCTTTTCTACAGATTCTTATTATTTTTGCATTGCGTTTAAACAACTTAAACACAACTTTCATTTGTTTTGCCAAACTTATCCAAATATGTAATGGAATTTTCCAAATTTTCATGCTTAGATAATTGCAGACATTTAATATTTCAGCACTTTACAACCTGCACTGCCACTGATACTGTTTGTGAATCAGGATTGGGGCAGCACGATATACCCAAAACCACCCAAAACTACCCAAAACCACTCAAAACTCCCCAAAACATCAAATAGTTATGTCTAATACTGTGGATAAATGTTTTTATTTCTAATAACAGATACGGAAATAATAATTTTGTATTTTTATATAAATAATACATAGGTAAACCTATGGAGAGGGCGAAGGCATTCATCAACAGATTTACACGTTCAGTTAACACCTTTGGGGATTCCGTCGAATCATCAAACAAAGGGATTAATATTCAGTGTTTTTATCACGTAAATGTCCCGGTTATTCACTCATTGTTTTGAATAAAATATTGATTGACTGACTTTTTCTTCTGTGCTAAAACTTAAATAGAATCTATGTGGTATTTATTAGTCATGATTTAAATGCACAAACATGTTTTTATGCAATATATTTTTCTCTATCCCAGCATATCCATAATTTCGTGTAGTTCACATTACCAGAATAATTGAGACGCTTCGTGATCGGGTTCGATGTACAACTCTGGTCGTTATGGACTAGTCTCGGTCTGCAAAACGTTTGCTAGTACGGTAGTTTATTACTCTGTTTGTAATGCACTTTAAAAGTAATGACTTCGCATTTCCGACATTTTGTTTCTGTCACGCGCAAATTCCCGATGTGAGCAGAATTTTTTCCATTAGTAGTACGGGTCCCCGGATGTAGTGGGAAATAAAAAATGTGAGCTTCTCTACATATATGAGGGCTTTGCCCTCTATTATATGTTGGCATCAAAATGACGGTTTAACAGGTTTGTGTAAAAGCCAATGCAGTACGAATTTGTGAATGTAGGCCTCCAGGATGTATGCAAACACAGTAGTTTTGAACTACAAATGAAATATAAATAATAATACATAGGTCAACCTATGGAGAGGGCAAAAGCAATCATCAACAGTTTTGCATGTTTATTTAATCCCTTTGGCGGGGGCAACACAACAGAATCCCCAAAGGGATTGATGTTCAGTGGTTTTATCACGTAAGTGTCCCGGTCATTCACTCATTGTTCTGAATAAAATATTGAGTGGCTGACCGTTTCCTTGGTGTTAAAACTTAAATAGAATCTTATGTGTTATTTATTACTCATAAAATAAATGCAACATTATGTTTTATGCTATCTATTTTACTCTATCCCAGCATATCTATCACTTGGTAAAGTTCACATTATCCGAATAATGAATACGCTTTGTGATCAGGTTCAATGTACAACCCTAGTCGTTATGGCCTAGTCTCAGTCTGCAAAACGTTTGCTAGTACAGTACTTTATTACCTCCTCTGCAATGCGCTTTTAAGTTATGACTTTGCAATTCCGACATTTTGTTTGTGTCTCGCCCAACTTCCCGATGTGAGCAGAATTTTTACCATTAGTAGTATGGGTCCCAGGATGTAGTAGGAATAAAAATGTGAGCTTCTCTACATATATGAGGGCTTTGCCCTCTATTACCAAAATATTTCCTGTAAATGATATCCAATAATATAATAAAGATTTACTTTCAATAATATGAACTAAGGCATTGCCTTGAAGCGAGTGCAGCTTTGTCATCGTAACATCGTAACGTAGCATTAAATGAATGAAGTTAGGAAAACCATGTGGTTTAGATTGATGCAGAGAGTGTTTTGCATCCAGTATATGTACAGCTCATTTTCTACCCCTTTTCCATAAAGTACTCGCTTCGCTCGCTTAAAATCATACTGAAATTGTTGTCCAAGTTATAGGTAAGGTGTATTTGGCGTTGTTTTGTTGGAACAATAAGATGTTGGTAAGCCGTCAAAATATATCTAGGCTGCTACTAATCTGGCTATAATGGGATCAGGATGTCATATCTAGGCTGTTACTAATCAATCTATTACGGGATCAGACTGTCCAAAGCCCATTGTACTCAACCACGGGAATAATTCAACCAATCAGATTAGAAATTTACGGCAGCCATGTTTCCCAGAACCCGTATGCTGGAGCCTCGTTTGGGATGTGCCGGTTGAAACTTTTTGAAGCCCATAGTACACACTGGAGTACTGTGACCATAAGAGGGCGCTGTAATTATTGGACTTGACTGAAGTTGTGACATTTCTACAATAAAGAGCTCGCTAGCGCTTACATTTATGTCACTAGAAAAGAAATGAGGAGGAAATCTACCTTTAATATTTACGTTGGAATCCGCCATTTCTCGACTCCGACTCTGACTACTGTATGTGTACATCGAATACATATTGGCTTAATTTGAGTGAGAATGATGAAGCTAGGCTAATCATTTTATATGAAAACTTTTTACACATGCTTATTTCATTTATATATTTTAAAAAAGTTGTTGGAAGGTAGTTTTGGGTATATCATGCTCCTGTCAGGAATGTGTCTTGCTGTATAACTGATAGCGCCTACTGATTTATAGTCTAAGCCTAAGTCAAATTTTGTTCGGCCAGTGGTTATTGCCGATTAAATGAAAAATGGTGATACTTACCTTTTAATTTTAACAGTGTTAGCAGTGTTCTAATTTAGGGTAGGCCTTGGGCTTAGGCCGAACTTTCTGCCTGGATTTTAAGCGATATTTTAACAAACAAAAAATCGCTTAAAATCGGGGCGGAAATTTCGGCTTAGGGTAGGCCTATGTGAGTGATTTACAGTACAAATTATTTTGTCAAACACTCTACACCGCAAAAATGATGACAAAGACACCATTTACTTTGATTCTCTTTCGAATATAGTGTAATCATACACAAAATTTCACTGTACACTATTGCGGCATATTTCTTTGACATTGAGAAACACAGAGCATCAGAAATGTTGACAAATATCTAAATAATTTTAACTGTTAACTTCAACTAGATTTTATACTTTATTTTATTCAAAATACGAAGGACAGAAACGTAACTCAAAAATTTTCAGTGTTCACCTGAAATTGACATCAGTCCAGTATGTTCATGTAATACATTGTTTTAAAAAGTAATACAGTCTTGCATTTCAGACCTTCAATTTTATCAAACATTAAAAAAAAAAAATAGTAACATTGTATGGTTGTGATGATGGTTGATTCACATACATGTATGCAAAAGAAGTATACAAGTTATCTCCCTCAATTTCATAAGAGGGATATAAAAATCAGGTGTGAAATGTTGCATCTCTTTTTAAAAAGATTTTTTAAATTTATGTAACCACATCAATAAAGATGCATATCTGCCCTTAATTTATTTTCAAAAGTCAATAATTTTTAAGTAAATGATTTTAAGGCATTCGGAAATGACAAAAAATGGAATTGACATGGATCACCTTTAAATAGCATCAGTGTTATTCAACCGATCATCAAAGTGTCTTCATCTAATCACTCCTGATTAAAGAATACAAGAATCAATTTTTACAAAATCTCAGAATAATAGATCTACTATTTATACTTTATATAGAACAAATGTTGATATACTATTGACAGCAACTTGGTCCCGGATGAACCAGCGACAAATTACACTTAATATATATAACTAAATTTTAATTTAAGTCTCATTTGGTCTGATCAAATTGCTCAATAAATTAATTACTATTTTTATCTTTATAATGTAAGTTCTGTGCGCGATTTGTACGTAAATATTGGCACTCGGGACTGCCCTATAATAACAGAATGTCGAAAAATTAACGCTTGAAGATTAACTGCCCAGGTAAGCTTGTTATGCATGGACAATTTTTATTGCATATTGAAGTATCAAGTCATTCATTTTGAGAGATAATCCTTTACATTATTTTACACGGAGTGAAAGTGTTTTTCTAGTGTTGCACACTAAAAATCACCGTGTGACACTGTACTGTACCGTGTTTCCTTCTGCACCAAGTAGAGTGTTTGACAGAATAAACACCAAGTTTGTGTTGTATCAGTGCTCATGAATGACAAATGAAATAAGTCCTTGTAAAAAGGCTTGTTATTTGAAATAATATGAACTAAGGCAATGCCTTGAAAGAGAGTGCAGCTCCTTGTTTTACACATGCAGGAAAAAGCATTCATGGGGAATCTATCCAACCTCAGTAGAACAACACCTTTCCTGCAAAAAGATGTAACGGTTAAATTATGACGTAAAATATTTAGAAGTTAAATGCCTTATTGTCAAACTTTTTTAGAAGTTGATTTTTCAATGTTCGTGGAGAAAGAAAATGAGACTACAGTATAGTATTGCATTTTGGGTAATTTCTAATCAATAAGTTCCTTTGGCTGTTCAATCTGCACTCTCTATTAATGATTATTTATACACTATGTCTATGGATGATTTACAGTCAAAACCGATGAAGTTGAACCCAAGAAAATTTATGAAGTAAAGTTGTGCCGTAATTAGAGTTGTCAAATTCATTTTATTTTGTGAATTTTCTCTGGCACTTCATTTTATTTCATGAATTTTCTTGAGTTACGAGTAGATTTCTCTCAATATTTGATTATGACTTACTTAATTGTATATCATAAATTTTCTTGGGTATGAGTTGACTTCTCCGATTTGGATACAACTTGATTTCCATAATTATTTTCTTATGAGTTAACCAATGTTGGGATGAGTTGACTTCTCAGATCTGGGTACAACTTGACTTTTTGGGTACAAGATGACTTGGAAACATATTGGTCAGGATATGAGTTGATTGGATACCCTATGTAACCAACAGGGCAAACGTCCTTCAATATACTTTCTTTGTAGAAGTCCTCCAATAGCTCCATAAATTTAATATCACCGCAACATATCAATCAGAATCTGTTTAACTAATGTATTCCCATTGCTGCCATCTGAAATTTAGCCATTTCATGATTTGTACATGATCACCCTGGCTTCATACGTTTTTGACGATGTAATGACATAAACGGTATGTGTGGATGATATCCATTTATTTTTATAACAATACCCAACAAATAATATAAACATTTCAATTTGAACATTTTGACATGCAAACAAAAAAACAAATAACAAAAACACACAGGCCTTGTTGTCTGGAAATAGAACGACCGTAGAAAACAGCCATATTTTCATAACGCCAGGATACCTGATGAAATTTTCAGGTCGCCCCATAATTCTGACCCCCTACTGGTCTGACATTCCATCAGTTCAACATTCTACTAGTCCATGTTTCTCACATACTCTGTGTGTTCAGTGCTTTTGAAGTCCATTGTCTGTATCTTCAGAAAAATAAGAAATCCACAAAATATTAATGTATTAGATGAGGATATCAGATCTATCAATATAAAAGGAATACTTCGATTCCTACTGATTCCTTACTATTATTGAATATAAGCTAATGTTTGAAAAGGTTTATCTTTAAATATTCAGTGGAGGGAAACTAGAATTCTGCTCTGGAGACCTAAAGCGGAATAAATGACAATGAAATTTCTATTGATTTCAATGATCTTGTTCTATATCGGAACTTTCCCATTAAAAAATTTCCCCAGTCTTTCAATAAATGAAATATATTTTGTCATATGTATTAGGTTTAGGATTTTTCTCCACCCATGGCCCAATATTAAAACTATCCACAAGCAAAAATATTAAATAAAACTTTGATTGTCAGTAAACTAAGTTTGCCGTATGTATCCTAGATGAAAACGTATCTCTCAATTTCTCCCTACTTTATTTATACAGCAACGTGCAAAAAGTATTTATACACTATTATTTTTTACTACATGTTTCATATAAAACCACTTTTTTTCCAAAAATTATTGTGAAGCCATTTCTTATCTCATTTGAATAGAATTTAACCGCTGAAAAAATAATTGAATAAAGTCTCATTATTTATTTTGATTTTTAATTTTCAAAATCAGAAATTAAAAGGTTTATTTCTTTAAATAGAAAGTTAATTATTTTTTATAAAAACTCCCTGTATGTGTAGGTAAAATTGTAATGTCTAATTTTTACTTTAAACTGTCAAACCTTTGAAATGATACATTAGATAATTACACACAAAAAAACTAATGAAACTGGGAAACATTCTCTTTTTTAAAATTTATTGAAATATGATAAGAAATGACTGTACGATATTCATTGAAAAATTGTGGTTTTATATGAAATATGTAGTAAAAATTGATTGTATATGAATTTAAAAATGGAGGGGGAGTGTTACTGTATGTAACAGTATTTTTTTTTTTTTGCTCTGCACAAATGATATCATCACTGCTGAAATTACATGTAATTTAGGAAATTGAAATTACATGTAAAAAAAAAACTGAACATTGTGTTCATTTGGGCAACTATACATTTGTGTGTAGGCTGAAATATCATCTCATAGGAGGTTAAGCCACCAGTAATCAATCAACAGTTCAAATCTTCTCTGACTTTAAATTTCTAATGGCTATTTAGTATTTGAATTTCTAATTATATTTTAAACAATTAACTTAATTGATGCATCATATATTGTTACAGCTGTTGGCACAGGGTGGTTAGTCAATACCACTTGTTTAGCAGATTTATTGGTTATATTGTATTTAAAAGACTCGTGAATTTTCTGTCTAAACAAAACAGAGTACAGCTGTGTATGGCATCTTCCAACTATACATTACGTCCAATTTTTATTTGTCTTTTTGATAGCCAACATGAATTGTCCAATATCATATGAAACACTTTGATCTGACAAGTTTGACTGCATGTTTACTTTGGCATTGTGGTCCCTGACTACAATGTACATCTTAAATTTCAAAAACTGGGTAAAGATAGGATTTCAATTTTGGTAACATTTAACCGTGAGAATTGGAGACTTTTTAATTTGGTGTCATGCCAATGGGGTGTCAGATTCTTAAGGTGTCAGGAACTTGTTAAATCTATGAAATACGGGTACAACACAATTATAATACCTTTAGAATGATTAAAGAAACTTGATTCTTTTGTACTGCTAAATGTGAGAAATATTTTTATATTATTCCTTTAAAATACATTTTTTTTGTCATTGCTGTGTCATATATTGGCTGCATAAAAATGTTTTCATTGCAATTAACCTTTCAGTTTCAATCACCTCTTTATATAATTGGATCGTTTATCAATTTTATATATTTCAGATACTTCAGTTGCACAAGGGGAAAATTCTGGCATTAGCGGGAATTCCAGCACTCTCAATTACAGTTCATGCTGCAGGGGATATGTGCCAAGGATCCAAAGTACGAGTTTCAGAGGTAAAAACAGCATGTGTGTTATGTTGTAATGAAACATGGTCCAAAACTGTCAAGTAGGAGTGTCAGAGGTAAAAACAGCATGTGTGTTATGTTGTAATGAAACATGGTCCAAAACTGTCAAGTAGTAGTGTCAGAGGTAAAAACAGCATGTGTGTTATGTTGTAATTAAACAATGTCCAAATGAAACAGTGTCAGAGGTAAAAACAGCATGTGAATTATGTTGTAATAAAACAGGGTTCAAAATTGACAAGTATGAGTTTCAGAGGTAAAAACAGCATGTGTGTTTTGTTGTAATGAAACATGGTCCAAAACTGTCAAGTAGGACTGTCAGAGGTAAAAACAGCATGTGTGTTTTGTTGTAATGAAACAGGTTCCAAAATTGTCAAGTAGGAGTGTCAAGGTAGGTTAGTAATTGTCCAAATTTGTCAAGTAGAACTATCAGAGGTAAAAACAGCATGTGTGTTATGTTGTAATGAAACAGGGTCCAAAATTGTCAAGTATGAGTTTCAGAGGTAAAAACAGCATGTGTTTTGTTGTAATTAAACAGGGTCCAAAACTGTCAAGTAGTAGTGTCAGAGGTAAAAACAGCATGTGTGTTATGTTGTAATTAAACAATGTCCAAATTGTCAAGTAGGAGTGTCAGAGGTAAAAACAGCATGTGAATTATGTTGTAATAAAACAGGGTTCAAAATTGACAAGTATGAGTTTCAGAGGTAAAAACAGCATGTGTGTTATGTTGTAATGAAACATGGTCCAAAACTGTCAAGTAGGACTGTCAGAGGTAAAAACAGCATGTGTGTTTTTGTTGTATGAAACAGGTTCCAAAATTGTCAAGTAGGAGTATCAGAGGTAAAAACAGCATGTGTGTTATGTTGTAATGAAACAGGGTTCAAAACTTTCAAGTAGGAGTATCAGAGGTAAAAACAGCATGTGTGTTATGTTTTAATGAAACAGGTTCCAAAATTGTCAAGTAGGAGTGTCAGAGGTAAAAACAGCATGTGTGTTTTGTTGTAATTAAACAGGGTCCAAGTAACTTGGTAAAAAACAGCATGTGTGTTATGTTGTAATGAAACAGGGTTCAAAATTGTCAAGTTCACTCAGTGTTCAAAGGGACAAAATTGATGAGGAATTTGAACATTTCTAGATACAAACCTCATATGTGTTCTATTCGCGATCATCTCCTTTTCCATAAAGTGATACTTATCTCTTTCCCTCACTCTCTCAATCCACACTTTCTGTGTATCAGTATATCAGAATTTATTTTTTACATGTATCTATGTGTGTCTGCTACTGGAAGTAAAAAACATCAGACATGGTTCAGAACATTTCTTATGTATTTATTTTTCAAAATTGAAATAATTTGTTTGTTAACAATGTTTATTTGATGATAGCATCTGAAAAAAACAACTGTTAACAGTATTACTTCATCTGAGTTTATGCTGCCTTTACAAAATAGTTATTTTGGCTAGCAATTTTTTATTTAACAGAATTAATGTTACAAGATTTAATTTTAGATGAATTTTTTAAGTATCCTTGAAAAATTTATATCTAACTCAGTCCATCATACATGAAGTTGTACATACAAAATTTGAGATATTTGCATAAATCTGCAAGCTAATCAGGGGAGACAACTCTGATTTAGTTGTAGACACTGGGCATTATAGTTTAGTGTCTTGGATGACAATAAACTGGCTATTTTTCTCATGGCCAGTAAAAGTGTATTTTGTCATATGATGTGTCATGAACCCCAGCAAAAGTCACAGTAATAAAGGATTACCTGTGAAACCTGTCTTGACTACCCCATCTTCCATTGAAATACATGTGGTCTCTCAAGACAGGTGGTCTCTAAATAGAGGTTTTATTTTAAGGATAATCTAACCAAGTGGTTTTCAAAATGTGGACTCACAAGACAGTTGGTCTTCTATAAAAGTGGTCTCTTGTAACCCTCAAGGAATCAATAACTCACCTGTGATAGTTTCTTATAGATTTTATTTTATGCCAAGAGAGACTTGAATCACTTTACAACATGTTCAGGTAACAGGAGCTTGTAACTAAATGGTGGTCTCAACACTGGTCTCTGGAAGCTCTAAAACCCAGGTGCTTACAATGTATATATATACAGTTGTCAATTACGAACACTGTAGAAGATTGGAACTCTAGAAGTTTCATCCGCTTTGTGATCAACAACGAACCGGAAGAATACTGACGCTGTGCATATCAAAATCTGTCAAAGTTTCACCTTCCGTAACCTTTTTACACCATCATAACTAGTACAACTTTAGTGCTTTATATTATTCAACATTACGATCAAAAGTGCCAAAAACTTGTTTACCACGGATTCCGTAACAATGACAGATATTGACCTAATTAACCTTGCAGCTGCAACAATTTTCAAAATTCAATTTCTGTATTTGTTTTTTATCCTTATTATTATATTTGAAATGTCCGAAAGATGAATTCCACTGTGTAACTAAATCAGCTGCTTGTATTTCTCACATACATGTAGTGTGTATGAAATTTTATCTCAGGGCACACCAATTTTATTATCTGTTTATATTTATTACAAGTTAATCATTTTACATTAAAGTATTTCCTCCCGGACCTCATAGTGTTACACTCTCAAGATCCATTGTATTACATTCCGTCGTCAAAAATGTCCTCTCATGTTAATTTGTGATATGGATATTTGTTGTATTTCAGCTGCCAATTTACTCTAACCCTGAAGACAAAAACAAATATGAAATACAGGAAGAAAAAATAAGTTGGTTACGTCAGAATATTTCCAAGGGACGAGTGGCAGTTTGGGATTACAAGGATTCTATGCAAGTAAGTTCTGTGAAATTTAGAATGGTCCCTCTGTAGATAAACTTTCACAAGAAATCTTTACAAATGTTAATAAAAATCTAACTTGCATTAGCGACTGGCTGTATAAAACAGCTACCTGAATTTTGTGACCTAAATATTCCGTGCATGATTAAGAACCGTTGAAATGACCCTTACTTTGCAACTTTTGAGGAAGCTTCCTGGGTACATTGTAACCAGGTTCTCTCCTCTACCATTAAACGCTGGCGGCCATCATATAACTGAAAAGTTGTTGATTGTGGTGTAAAACCAATAAAAGAAATTAGCAACTTTGGTACAATATCTTGTTAATGCAGTGCTGATGAATGAAACAAGCTCTAGGCTTTGTTTGCATCCATCTGTCAGTCTGTTTAAGGTTTTGGGTTAAGTTTTGTAATTGCTCACCAGTCACCTGATAATAGTTTCACAGGTAGGAGACATGTCCTGATTCATCAATATTCTCATAATGATATATATATACAGTAAAACTTTGTTATACTGCCACCATTTGTTCTGTCCAAAGTTGGCATTATAAAGGGGTTTGACGATAGGTTGAAAACAAAGGAAACTCCCCGTTTTATTCATCAGTACAGGACAAATAAGATATTGTATTAAAGTTGCAAATTTCTGTATTTATGTTTACCTTAAATGAAATTATAGAGAAAATTGGAACAATGGACTTTCTAAAATTGTGGTGTAAACTGAGGTGGCAGATGAAATGAGGGGCATTATAAAGAGCTTTGTGTATGTGTGTGTATATATATATATATTATTTGTAAATAATATATAAAAATTGATATTTTGCAGGACACAATAGACTTAGTAAGTGATAAATACAACATTGGAAAAGCTCACACAACAGGTATGAAGATGATCTTAAGCTATTCTATTTCACTTTCATCTGACTCTACTACTGTCAATCTATATACATTAATCAGAATTTCCTCCACCTGAACAGCTTGCTGTAGCTTGTTTGACTCACAATATAATTTTTTTTATTCATGTACTGGTCATACCAAGGTCTGTTCCTTCACCAAGCGCTTTGCATCAAAATTTTCAGACGAGACTTAAAACTGAGGTTCCATGTTGCAGCAGGTGTGACACATATTAAAAATTCTCATTGGCATCTGACCATAGCCCAGGTCTTATATTGTGGTACTTCACTTAAAGCTGGTGACATTGAAAAGTTCTTGACAGGATGTAAAACAACAACAAAACAAAATTAAATTTAACTACATGTATTTTTTAAAAATTTCAATTACATTCAACTGTCCAGTCATACTCACCTGTCCTGTCTTACTGACCTGTCCAGTCACACTCACATGTCCTGTCTTACTGACCTGTCCAGTCACACTCACCTGTCCTGTCTTACTGACCTGTCCAGTCACACTCACCTGTCCTGTCTTACTGACCTGTCCAGTCTCATTCACCTGTCCTGTCTTACTGACCTGTCCAGTCTCATTCACCTGTTCTGTTTTACTGACCTGTTCCATCAAACTTACCTGTCCTATCTTAATGACCTGTCACACTCACTTGTCCTGTTTTACTGACCTATACAGTCACACTCACCTGCCATCTTACTGACCTGTCCAGTCACATTCACCTGTCCTGTCTTACTGACCTGTCCAGTCACACTCACCTGCCCTGTCTTACTGACCTGTGCAATCACACTCACCTGTCCTGTTTTACTCACCTGTCCGTCACACTCCCCAAAACAGAAGTGTAATAGGAGTTATTTCCCTTATCCATTCCATCAGTCAATGATCTCCTGTATTGCTTTATTTTGAAGGGTAGTAATTCTATTACTCTGCAAAATATATTTTTTAATACATTTATAGTATTTTCTGATTCGTGTCTTTGTTGCCTGGTTATATGTGAATAATATATTCCAAAATGATCTTTAAATAAATGTTGAGAATTAAACATGAAATTTTCTTTATTTTGTAAAGCAATTTTGAGCATTAAATATGTGTAGAAGGTTACAATATTTACATACTGCTAAATGGCAGTATAATTGACAATGCTAAACTTTTGTTTTTCAGATCTGTTGTCAAGGTTACAAGATAAACAAATGCTGACAGATGTCGTTATCATTTCTGGTGGAGGACTTGTTGGTGCTGTTTTGGGTTTCAGAGGTAACCATTGCACCTGAAAATTTTTTTTTTGTCACCTGGTTGACTCAGATATCTTTGTGATTCATTGCAGTTTGTTGTCATGTAATTGGGAGTCATATGTTCAACATCTGAAGATTTTAGTGGAAGGCAGATGCAAACATTGTAAAAATATTGACTATGTTTTCTCATCTACTATTAAACCCTGGCCCCATATGTATTACTGAAAAATAGTTGAGTCTGACTTGAAACACCATAAAAACAAAATCAATGCTTTCTCTAAAACTCAATAACATAATTCTCTTCAAATTTGGTATGTACCTGACAGGGTTTGAAATATTGGTTAAAAAGCACTCGCCCTTTGGGCGAGTAATTACATAAATTCCACTCACCCTGAACACATTTTGCACTCACCCAGATATGAAATTGTAGTATTTTAACGTAAATGTGTTAAGAGTGTATAACATCTTTTTCAAAGTAAATTTAATATATGACTTAACAGATAAGATATTCTTTATATGACAAATTGTCATTTTTTCTAATCAATTACATGTAGTTACATTCTGTAGGCTGAACTATTAAACTGAACATTTTCTTTGAAAAATATTAATATTGTCCATAAACATATAAAGCTATCCATCTCAGTTCATGAATATCCATTGTTTGTAAGAACATTTATTCTGTAGAGTTGCATTCCAGTTCCTGAGAAAAATAAAAGAGACACAACACTGCAAATTTTCTATTTTAATCATTTCAGTCTGTCTTGACTTTTAAAATTATAAACAAAAACAGAAACACTGTGTACTTAATATTGTCTCTCTACAGTCATTATTGAAATAAAAGTCAGAATTTGTTGACTAATAGCATAGAATTAGCAATTCTTATTTTGTCAGGCCAATCTCGAAATATACAATATCATTTGGGGTACTATCGATGTTCTTTCGGGTCTTTTGGGTCCTTCTAGGTGTCCTTTTGGGTATTTAGGCGCACCCACTTGGTATCATGTTACAAAAATGACAGCCAATATCCGAAGCGAAAACCATGCATCAATTGGAAGAAATCTGTGGTTTTTGCAGTTCCTATCCACAATTTTAAACAAAATCTGATTGTTACAGAAGTAAAAATATGTTTTGAGAGGAGAGATGACCTGTTTTCTGCTGACAATCAAGGTATTTATAATTAAAAGTCCTTGTGAACTGAGCTGGTCTCCCGGAGTAAAACTAAAAGGCATGAGAAACCAGCAGGAGATTTCGCTCCGAAGTACTTAATTAAATTAAACGCCATTTTCAGACTGGTCACGATCACGTGTATTTATAAAATCGAAAAGAACATTGGAATCCAGCACTCGCTACTCGGGCAAGTTCATTATGTAAATTTACTCGCCTGAAACGATTTTTTATTCTCCAGTGCAAGCGGGCGAGTGGATTTTTCGAACCCTTTACCAGCTCTATAATGAGAATTATAAAATTATTAACTTTATTACCCCTAAATTAAGGATTCTGTTAATTTAGGTGGGGTCTGATGTGGCTGGTAAGACCCTACATCTCTTCAAAGGAGGCTAAAACCCCAGGCCGGTTTCACTCAATGGCATAATTTTGCTCATTAAAGTAGACGTAAGTTTAAACATTGAATTACAATTACAATTACAATTACGTTTGCGTATTTTTAGTTTCACTAAAGGTCGTAAAAATATGATTACGCGTTAATGTACACCTAGTAACATGCAATGTTAGTAATTGGAGCGGATGTAAAGGTGAACGTAAGTTAATAAATAGGAAGAAAGATACAACCTTTAGTGAACCATAAGGAATAGGACTTTTGACCTAATGACCTTGACCTTGGACCTACTTTTCAGAAATTTTAACCTCAGATATAGCTTTTAAACCATGAGGGATAGGGCTTTGATATTTCACAAAGATTTCTTATGACCAGAGCTTTCATTTGGTACCTTGACTTGAAATTGATAATTTCATTAAGTATTTTCAAACAACCTTTTCCTTTCAAGTATTTCTGGTTAAGTTAAAATGTTTCGACATAACTGTATATATATATATATATATATATATATATATATATATATATATATATATATATATATATATATATATATATATATATATATATATATATATATATATATATAGTTACAGTCTAACGCCAATTATCCGGATGCCAATTATCCAGATTTTTTCGTATAGACAACAGCCATTTCCCCCAATATTTGTACCAAGGTAAAATTTGGAACGTACATTTTGTAAGTTCACTGATAAATGTTTAACAAAATGTCTTGTTATTATTTCTAACAGTGATTAAAATAGCGACATAACACCAGCCATTCCGTTGTTTTAAATAATGTGTTAGTCTTTCTAGAGGATCTGAGATAAAACAATACAAACTAACATTGACGGTTACAAGTGTTGTAACAAAATGTAATGTCAGTAAAGAAGATTCAATCATTAAAACTACAACATTTCAAAAACATTTCAAATAAATAAATATTTCTTACCAATATATCATATCAGTTTTGATATTTATTTTGTTTTTAGCCCACCATCAACAGATGTTGATGCTATTCATATGGCCCTGCATCCGTGGTCCATCTGTCGTCAGTTCGTCATCCGACCATCCGTCCTGAACAATTCTTGTTACCGCTATTTCTCAGAAAGGACTGAAGGGATCTCCGTGAAATACGACATGACGGTTCCCCTTGAGGTCTAGTTGTGCATATTACATTTTCAGAGAGATCGGAATCCAACATGGCCAACAGGGGCCATCTTGGATTTTTATCAAAGGAAGTTTGTTACTGCTATTTCTCTGAAAGTACTGAAAGGATCTACTTGAAATTTGACATGGAGGTTTCCCTTGAGGTGTAGTTGTGGATATTACATTTTCAAAGGGATACGAATCCAAGATGGCCGACAGGCGGCCATCTTGGATTTTGACCAAAGGAAGTTTGTTACCACTAATTCTCAGAAAGGACTGAAGGGATCTCCTTGAAATACGACATAAAGGTTCCCCTTGAGGTCTAGTTGTGCATATTACATTTTCAGAGAGATCGGAATCCAACATGGCCGACAGGGGCCATCTTGGATTTTTATTAAAGGAAGTTTGTTACTGCTATTTCTCTGAAAGTACTGAAGGGATCTACTTGAAATTTGACATGGAGGTTCCCCTTGAGGTGTAGTTGTGCATATTACATTTTCAGAGAGATCGGACATGGCTGACAGACGGCCATCTTGGATTTTGACCAAAGGAAGTTTGTTACTGCTATTTCTCAGAAAGTACTCATGGGATCTCATTGAAATATGACATTTCCCTTGAGGTCTAGTTGTGCATATGACATTTTCAGAGAGATTGGATTCCAACATGGCTGACAGGTGGCCATCTTGGATTTGACAATGGAAGTATGTATTTCGCAAAATTGAAATTGATTATGGAGGTTCCCCCTGAGGTCTAAATGTGCGTATTACATTTTCAGAGAGATCAAAATCCAAAATGGACACCTGTTGGCTATGTTGAATTCCATTCTATCTTAAAATATATGTTCAGTTCAAGTTCAGTTTCGCTATAATCTTGTGAAAAAAGTATTTCACAGTAATATGGATTTAAGTTCAAATTCAATGTTGAGACACAAAATAAGAGAATAGAAGAGAAAACAGTCTGTCATAGATCAGACATAGAACATTCCATGGTGGGCACCAAGATCCTTCTGGGATCTCTTGTCAATTTGATTAGTGCAACAGGTAAACATGAGCCAAGCATGCGTTACTGACTGTCCACAAGGGGTGATATACAGGGAGGAAAGGTGTAAAAATTATTTCACAATAATGATACTACCAAGTCATGTAAAATTAAATTTTCTCACCTGTGTTTAAAAATGATATATGTCACTAGCAAAATTAAGACATTGACGGCTAGAAACAAAAAAAACTTTAACAAGCAATTTGATTATGATTCAAACAGGAATGCACTACAGGCACCCCATATCAGGCCCCATGCTATGAAAATCTAGGTCAAGACTCCAAGAAGTTTGCAACAGACCAAAGTGTCTGATTTCTTCAAAATACAGTGATTTTAAGGACTAAAGATAATGTCAGTGAGCAAGCACTTATGTGATTTTCCACTTCCTATTTACGACATGAAGTAGGCTACATGAGGATCTAGATCTACACGTGATTTCAAAATAGACAATGTGTGTGTGTGTGTGTATATATATCCTGTTCTGGACCCAGAATAGACCCTTTCGTGATAACTGTTCCTACTAATCTCAATTTTGCATAAACACTTCCTGGTGGTAACAAGAAGTTTTGTACCCAACACATATTGTGCCCATTGAAATTCAAATCATACACAGATCAGTTAAGCTGTAATAGGGTATCTTGTGTTTGAAATGTTTTGAGCACAAAATATCTTGATACCACTTGGAAGTGTTTGTGCGCAGGTGAGATTAGTTGATATGCGGTTATTGTGAAAGGGTCTATATAGAAGATAGGAAAATCACTGATTAAAGACAGAAATCTTGATGAATCACATGCAGTTCACATGTCAGTCAGACTGGAAACATTTTCCTTTTTTAATTTTTGTCTCAGTATACAGTAGAACCAGTTTTGAAGGACAACTGTAATGAAGGACCACCTGTCTTCTTAGACCACACTCTGAGAACCACTTGGTTAAAAAATTTCTTTTGAGAGACCACGTGTCTTGAGAGATAACATTTCATTGGCAGGTGGGCGGTCACTCAAGACAGGTTCCACTGTATTACTATCCTAAGATATTGATTTTACTTACAGGTGGGATCTTTCGTAAAGTTTTGCTTGCCAGTGTTGGTGCTACAACAGCAGCAGCTCTTCTATACCCTAACAAGGCTGTAGATATGTCAAATGATATGTGGAACAAAGTTGTCCAGAAAACACAAACTTTCTGGGAAGGTCCATCAGGTAATTTTTTGTGTTTCACTTACTCTATACCTGGTCATTTTTGCTCCTGTTTAATTTTCGCCCTTTGATTAGAGGGCAAATTTAAAAATGAAA
Organism: Atrina japonica; assembly: GCA_030159075.1. NCBI lineage: Eukaryota > Metazoa > Mollusca > Bivalvia > Pterioida > Pinnidae > Atrina > Atrina japonica. The sequence continues at coordinate 117,017 of BROG01000647.1, forward strand.
TTGAAATTTTCCAACGAAGTTACTGTATATGATGATTAAGGGCTGGTGAATATGTTTTCTTCATTAAAAAAGCATAAATAACTAGAGGCGAAAATAACCAGGGGCAAAATTTCCAGGTAAACAGTGTATGTTTCTTTGTTATTAAATTGTTGTTTTAAATCTTAACAAAGATATTTCGTTCAAACAGAGACTGTGAATTCCAGTCCCGCTGTAACATAAGGTATTTTTGTGAGAAAGTTTGCCAGTTTTTTTTTTCATTATTTATATTTTATTGATTTTTCCATATAGAGTAAAACCTGCTTTAGTAACCACCTGTGTATAAAGACCACCTGGTCACTAAAACCGTTTTTAGCTCACCTGAGCCGAAGTCTCAAGTAAGCTATTCTGATCACTCCCCATATGTGGTCCATCCTCCGTCCATCTGTAAGCTTTTCATATTTCGACTTCTTCTCTGAAACCACTGAAGGGATTTTAACGAAACTTTACAGGAAGCAAGTGATCAAGCTCCTTTACCAACTTTGTAGTTTTCAGCCAGATCAGCTCTGGGGTGGATCTGGGGCAGGGCAAAATATGTCACCAAAGGTACCCTCTTTAAAAATCTTCTTCTCCAGAACCGCTACATGAATTGAAAAACATTGCTTGATTCAAGTTTGTATTTTTCATAGAAATCTGAATATTAATTTTTGACGTGTTTTTGAAGTCTTTTCAGACTTTGTCATTTTCATTCATTTTTGCATATAGTGTTTGGATTGTCCGTCTGTGTGTCTATCTGTCCGTAATTCCATCCCGCTTGCATAAAAAGTGCAATGCTTTAAGTTTGGATTGTGATTCAGTAACCAAACTTGGACTGTAAATTCATTTAAGGGTTGCTCACACTTCACTGACATCACATGTTCCTGGGGGTGGGCTTCAAACTGTATGACAAGGTTGGATTTTGACACAGTAACCAGGTTAGGTCTATTACTGTCCATCCACAGGATTATGTTGTTTTAGGAAATGTTTTTAATTGCCATGCCACTGTACACAGGATAGTGTTTTGAATCATCTGCCATTGCTGTTTATTTTTTGCTACTGACTGTTCATAAAACCATGAATGGCAAGTCAATTGATTCTATATTTCGAATGAAATGGCATAATTCTGTCACAAATTGTTTGTTAGTAACCAAAGAAGAGGCCCGATGGGCCATAATGGTCACATAAGAAAAAATTTCCTCACAAATTTGGTTAAAATTAGTCCACTGGTCGAAAATGTCTGAAATTTGACAAAAAACTTTTTAAAAATATTTTCTTTTTATTTAGGTGCCTGTGACCTTGACCTTTGACCCCATGACCTTGAAATTTTGTCAAAATGATCCTTAGATAATTCCTAACAAGTAAACAACTTTTTCATATATCTTTGTATACAAAAAGTAGATCAGTTTTGATTTATTAAACAATTTGTAATACAATTGTACCCTGTGTTACTGAAGTGCCCCTAGTGGCTCATTTATGGACAGATTTCATTTTTGTTCACAAACTTTGTAGATAATGATTTACAGTCATGAATACAAAATTTTAAAGTCATCTGATCATTGGTTCATGAAAAGAATTTTTTTTAAAGATGTACCAAAGTTTGGTAATGTTTGGCCTCTTTTGGGGCACCTATGGCCCTTTTCATTTGAAAACTATATGCGACTTCACATGGGGATGCAATATCCCAAGTTTGGTTAGAACTGGACAACTGTTTCTTGAGAAGAAATAGAATATATAAAACATCTTAGATACCAAAGTATAAATCTTTAGGATGTCCAGGACACAGATACAAATCCGGCAAAAATGGACAAACAGGAACCTCTGGAAACCAAGAGGTGGGATCAGGTGCCATGGAGGAGTAAGCATCCCCTGTCGACCGGTCACACCCGCCGTGAGTCCACATTTACAAATGTGTAAATGTTAACGATGGACAACAGACGACAAACAAAAGACGATTGCAACAGGTCATCATGAGCCTTTGGCTCAGGTGACCTAATAAAAAATTTGACCTAGATATTCTCATGATGTATCTGTATGCCAAATTTCATTTCAATATGTGCATCTGTTGCCGAGATATTGAACGAAAACTGAATTATTGGAAATTTTCTAAGTTCAAGGGACATAACCAAATAAGAACTTGACCTAGATATTCTCATGATGTATCTGTATACCAAATTTGTGCACCTGCTGCAGAGATAATGAATGGAAACTGTTTGTGTACGGTCCGACTGACCGACAGTGGCAAAGCAATATGCCCTTCCCTCTATGAAGGGGCGCATAATAATAGCAAAGTAGTAGCGAGGTACAGTAACTCTTTCTGCCAAGACATGTCTCCAATATAAATTGTATTTATTCACAAAATAAAAAGGAACATACCTGCCAACCTCTGAAACCGTCAGTGAGGGAGATCTCCCCCTCAGCTATGACAGCTAACCTACATTTAATTCAGATTTTACAACTTTCATGCACTATATAGTGTTACATGTATCATCATTTGAACACATCCTGAAATTCAGTTCCGTTCGGTATCAGTTCTTTCATTTAACACCCAACTTCCACTTCCTCCATAAACTGCAAGCAAGAGCAGCCAACACACAATGTATTTTGTGGCATTTTCGGCCATGAGGTAAAGATTAACGTGTTGAATTGTCAATAAAATAATTATTTTAGTATCTAATTGTTTTTAGAAATTCATTTTGAACTACAAATAAAAGGAAATGGATCACTTTCAAAACTTAAGGTTTTTGAAATGACGAATGGTTGTACTTCTACTGACAATTTTACTTGAACGGCTGGGCAAAGGACAATTGAAATCTTGTTGCCCGGTTTCAATTTTTACTTGCGGGTCATTGCAAGGTTAAAGTATCCGAATGCTGGAGATTTTATACTCCCGCGTGGGAGCAGACCGGCAAGCGGATGTTTGTGCGGGAGTCTTCAGCACAAAACGGGAGGGTTGGCAGGTATGAGGGAGGGAAATGATACGATTTGTTAATATCATGTAGATATAACCCAATGAGAAAGCTAGTAAAAAAATAATGAAAGCAGTATATCGGGGATGAACTGTACATAATGTAGACAAAATGGAATAATACGATCAACATAACATATTTTTGTGTGTCAGGAAATTTATATTTTAAACAAACATATACATTTCTTAGAATTTTCAAATACTTTCACCAATTATATTATACATATCTGTGCTAAATATATATATGCATATACATGTATATTCATTATTGCAACAGGGGTTTAAATGCAGTAAACAGAAATATAAAATACTAGAGAATAATGCAGGTTGATGTTGATTACATGTATATATATATATATACTGGGTCTCACCTCCACCTAAGTAACTGGTGGTCACCATATATTTATATATATATATATATATATATATATATATATATATCCATTACAAATTATCATTTCTTTTGAGTCATTTATGACAGTTTGCCCGTTTACTTGCTTAGGCCCAGTAAAATGTAACTGGGGTCTCGCCTCCACCTTCAGTAACTGGTGGTCACCACGTGATGAACAAATGTTGAGTTGTTGAAAACTCCAATCCAAAAAAGAAAGGTCAAACTGCATTTTTTTTTTGAAAGTTTCAAATTTCAAAATTATTTTTTACTTTTCATATTCCCATCATACAATAACTTGAAAGAGACAATCTACATACATGTATATGTATGTGACACAATAATTTTGATTAGATAATCAATTTAATGCCTCTGTGATCTACATTGCTATGTTCTGTATTTGTTTCCTGATTATTTCTTTACATCTTTTTAAACAGATTCATCCAAAAAAGATAATGAGGTTAGTGATCAATTAATTGACTAGTATTTTTTGAAATATACTGAATGAGAGCATGTATGACCTGTGTGTGTGTGTGTGTAGGTGTTTGTGTGTGTGTGTGTGTGTGTGTGTGTGTGTGTGTGTGTGTGTGTGTGTGTGTGTGTTTATGTATGTGTATGTGTGTGTGTGTGTGTTTATGTGTGTGTTTAGTGTTTAATGGGGTATTAGCTGTGTTTAGAAAAAAAATATTTAGATTTTTTCTACTTTTACTACTTGTACTTGATGTACAATAACAAATAAGATCTATACACAAGATCTATACACAAGGTATTCCTATATATTTTATGAAAATAAGGTCAGGTCCAGTGTTGTATGCATATACAAATAGTAAGGTTGATCAATTGCAAGTGAATAATTGCAAAATTGGTTTTCTCAAGCAATTTTCATAAAATAGATGGGAATTTAAGAATTTTTATGCCAGTGTATATCTCATTTTTTATTACGTGTTTGACATTCCATCAACTCAGTCATGTTGTAAGTGGATTTTGGGGATCAAGTTGGAAATTATTAACCCCATTTTGCAGAATGGGGTTAATAAATCATACATTATATTGACGGGAAATTACACACATATGTGCATTTCAGATACATTAACTCAACTTCCAGATTGAAATTTCCAAATCACACTTTTATTCGTAAATATTTGCTTTCTGAATGAACGAAAAAAGTATCAATTCGCTGAAAAATATAGGTCTTGAAGTCTTGTCAAAATATATATTATAAAAAGTGAGTCTGGTGTCCTTTCTGGGTTTGAAAATATTCTAAATTTGCTTTTAAATGTTACTTTTCAATTATTGCTCAACATTATACACTTGTGACAAAATTGACTGGGCTGTTTACAATTCTTGCGCACGGTTAATATGCAAATGACTTTGTGGTCCAGTTGCGTGTATTGACATCTCATGTATTGGCATCTCACTGTGAAGTTGGACATTAGAAGCTGAGTCGTTCACATGATCTTAACTGATGAGAAACTTGTGTCAGTCTTTGAAGTTGGGAAAATGTTTTTTCATGTACACGTATTGGCCTAGAGATTGAAGTGCTACTGAGGGAAGTACAGTATAAGGGTACAATACTGTCCTGTCACATAGAAAATTGAATATCTATGCAGCCGATGTATATAAACATAAGGCTTTATAATCATATCGCTGATCTGTGTACATGTAGTTTGCTGTTTAGCATAGTAAATACATCATCAGTACTCACTTGTGATGTTCTCATGGGCAATATTGTACTTATTGCGTGATGCACGCAGGTTTTTGCTAATTCGTCAACTCTAATATAACATGCTGCATTTCCTCAGTAGAAAGTCTGGTATCCGTTATGGAAATCAACCTGCAATATCTTTTAAATATATTTAGCCTTAACAATGTATATTTTTCAGTATTGAGTGTACTATACCAGCCATGCACACGCACATATATATATATATATATATATATATATATATATATATATATATATATATCCTTAAAACTTAACGATTACCATTAACTTGTATCAGTACTTTCAGTACTTTGATTATTGTATATCAAACTAAGTAGTAAAACAGGAAAGAAGTTTGGAAAAACACAGCCAAGTTATGCACCCTTAAACATTTGCAGGAAAAGCTTTGCCCAATTACTAATGGGAAATTAATTTTATAGTAAAAGAATATTTTCTCGTTGTTGTGAATTCTTTGTTGATAAAATTCTTAACCAAAATAAATTCTTAAATTTTTATTATTTTTCAATGAATTAAATAGCATGCACCGGTATTAATTTATAATACAACATGATTTTATATTAATCAATTTTTTCTTATTGCAGGCACAGAAGAGTTCAGAGGAAGGGAGTTAACCATTGTGTTGCATTGTAATATTAAAAATAGACTGTGATCTAGCATTGATGTTAGGAAATTGAAGTGAAACTCTACATTTCGCAATAAAATGACAATTGTTTTATTATTATTTTGTACAAATATCTGTTTTATTAAAACCACCCAAAAAGGAGAGTGGTGATTGAGAAGAATGGATTTTGTCTGGTATTTATTATGTAGTATAAATATTGTAAACATACTACTAAAGTTATAATGCTCAAGACGATATCGTTTCTGTCAATTAGACTTCATCAGTTGAGCTTCAATTTAAAAGTTATGTGTATTTCTAAAGAGAAAATGGGATTATACACTATTTAACGTCTGTTTGCTCTTCACTGAAAGTGGGGTTTAGTCATTTTTTGCAAAAAGTACATAAGTTATTTTAAAGGTTATACAGAACTAAAAATAAATTTTAATTGCATCAAACAATTCAAGGGGGAAAGTTTCCTATTACTAATAATGTCAGATTTTACTTTCCAATTTCAAGAGAAAATAGGTAGGTGTAAATATATATAAAAATCTCAGATACCAAAGTATAAATCAATAGGATGTCCAGGACACAGACACAAATCCGGTAAAAATGGACAAACAGACCTCTGGAAACCAAGAGGTGGGATTGCCATGGAGGAGTAAGCATCCCCTGTTCCACCCGCCGTGAGTCCACAGTCAGTCCAATGAAACACATGAGGAGGTATCCTCGTCACAATTGGTCTCAACAATCAACGAAAAGGAAAATCAACATTTCATTGAAACAGAGTAGTCGCAAACAAGACTATTAACCGACCATAAAATTTGCGGAACGTTGACATTAAACAGTTTTCGATATCCCTGTGTCACAGTGAGTAGTTTACTCTATGAAATATTCAATGTTGTGCCTGCTTGGCATATCGGATCATTTGTGAAATATAAACTCCATATCATGTGATGAGGGATATTACTACTTAAATGTGGAAAATTTACGATGGGAAAGCCGAAATCGTCGCGATATAGCTTAGTAATTTCCCGTCTGTGTTTATATTAAGTAAAATGTCTAAGTATGAAGCGTGTGTACTTGATTCTGTTGTATCTTTAATTTCTAGTTCGCTGGGATATATCGCATTGACGAAAATTGTCATTATTAATTGACAAAACTCGTCGGATCTAAATGTAAAGGACACCGTCTTTTGATTGCAGTTCGAAGTCTGCTTCGTGAATAAAGGAACAGGTTGGCCAATAAAGGAGCACAATTGGTTCCCATAGGAATGCCGACGGTTTGTTGAAAGACCACGTCTCCGATTACAAATATATTGTCTTTTAGAAATTCCAGCGGTTTTTTTTTATCAACTCAGTATACTTATGTGTAGATGAGTGGACACGAAATAAGTATCCTGATAGCCAATCACTAGATATTTAAATTTTCGGGTGAAAAAGCAGTTGTCTATGATGCTGTCTTTCTTTTAATTTTTTATGTGGAATAGTTGTGTAAAGAGTTGAGAAATCGTTTTGATACTGTGAATTCGAGAAAAATTGTGTGCCTTCCCTAAAAGCTGTTTAGAATTTTTAAGTATCCACATCTGATTTACACCGCTTCTGGGATAAGCAACTGTACAGTATTTTTAAAGTTTCTCCTTAACAGCTGTCAATATCTTGGTAAGGAGTAAAGATAAAGGTTTGGTAGAACATTTGCTGGATCCTGCTATGTATCTTTGCTTATATGGGTTTTTATGAAGTTTAGGTATCCAGTATTTGGTCGAAATCGGTCTCCGTTGTAGGTATATCAAATAGTGTAATACGGAGTTTGAAGGATCTCGTCCTTTGAAAGTGAGCTACGTGTGTATGTAGGATTTCCAGAATTCAACAATAAACAATTATAGTAATGTGCCTTACAAATAAAAACTATATTATTTGAGGCTTTGTCCAATACATTGAAGAACCACAATAATGTAAACGTATACAGTTTTCAAACCACATGGTTACCTAAAATAGTCAATGTGCCTGCTTCCTATATGCAATACCCCTCATGTATAAAAGTATATAAACCCTGTGATTCAGTAACCATAGTATCCAAATAATGTAATTCAATTTATATATAGCATAAACACATTTTAACATAGAAGGACACGAAATTCACGATTATTCCACGGGAAAAATAAGAATAGGCATAACTTGTCACAAGTTATAAAATGGCGATTGGCGGGGGTATGTTGGGGAAAATATGGTGTAATCAACTCCTCGTACAGTTTTCCATGTACAACGTTGAAACTTGCAGGATGTTTATTTATGTGCATCTCTCCTTGTGGATGCATTCCACAGATTTTTGTGGATTTGGAAACTTACCGATTTTTCAGTAGTAGCATATATATGCCTACCCATTTTGTGAAATCAGCTCCTACTATAGTTTTCCACGCACAATGTTGAAACTTGGTAGGATGTTTGTATATATATTGAAGATGTGCACCTCCCGTAGTGGATGCATTCCATGGATTTGGTGGATATGGAATCAACCATTTTTCTGATTGTTTGAAATTTGAACATTGTCTGATTTCAATGAAATTTGGTCAGAATTTCAACATATCACCTATTGATAATCAGAGACACGTTAAAACTGTAAATGAAACACAAGCTCCATTTCATTTCCATAAAGAAATTATCTTGTTATAAAACGTGTCAGTTATACAGTAGATTTTTGTTGATCTAATTGGAATAAAATCATTTCTCCTTGACTCCGATTCCAGGTGCTTCTAAAAAAACTGAAAACATGATTTGTTTGTTTAATATTTAAATGTTTTTTACGCCACACACATAATAATTTAATGGCGTAGGAGGGAACCCTAAAATAGACAACCGTCCATCTGCAAGTAAACTGGCAAACTTTCTCACAGAATCAGCAATGACCTCAAAGATCTTGCAAGTCGAACCACGGAGCCCCCTCCGAATATAGTGATATAGTAATCGTAATTACTACTAGCTTTCTAAAGAATAAAACGAGGGACAATTCGTGTTATAAAATTTTATTTCAGAATAAATGTATAGAAAAATTAAAAATTCACTGCAGTACATTACAATACAAAATAAATTATTACCAAACATTTTTGTATTGTAATTGGCTATCACAATTTAAAATGGTTATGTAAAATAAATGAGTATTAAAGCGATATAAGCTGTCACAATGATGATTTTTGTCCCATGACCTATAGACGAGAATATGATAGAATGTGTGTTCAAATACATAATCAAACACGTGAAACGTTGAAAAAGATCTTCTTTTCGAAGTTATTTGTTTTAATAGAATTTAAGTTTTCCCGTACCTTAAAAATCCATCGGTATTTCCGTATGCAATTACCTTTCAGATAAACTATTTTGTCATATCATATGTACCTCGTAATTAGGTCAGGGAATCTCTGTCCTTTACGCGCTCGGACTATGTTAAAGTCGGCCGATTTTATGTGGTTTATATTTATTTGAAAAATACAGGACATGATTTATATTGGAAAGTACATGTATTATGTAAAATATATGCTATTTCAAATACCTGAATAAAATCGGATGAATAAATATATCGTGCCGCCATGTCCGATGGAGTTGGGCAGTTCATGATCATAGATGTATGTGTCAAGAATGATGAAGCCGAGAATGCGATGGGACGAGTTAAAAATGGGTCGAGATCACACGATGTACCCGGCACGTGGACAATTTCAGACACGAATGTTTTAAAACGACGAAAAAGACCAACTTTGTCTGATTTAGGTATGAAATGATGATGTACGAAAATAAACGCAGAGAGTAATAAGAATAGAATTAAAATATCTGATATTACGTGCTACGTTTGGCAAGATTGTTGCAATTTTACACATGCATTTGTTGTTCTAACCACCAGACGGTATCTTTGGAATATAATATGAGATAGAATATCACATAAAATGGGCATGTAAAATTTTTCACGTACGACAGATCACTTTAATAAAACATTGAAATTACATCTTGGATCAAGTGCACCCGTGATATAAAAGTCATTTGAAATACTATACGTCGATTCCGAAATGCAGAAAATCTCCATAATGAAGGTATAGATCAGTTGTTGTATATACATGCAAAATTGTAAGCACCTTAATTGAGGTAAACAACAAAACTATTGGGCATTTCTAGAATCCAGAGTTGCAAATGGAAAGTAGAGAAGATACTGCCTTTACTAGCTTAACTAATGTATCTTTTCAAGGAAAAGACGTTTGAACTTCCTTCCAGTAATGATTTATGGATATACGCCTAAAATTTTATCGCGTAGTGAAAGTCACACGGCTGAAAGTGCTTAAACCAGTGTCTCGTAATCGACATATCAACTATCTAAAGTCATTATCTCTAAGAAAAAAGATCATATATTGAATCTCGAAATTTATAAAACAACTTTACTGATCACAAAACCACCTCAATCTTGTCACAAGACAGAACATAAACAAAACAATACTAATGTGACATCCGTCGTCTTTTGAATTCCTATTCGAGTCACGAATTTCGATTAATTTTTGCAAATGAAGTTATGTTCACTACACTCGAGGTTGAACTATGGATTTCAAATGTTTATGAAGCGTTCTTATAGTGTTAAGTAAATACCTGTTGCTATGTCTATGCGATCTTAACAAACCTGGGTGTATGATTGCTGACAAGTTTTAACGATGTACCATTTTGGCCCTTTTGTGAACCCTTTATTAAATGCACTAAGCAAAATGTATAGCTTAATTTAGCGTTAGTTCCTGTTGAATGTGGTTGAAATTGGCCCATTGCGTTTTGAAAAATGTGTAAATGTTGATGATTACTAATATTTTGTTTACTTAGATTCTTGGGCCATGACCTTGAATATCTGTTATAATGATCCTTGGATAATTCCTAAACGATTTTCCAATATATCTTTGTATAGAAAAGATTATCAGTTTTTAGTTAATAAACCATTTGTATAAAACTGTTCTAAGCCCCCGCTAAAGGCTTGTTTATTAACACATTTCGTTTTCACTTGCAAACTTTACAGATATTTACTGAACAATAATGTATGCTGAATTTGAAAGAAAACGTATCATTGGTTAATGAGAGGATCTGCAAAGGTGAAGAAAGTGTTGAACCTATTAGTACTACTAGTCCCTTTACATTCGCAAACGTCGTGCGACTTCTCGTAGATAGAGTTCATTCCAAATTTGGTTGAAATTGACCCATTGGCTCTAAACGTTAATGACGGAGGACGACAGGCAAAGGGCGATCATAATACATCATTATAAACCTTTGGATCAGGAGACCTAAATAGTTATGACTTGAGACATGTACAACAACACAAATTTTACTTAATGTCTTCAATTCATTATTACGTCCCATTTTTAGACGCAACACTAGGGAAAAAATTGCGTTTACAATTCAAAATCCAACATGTAAATATACATACACAAACAGATCACAATTCTCAATACTATGTCTCTACGGATGAGAACTACCCTGCTACCCGAATATATCTTGTTAACTATCAAGTACCGGTAACGATTTTGTATAAAATGCTGAGATGGCGGCAATGTACTCACGTAGTTAATCTTTGTAGAAGTTATCAGGTTTTGCACATAACCAGTTTGTTTGGTTATGTACAGAACGTGGTATCTATTGCAAGGATTTACTTCAATTTGAGCCCAATACTTCAATGGTAAAAGTACAAAGAATCACGTAGACCACAAAAGTTAGTTAATCACATTGAGTATTTTGTTCCAGCTTACACATACGACCCGACATACTATACAAGCTATATATTCTGCTTACAACAGCAGTTTCTGATCCCAAATCATTTCGTTACATTGCCCTTTCATGTCCTGTTGTATGGTTTGTTTCACTTAAATGTAGAAATTTTCAGCTATTCCCAGTGAAGTTACACAAATTTAACCCTCTGCTAAGAACTTAAGCAATGCACTAATGTTTTAACGTCACAGTGGGATCTCGATTTAATTTCTTATGCGGAGTACTTTACCCAGGAACAGTCACATGTTAAAGTTTTAGGTATGACCCAGTTTTGGTAAAACCTAACCGGGAACCTCTTGTAGGATGTTCTATTTAATCAGGCTACCACGATTCATTTGTTCCAAAATGAAAAAAATAAAGTTTTCAATTGCAGCAACAATACAAACGTGACAATCTGTCGCTTACACACTTAGACTGATCATTATATCTATTGATTCTATTTATATTCCCTAATACTTTCATCTTCCCGTGTGTTTTATACTCCACTGTTCCCTCAAAGAGACCTCCACATGGTGTGGTTTCCAACACAACCATATATCTAGCACTTTCATCAACATTTCTATAAAGATAGCTACGGAAAGAAAAATATTCCTCTTTCTCAGGTGCGCGCTGAAGATTCACCTTAATTTCTTCAGCATTCTTAATATTGGCTAATTTTAATTTTGCACATTTTGAAGGTAATTCTTTACTTAAAGCCTTGTTCATTTCATCCACTAAAAACTGTGCTACCTTTTTCACTTTTTTATCCTCCACTGAAATATTATGTGCGGAATAACACGGACAATAGTTTTCTGGAATAGAAGCATCGAAGCAGCTCCTCTTTTCTGGGATTTCCTGGAATAAGCTGAAACCCCGTGGTAAACGAGAATTATCATCGAGCAGTTCCCTAGGTTCGAAGTTTTTATGAAGAATATCTTTCAATGTTTCAAACATATCATAATGTGTTGTTAGTCTATTAGTATTAATTTTAAGATTTTTATAGAGATGTGGATGTTTGTGTTTGAAATGTGGAGGTAATATTATTGAAGCCATAGGCATCATATCCGTAACACGTCCGATTGCTGTATTTTGGATTTCACTGTATCTCGGTCCATGATCACTAAATAATATAAACACAGCATTCTTCAGCCTTCCATTTTCTTTAAGTGATTTCAAGAAATTAAACAGATCGTCATCGATCAACTCTGTAAAGTTAATCAGATCATGTGTGAGTTCGTTGAACCAAGAGAATGCAAATTTCAGCTTGTTCCCATAATGCTGTATAAAATCACGATAATATTTCATAATCAATAAATGCTTTGGTATATTTCCATAACAAAGAGGCGAAATATCATTCACTTTTATATTTCTGTGCTCCAAAAACATTAGTACTTTTTCCATGGTCCTTATTGCTGGTCTTATTTTGTGCATAGCAAGAAGGAACGATCTTATATAATGATGCGTAGGTGGTACAGGAAATCCATTGAATGTTGCTATTTCCGGCCAGTCTTCTAAAAATAGATCCACGTAACCGTTTGAAGTAAAATTATTCCATATGAAAGGTACTTTTCCAATCCCACTGAAATTCCATTCCTTGGAGAAAGCCTGGAGTCCGGTGAGAAATGCTACTAGATTAGGAAAAGAATTATCGCCTACTTTTGTATAACCATTTAGCATAAAAGCACCTAACTCTTCTCTCATGTATTTGAACGTTTTCTTTAGTTTACGTTCAGCCAGAAGTCTTGAGACTGAGTCTAGACCAAATATATACACACTCAGGTGATCCTCAGTCTCTTCTTTATATTTATAATGATTTCTTCTCTTCTCATAGTTGATATTATAGTGAATATAGTGGTACACGACAGAATCACTCTTGTCTTTACACATGACCCGGAAATACTCTGTTGACATGAACGACGGTAAATTATATGTCACTTCCGCTGCAATATCAACAACCGTATCATTGACGTGTTTTATAGGGCTGTATCCACAGCGTACACCAGAATATCCGGAATTTGACACAGCCGTTTCGTTAACGTGTAAGACCCCACTTGAATCTACGTACACCAAATTTTTCCAGGCTTCACAATTAATTGGATCCGGATGCCAAAAGAAATTTGAAATTGAAGCATCGTACGGATCATATTTAGGTATGACACACGGACTCTTAATATCCCCATTAAGAAATACGTGCATTACGGGCCAGTTATACTGGTAATTAAAGTACCCGAAAGCTGGAATGAATATAGCCAGGAAGAGAAAGAGCTTTTTCTTGTCGTAACGCCTGCTTCTTCTTGACAATATGTTGCAGCAAGATGACATTGGGCTACCAGATCCTTTCATTTTGGTTCTACTGGGTGGATTTATCTATGGTATATTATTTGTTATGTCACTGGTACATTGCGACTTCAAGATTCAATTGTGGTTCCAGATTTATATGATGTGGTTCCAGATTTATATGATGTGGTTCCAGATTATTATGATGTGGTTCCAGATTATTATGAGTCGTTGTCATGTATATATTAACTGTAGTTTCAACTGCGAATTCTGTAAAGAGAAAGAAATTGTCATTGTTATGAGAGAATTTTAAAATTCTGATTTGATATACTATCTTTTTCTTATAAGAGGTTGTACATACTTTCAGGATCATGGAACAATGTTACTTTTATTCAAAAATTTCTCTTTTTTCAATTTTAATCAGCTGCGAGTAAATTGGTGAAGTACACTTACTAATAAATTAAACACCAAACATAAAAGCGACAAATACCCAAATATTAACCGGAGAGAAGTCATTTTAAACAATAATTGTTAGTATGGTGAATATTGGACAGGCACGTACCTCTGAATTATTCAAAGATGGGGTTAGGTGTCATGGAAGACTTTGCATCCCTTTAAGACCCGTTACACCCACCGCGGGACGATTAAATGGGTAGTTTACAATAGAACAGGGATAGACAATACCATAAAAATGGCTAAATGTGGACCTTACACGTTATTTCACAAATCCTTCATGCATCTTATTGGGGTTACTCAGTACATTGTATTTTAGTGAAATGATGGTGAGATGAATAGGTCATAGAACAATAAATCCTCTGGAATACATAAAACCATCTGCATGTGAAAGGGAGATTCTACTTAAAGAGAAGTGTTGGAGGGATGAAAACCGAAGTCATCATGTTTGTGGTACAAGTAACTGTCCATTCCATTACTACAAATTCAGTGGTATTAAGTTTTCTTTAGGCCGACATTAGAAATACGGCACATCGTTCACATACAGCAGACAGTGCCATCACATGACAGATTTGGGTGTCATATTGACGGACCAGAAATGGATTAATCGTTTAGATAACAAACTGCTCTAGCATATGTTACAAAAGAGGTCAGGTCATACATCAATACTTAATGTAATAAATCGTTGTATGAATACGAATTTATTTATTTTGATCAATATTTTAGACCACATTCAAACTTTTTTCAACCATATGGTTGCCGCCAGTTTTTAAATGTGGAGGAGAAACCTGGCTCTCCGGTAAGAGACCACCGGCCATCCGGAAGTAAACTGGCAAACTTTCTCATAAAAATAAGCTTAGGCTCCATCAGGGCTCGTACCTGCGCTGACAGGAAGTGAGAGACTTCATGGTTCATGGTTCATGCTGTAACAACTCGGTCCCGTATGAATATGTACAATATATATCATTTAACGATTAACTTTAACAATTTTGCAATGTATTTAGAAATAATATGGTTTGAGGCTGTGCACTCTTTATAATCCGCGAAAAACGCATGCATCGCCTCAAACCGTATTGTTTCTCAATACAATGCAAAATTGTTAAAGTTAATCCTTGTATCGTATCTTAATTCAAGACAAGAATAAATTGACTTCACATTTTAATTTTCAACTAAATCATCTACTGAACATAACAATGAAAGCGGAAGAATATATCAACTACAGTCTGTTGCTCATATCAACGGCCAACATAAAATGCTAGTCAGCCATATTGAATCAGTAGAGATGACAGACATTTAAAGAGGGGCGTTTATGGAAAGAATTTTATCTATTTATATATAAGTGAAAGATACAGTTGGCATATGAAGAATAAGACCGAAGTCCAGCCGACATATTATGGGAGCTTAAAGTGAAATCAAAAAGCTTGGGATCTTCATCCATTTGATTTTGTGCGACGCCATCCTTATCATGACACTGGAGAGCATTTCCGGAAGTGGACGTGTCTAAAGAATAAAAGGTTAGGTTCTTTAGACTATATATATATATATCTTCACGTTTCCAGTTCCTCGATAAAAGGTTAGGTTCTTTAGACTATATATATATGTCTTCACGTTTCCAGTTCCTCGATAAAAGGTTAGGTTCTTTAAACTATATATATATATATATATATATATATATATATATATATATATATATATCTTCACGTTTCCAGTTCCTCGATAAAAGGTTAGGTTCTTTAGGCTATATATATATATATCTTCACGTTTCCAGTTCCTCGATAAAAGGTTAGGTTCTTTCTTTAGATTATATATATATATATATATATATATATATATATATATATATATATATATATATATATATATCTTCACGTTTCCAGTTCCTCGATAAAAGGTTAGGTTCTTTAGAATATATATATATATATCTTCACGTTTCCAGTTCCTCGATAAAAGGTTAGGTTCTTTAGAATATATATATCTTCACGTTTCCAGTTCCTCGATAAAAGGTTAGGTTCTTTAGACTATATATATATATATATCTTCACGTTTCCAGTTCCTCGATAAAAGGTTAGGTTCTTTAGAATATATATATATATATCTTCACGTTTCCAGTTCCTCGATAAAAGGTTAGGTTCTTTAGACTATATATATATATATCTTCACGTTTCCAGTTCCTCGATAAAAGGTTAGGTTCTTTAGAATATATATATATATATCTTCACGTTTCCAGTTCCTCGATAAAAAGTTAGGTTCTTTAGACGCGCCCACTTCCGGAAATGCTCTTCGATGTCATAATAAAGATGTCCTCGCACAAAATCAAATGGATGAAGCTCCCAAGCCTTCTAATATATATATAATCAAATAATTCAGTTTAGATTAATTCTTTCTAAAAATTAAGTGCATGCAATATTTTTCTTATTTCAATTATATAATCTTACTTAGTTTTACCTAAAAATAAACAAGTCTTGTCTTGATGAAATTATCGGATATGGTCGTTAGTAATAACAATTTTGTAAACAGAGCGAGAAGGCTAATCAAGCGAACTATATCAGCGCAAGTTAATTAGTTTAACCCGTATTGTAATATTTATATTTACCTATATCCAGTAATAGGATTAAAAACCAAATTGGGTGGATGTGTCAACTGAATTCCAATCAATGTAATTCTGCGAACTTAATTAGCCAAGGATCAATCTTTATGGTGTAGACCTCAAAGTCACCTAATATACTACAAATCAAGCTGAACTTTTATTTTAATAACAATTTCAGCTATTGAGTCTTATATACGACTTATGGGGGTAACTGACAACGAAACTTATTAGTTTTCATTCCATTAGGACCACAATTTAACACTGGGTCAATTTTATGACTTTTCCATACAAAATGAAAAATGCCTTGCATCTTTTTAATATGAATGTTTTTATGCCACATCCAGCAATTTTCCAGTCATATGTAGGGGATGTCGTACTCAAAATTGAAGTGGGTCTCCAGATTTGTTCTCAAATTTAAGTTTCTTGAAATGAACGATGGTTTTCAACATTGTTTACAGTTGTATGCAATAAATATATAAATCATGTACTGAAAGCGCATGTACTGGGACCAGGTGACGAATTAACGAAGCTTTGATTAATATACAATGTCTTACCAAAGTGAGTGTAGCACGTTTTGGAATATACCGAGAAATACGTTTCACAAAAGTATCCATTAGTTTGTTTCTTATGCAGTTGTTAACATTTATAAATGTAGGAATACATTCATCGTGCATGTACATGATGGTATTGTTTATCTTCTGAAGAGTTGTCTCACCTGTCCTTACAGGTATGACAGCATGTACAGGTCTACCAAGGTAAATTGGCATATGTTTACAAACACAACAATTCTAAATCAAATCATAACAGTGGTGACTTAATTAATTCTAATTGTCAGAGTTATTGGCTACAAATGCTTAATTTATTTGTTATTATGTATGCCGATGATACCGTCCTATTTTCAGAAGATATACATGATCTTCAAAATACGTTTAATTATCTTCATAACTATACCGAGAGATGGTTTTACGGTGGACACGCTATCAAAGTAGTTGATAATTTTTGTTATCTTGGTCTTAACTTCAATTATAATGGTAAATTTACATTGGCACAACAAACATTGGCCACGCAAGGGCGGAAAGCTATATATGCATTATTAAAATCAACAAAACAGTATATGTTTAATCAAAGGACTCAACTTTCATTATTTGATACATATATATCATGTATTCTTAATTACGGTGGGAAGTTGGGGGGGGGGGTCATAACGGTGGGGAAGTCTGGGGGTTCATAATGGTCCTGATATTGAAAAAGTGCATATCCAATTTTTCAAAAATCTTCTTGGGGTTAGAAAAACTACAAATAATGTAATGGTTTACTATGAACTTGGGCGTTATTATATGCAAATACGCGGAAAATTAATCATGATTAAATATTGACTAAAGCTACTTAGTACAGATAACTGCATACTAAAGCATGTTACGCCGAGCTTGTCCAACTTCCTCATCGCAAACCTAATTGTAAGGATAACTGGGTTGTACATATTAAAAATGATTTGTATTCACATGGATTTAATTATGTTTTGGATAACCAATATGTGAGGAATGAGAAATATTTTTACAGATGCATTCACAGTGTTTATGTGATAATTTTGTGCAAGATTTGTTAAGTTCATTTGAAGGATCGTCTAAATGTATCCTTTACAAACATATTGTTGACAGATTTCAATTTCGGATATATATTGATAGGCCAATGTTTCAAAAATATAAATTAATTCTATGTAAATACACTCTTTGAACATAGAGGCGGGTAGGTATAATAATATCCCCAGAGGTAATAGAATATGTACATTAGGTAATAGGTACGATCTGGAGGATGAAATGCATTTCATTTTGTTATGTCCAGTATATGAAGATCTCAGACGGAGCTACATCAAGCCATACTGTATTAATCGTCCATCTGTTTTTAAACTTGTTCAACTGCTTGGCTCCAGAAATACTAAAACATTAAACAATTTAGCAAAATATTTACACTTTTCTACAGTTAAACGACAGTTTGTTAATGACAAGAAATTGATTGATTTATTGTAACAATATTACAACCCTAATTTATTATGTCAAGATTATATATGTTATATAAGAATTTTCAAAATTAAGATTTTAAAATACTTAATTTTGAAAATTCTTATATAACATATACATATATATACATATATAGTATACAAGATATTTTGTTTAAATGATATTGTAATTTCATTTCAATATACATGTGATGTACATGTATTTTGCTGTACCCTCTGTTAACTCTATACTTTTTATTGAGCACTGAATCATTGTACCTATATGCTGTGTTGCATTTGGTTGAATAAAGAATCAAGAATAAAGACAAGCTACTTGACGTCACAAAGGTATTATTCAGTTGATTCGGTAAAGCATGGAGTCCGTGCAAGGCTATTATGTTTTACCTGTACAACCTACATTTGGTATCGTTTTGGTTTTTGACTCTACCCGGATGTGCCACTTTACCTTGGTACAGATGGGTAATTAACTATACAATATAAAGTAACAGGTAATTCAAAGTCACGTAGGGATAATAGTAAATAAATTAAATTGTTTCACAAATGCATTTATGCCACGCTATTTTTTATTCATGCGGTGTCAATAAACTTTTATTGGTAGAAGAAAAAGCCCGGTCACATATGTGTAATACCCAGAAAGTCACTGAACGTAAACACGTGAAATCCCGGTAATGTAATATTAATTCTAGCAAATGATTATTAAGTGACTTTGTTTTGTATGATTATTTTTTACATTCCGTCAAGAATTTTTCACTTATATGAAGGTGTCAGCTATAGGTGACGTGCCGCAATTTTTTACATGTGCTAAGGACTGATGCCAATGCAGTGAGGGTTCTTTCACTTGCCACACCTACCGTGACACGAGACCTCGTGTTTGGTTAATGAGTGGAATATGGTCCAACACATTTTTATCCAGTGAAATAAATCTTAGAGGATCTTGGAACATTTACATACATGCATTAGAGCATCTGGATCTTTGAGTTTTCATTCACCCAATGAGGGTATAAATTCGACCCATGACCCCTGAATTTATTAAAGCAACTAGATATTTTGGACCTACTTACTATCAAACTTTCTTCCTCTTATTATGTCGCGTAATCCACTAAAATTCATAAAATGTTAATCTGCCTACCGATATTCTTAATCCGTTTGTATCGGCTGAAAAAATCTCTGATTACAATAGTTTAAAATTGATACGTGCAATACTTGCGGAAGGCGGGTTTTTTTCTTCCCGGGTACATTGTAACTGGGTACTCACCTCCACCATTAAAGCTGGCCGCCACCATGTAACTGAACAAAAAACCTCAGATGCCAAAGTATAAATCATTAGGATGTCCAGGACATAAGTACAAATCTGGTTAAAAATGGACAAACACGGTCTTCTTGAAATCAAGAGGTGGGATCAGGTGCCATGAAGGGGTAAGCATCCCCTGTCGACCGGTCACACCCGCCGTGAGACCAGTCGAATTAAAATGAAATACGTGAGGAACGAATCCTCGCCATAATTGGTGCAGACGTCAATTGAAAAATTGTTGAGTGTGGCGTTAAAAACTATTCAGATTTCCAAAAGACGTGCGACAACGAAAACGATCTATATCGTCTAAAAGATATTTTCCGTATTGTTCCGTTCTGACATGGTTCGTAATAATATTATACACCTTCAACGAAAAATGTGTCCAACATAACATCCTGTTAATGAGTTTATAGCATAGGTAAACAGAAATATGTATTACTTAGAGAAAGTAGTAGTTTGATTCTATCCAGGAGTGCTATGTAATAGTCTTTGTTAAGTGAATCATTATAAAGTAAAGATGAGTTAGATTTGAAGCACTGTTAACTTGCGACTTCCTATAGCTCACGCCGGGTCTTCGGAGACTAAGAACCGGAGCGGACACAAAGAACAGGGAGCAATATCAGGCGGTAGAGATCAAAGGTGACTTGTTTTGTCTGCTTTCAAACAAACAAATACTAGCTTGCACCTTCTGGACAAATGAATATCTTAAAAGTATATTTATTCATGGACATATCGACAAAAAAAATAAAAAACAATAGCCTTACTAGCTAAATGTACAGCATTGAAAAGTGATATTTTGTCAAAATGTCCGTGATTTGATATACTTTTTAAGATATTCGTATCTCCAGAAAGTGCAAGCTAGTATTTGTTGGAACAAGTCACCTTTGATTTCTACCGCCTGATATTGTTCCGAGTTATTTGTGTCCGCTCCGGTTCGTAGTCTCTGAGACCCGGCGTGTATAGCTTATAATTATAACAAATACAGTTTTGATGTCTCTGATTTCCTCCACACACGAACAAAAGGCCTAATGGGCCATTATGCGCTCCTGATAAACTTGGTCAGCTATGTTTACATGGGTGTCTGTGTCGTCTGCTCACATCAACAAAGAAATGGAATGTTTTTCAATCATAATTCCCCGTTATGAACCCCTGAATAATTTAGTATATTATTGTCCGATTCACAAGAGCACCGTAGGGGCGAGCACGTGTAACAAATTCCATCACGGTTGCACGTTAAACACAAGGAGCCTCTCCGGAGCTACAGGGGTAGCACCGGCGTGTGGCAAGGGCTTTGAGTAGTCACGCCGCACGTTAAATCAACTCCAATCGAGTAACCTTTAGATTATCAAAGTACTGAAAGTACTGAAATGGATTGTTATTTTGGCAAAATAGCCATGGGATTCAAACTACTACTATCTAACATATATGAAATGAAAATAAATCAAATAAATGTAGATCTAAAAACAAAAAACAAAACAAAACAAAAAAACAAAACATAAACAAATTCAATTTCCAGCCTCTAAATAAATTCAAAATTAACATTCTAAATTTTATTTGTTGTATCTTCCGCACCAAACTTAAATATTGTCTGTCGTGCATTAACACTCATTTCAAAATAAAACGTGAGCATTTATGGAACCTACTTTAATTCAAACCAGACATGGCATTTGGAACTGGTAAAATTTTTTTTGTTGATAAAAATGGCTGCGATTTAAAACAAATTTTAGAGCTTGTAATATCGAATGTAAACAACCCTATTTAGGGCTATTACCGTGGTACATGTTCATATACTTTGCCCAGACAAACAAACAAAGTTCTCTATCTTGTATTGATTAATCTAAATAACTGAACGGGGTGAAAAAGACAGTTTGCCAAATGTTTATTGGTAAAAAAATAATTTTTCATCAACATAATTTGAGCGATGTAGCAAAACGATCACGACATCAACGCTTTTTGTTTCTTTTTTTTGTTAAAGACATCATTTCTGTTTGAAATCCATTATGAACAGACCGATTACACAAACAGTTTGGGTTTATACGTCCCAATCTAATTGTGATCAACTTGTCAAGTTGTGATAATTCTTGTGTAAACACCCGACAATGGACATGGCTATTTTCTTCAATTTCCGCTTAAACGAGAACTGGAAACATTCAATGTTCGAGTTACCTCAATATGCGATATGCAGAAGGATAAATCTGTCGCTGAAAGGGGACCTGTGGTCCATCGAAAATAGTACAGACGAATGCGTAGTAATTTATATATACATACAACCTCTTCTGTTTGGAGGTAATAATTATAGGGGACCAGAGGTAACCCAATGTCATTTCTATAGGTATGTGTCTATAGGGGACCAGAGGTAACCCAATGCCATATCTATAGGTATATATCTATAGGGGACCAGAGGTAACCCAATGTTATATCTATAGAGGACCAGAGGTAACCCAATGTCATTTCTATAGGTATGTGTCTATAGGGGACCAGAGGTAACCCAATGTCATATCTATAGGTATGTATCTATAGGGGACCAGAGGTAAGCCAATGTTATATCTATAGGTATATATCTATAGGGGACCAGAGGTAACCCAATGTCATTTCTATAGGTATGTGTCTATAGGGGACCAGAGGTAACCCAATGTCATTTCTATAGGTATGTGTCTATAGGGGACCAGAGGTAACCCAATGTCATATCTATAGGGGACCAGAGGTAACCCAATGTTATATCTATAGGGGACCAGAGGTAACCCAATGTCATATCTATAATATGTATCTATAGGGGACCAGAGGTAAGCCAATGTTATATCTATAGGTATATATCTATAGGGGACCAGAGGTAACCCAATGTTATATCTATAGGGGACCAGAGGTAAGCCAGAGTTAAGCCAATGTTATATATCTATAGGTATAACCCAATGTTATATCTATAGGGGACCAGAGGTAACCCAATGTCATATCTATAGGTATGTTTCTATAGGGGACCAGAGGTAAGCCAATGTTATATCTATAGGTATATATCTATAGGGGACCAGAGGTAACCCAATGTTATATCTATAGGTATCTGTCAATAGGGGACCAGAGGTAACCCAATGTTATATCTATAGGGGACCAGAAGTAACCCAATGTCATTTCTATAGGTATGTGTCAATAGGGGACCAGAGGTAACCCAATGTCATATCTATAGGGGACCAGAGGTAACCCAATGTTATATCTATAGGGGACCAGAGGTAACCCAATGTCATATCTATAATATGTATCTATAGGGGACCAGAGGTAAGCCAATGTTATATCTATAGGTATATATCAATAGGGGACCAGAGGTAACCCAATGTTATATCTATAGTGGACCAGAGGTAACCCAATTTACTAACTTTATATATGTTCGATAGGAGACCAGGAGTAACCCAATGTTCAAATCTCCCGCTTCTCGATATTTCATTAAAACTTGTGTGTAACCTTTCCCTCTATTTTACTTCCCTGATAACAAATATAATTTGACTGCTCATTTAGTAACATGATTCTTTCATTGTATAGATTATATAATAAGTACCAACGTCTTTAATAAATGATTATAACTATCTTTTCAAAACATTAATATTATATTTAATCTTACTTTCATTTTATGGTTTCCGGAAGTGTTGAACTATTTTTATTTGCGTAGACGAACGACATTTGTGTGTGATATCAGGGGGACCAGAGGTCCCCATTGAGCGACAGAATTATCCTTCTGCATGTGGCATCAATACACAAAGTAAACAAGTGACAGTCTGCTGAAATTGAGCAGTCGCTGGTCATGTAAGGCATGTGGTCACCATATAGACGCATAAATAAAGGAAATATGTACCAGAATCTCATTAAGGCAGGTTATGTGTCGACAAACAAGTTAATTTGATAGTTTTCAAAATGTACAGGAACTTATTCAAAATGAATGTCACGCGCCATTTGCATAAAAAGGACCTCGTACTATATGCTACCCCCTCTATTCTGCATTTATTTTCATTTTTCCATAGATTAGAAAACAAACATATTCTTGAAAATTCCATAGAAATTCATTTAGCTTCATATTGATATTACCGATATATAATTATTTCTATTTACATCGCTGTATGCTTGTAGCTATCAATATAATGAATGGCGGAGTAATGGCAATGTTCTGGCCAGTAAAACGTATTCCGGTTTTTCACGTGTTCAAGTGTCCATAGGCTTAGACCTTCGAACAGGTAATTTTAGACCTGTTATTTTTTGTCACCACTTCTATTTTGTGTTGTCTTCGTATTTTGGTTCTTATTTATTTTGTAATAAATGTTCTAGTGTCTAAAGTCACTTTGATTGTCGTTTTGTTTTCTGAGAGAGTTAGTCGGTCGGCGGTTATAGAAATTTGCAACCGAAAGGGGCAATCGAACCCGTGTTTGTTTATGTTTGTAACTCACCCGTCTCTGTGTGTGTAGTTCACGCTAGGGTGAAACGTTACAATACTAGAATTTTTCAAAGCAGCTCAACATCACTGGAATCTTATATAGTGGAACTCCATATTTATAAATAGATCGATGCCGTTTTGTTGAAACTAAGTACAAATCGTATTGTAGAAGTAAGTGAATTATGTGGTATTTCATTTAATGATTATTCAAACTAGATTTAATTTCATTTACACCAAAATATTTGACTTTCTATAAAAGTTCAATTCTTGAGTTGGACTATATGTTACAAATGCAGCCTCCATGACCTCTTCACTGCTAATCGGATAGCCCTCGGAGAAAAGTCGAAGTAAACCCATTATAAGTTGTTGTCACATAACAACCCATAATAATACGGATGACTCTACTGACGTTTCGGTTTTGACCAGCGATATATAAAGCCAATAGCTTTATATATCGCTGGTTTTGACATGCTGCACTGGAAAAACGTTTTATTCCTCACTGGATACTGTAGCCAGTGTAATTTTAATGTTATGCTTTATCACCTACAATTTAAACTCGCCAAGTCAAAAAAGAGGGTACACAAGACTCACCCCGCTACCCACCCGCCTGGTTATATGAATTTTACTATAGTAGTTTGGTTACGGCGTCTCTCTCTCTCTCTCTCTCTCTCTCTCTCTTTAAATCAATAACATTAATCCCCTGAACATGACCAGGTGACAGGGACACGTTTCTAGTCAGTTAAAATTTAACGTGAACAATACTCTAGTTTTCCGGGGTATTGTACACGTGTATCCAAAACGTAAATCTAATAGTAAATATCCCCGTAACAATTTCACTCCGAAATCACCGACTGGACCTGTTCTATGGATAATGTCCCATCCCTGTCTCGCCGCACATTTCGCGTTCTACCCGGGTATATCCACCTGCACGCATGGTTAACGGAAGCTATGGCGCTGTACATGAATGAGTTAAGGGTATTACTGCTATTACAAGCCTCGTGAGGAAAATGGTCATCATGCAGATAGGTACGAATAACATGTACCGATAGAGAATCACCTCGATAATTATTTATATATAAAACAAAACAACAGAACTCCCATATTTGGAAATACTTACCTGTTTCTATCTATAACTTATGTATAATTCTGCCATGTCATATCGCCGCATACTTCTAGTGTTTATACCCGTACGTCTGGTTCCCAAGGTAGTTCAGTCCAGTATAAGTTGTTAAATCAATCCATGTAATTCACGAATAGTAAACCATTAGTCTTTAGTCATGAACGATAAAACAAGATAGAGAGATATTTTCTCCTCGGTCGATATATTCACATCAAGAATTGGCCGACTGGATTAACAGGTTCTGTCCTATACCTGTTACCAATGAGGCGTGTCGAATCAAAAAACATACGGGTTACCAGCTTATTATTGACACTGGAGAGCTAAATTTAAATATAAGCAGACAAATGGAGAGATATTGCACTTAAAAAATTAAATCGATAACGATCCCGGACGCGGATTCATTATACTTTGTTGCGATCTTCCTACCTACATTTGCTTCAACGTGTTTGTGTGTACACACATATATATATATAGAGAGAGAGAGAGAGAGAGAGAGAGAGAGAGAGAGAGAGAGAGAGAGAGAGAGAGAGAGAGAGAGAGAGAGAGAGGGGGGCACCTATAAACTCACCATGCTCCGGCTGGGGTTCGATCTCTCGACCTACGGCACCCATCATCTGACCCTCATGCACGACGTCTACGCATTCACAAAAAAAAAATGAATGTTTCGATGACCGTGAGTAGAATTCCGAACGTTTAGAAAGAGATGAAAGGTATTTAATCCTAATGTAAATGACAATGGATCGATTTAACGATGCATCAGCGATATATAAAGCTAATATTAGCTTTATATATCGCTGGATGCATGTAGTGTAGAGAAATACAAGAACATATAAAGCACAAATATCAATACAACACTGAACATTAACTATGGACCTTGGATCAGAAATGATACTATTCTGTGAAAATAAATCATACACACAGCACAAATACAGATATAACAAGTCACCTATAAACCTTGTTATTTCTGTATTTGGATTTGATTTGCCCTACCAACCGAGCTCTATAAGCTTGTATGAATACAATTTTATTTTTAAACAAAATTTGCATTAGATAATATGTATACGATTTTCCCTTGTGTTATTATCAGCTAAAGGTCTGAAAATTTAATCTTCAATGCTATCCAATTATTTACACACAGAGAACGTCCGATTTGCACGTGTACGACGTCTTGTAACAACACCACCCCCAAAAACAAACAAAAACAAGCAAATAATAATAATAATAATAATAATAATAATAACTTTGAGACACTCTAATATAAAAACCTAAAGTTGATAAACCTTTAATTTTTCTACAAAAAGTCGGAAAATTAAAAAAAAAAACCCAAAACTTTTAAGTTTACACCAACTCAAACTTTAAATCGCCAGTCTGGTTTTGATGATGTAGGCATTGTATCACAATAAGTATAAATTTATGTCACTAGCCTAAAAAACATTCTCCACTGTTGTATATATGTATTACATAATCAAAAGACGCACGAGAACATTTTTTTTTTAATCAAACATTTTCTGGACTCCCTCACCATGCTCTGCATGCATTTATGTTTGCTGATACTCAATTTACTTTTGATAAATGATACGTCTGTCAATTTAATGCAATATTTGACCGGAATAAAACCGAGTCGCAGTGTGATAATTAACTATCTGGACCCAGTTGCACAACAGTAACGTGACGTTAACCAATGTTAAACCAATGGGCTAACTGTACGTTAGATTTAACGATGCATTGTGCAACCGGGTCCAGGGCTTTAATAATTAACATTTCCATGTGTAAAAATAATTTATCTCGAAATTTCGAGTTATTATCACCGGGGAAAATGAGTATACTTTTCCGTCGACAATGAAAAACCGTTAAGATGCTTGTGTTGGAAATAAGCACTTTATTGTATAGGTCGGTTAGGTGAATTCTGGATATCCAAAATTACACCCGTACACTCCGAAGCCTAAAATCTGACCAACTGCCCATTTACAAAACATATGTACATAGATAAGAAGTACAAAAGAGTCAATTAGCACGATATGTGTGAAAAGTCTTAAAGGGGGATTAATACGTAAATGGACATTACTCATTGAAATGACATTGAATGACGATTAAACAGAATAACAAATCAAATGAATACAACAATGTAAATTAATTAAAGTCCAGTTTTAACAGTCTTTTGTATGTAAACAATTCCTTTGCTCCGAAACAATCCCGACATTAAATTTTGATGAGAAAGTAAGTAACTAAAATAGCAAAATATAAGATAAAATCGAATAAAAATAAGAAGTCCGAATTCAGATCCCGAAATTTCGAGTTATTATCTCGAAATGTGGAAGTATATATCGAAAATTTCATTACGGAAATGTTAATCTTCCACTGACATTTGTCCTTACATATCAGAATAAATGTTTAGATAGTGATGGCTATAATTCTGTACTAAAATGGCCTTACCATCATACGGACGTGTGTGTGTGTTTCTTTTTGTGCAATATTTTCATAATTTTGATAATAAAAAGAAATACATAAAATTGGATTATTTTAATGATGCCCAAATGTATCCTGGTCATTTGTCAACGGTGGTTGATACAAATGCTATGTCATTCGAACATGTTTGTTTGTTTGTATGTGTTTCTTTGTATATAATATTTTAAAGATTTTGATAATAAAAACAAACAATTTCAATGGGGACCAAATTTGTTCCGATCATTAGTCAACGATAATTAACACAAAGGCTATGCCATTCGCGCGCGTGCGTGTTCATTTATGTGTAATGTTTTCATAATTTTGATAATAAAAACAAACACATAAAATTTTATAGTTTTGATGATGATCAAATTTGTCTCATTGGTCAACTTAACCAGTAAACATAAGTTACTTTATACACATGATATATACAATTTCTTGTTCAGATACTGAGATACAATCAATCAGTATTATAATATCCATCACTAATGTTCATGACTCAGTTCCAGCTTAAAGGCCCATGACTGGCTAATATTGAACTACATGAAATATCGTAAAAAGTTCTCCGATTTACACATTATAAAGACATACTGATCAAAACTAGTGCACACATACACTGCAATTAGTCAGAAAATGATACAAACACCCCTAATTAGCGATCGCACGTGTACTGTTCACTGCTGTTACATCGGTACGGAAAGCATGTCAATCATGAATATACGTCAAATTATGGGAAGTATTTTATCGAAAACTGCAATGATTCATTTTTCTAAATAAAATATTGTATTTCTATACATATACTTTTATTACTTTCAAGTTAAACAGATAAAAACAAAAGAATGTATTAGTTTGAGACTCCACGATTGAACAGAAGTGTTATATAAATAGACTTGACAGATTGAGGTTCCTTCAGGGGAAATTCAAAGAAGGGTAGCAAATTATTAATTTGTTTTCAGCTTCATTTCCTTCCTCAAAGCATTTCAACGCTCTATTTCTGTTCCTAAACGTACAGCACAATTTCTTTATCGATTCCATCTCAATTCGTGCCCATCTCAACTAGTTTGGCTAAGTCATGCCTACAGTTGACTGACTCGTAATCAAAACAATTGGAATACCCGTTACACCTTTTTGGTTTGTTCCATTCCGTACAGTTTTGTCGGAATAGTTAGTGTTCATATCATATGACCTCAACAGAATGTTGGACAAGTTCGCTTCCGGTTTCGTAATATTTACATTGACAACATTCAATGATATCCTGTCTCAGTTCTTCTCCTGGGATTTAATTGTTGATAGAGGTTGGAATCCTTTCTTGCAACGAATACAAATGCCGTAACTTCCTTGTAGGCTGCTTTTCACATCTGGCATCTAGCACTGCATAGTAACTAGATTCCAGGTCATATACATAAGATAAAATGTTTAACAGGAAGTTCTCTGAAGTTGCATACTATTATGACAAACTATAACAGAAAGAATCAACTCCAAAAATGACTACTGACCCATACCAATAGGAAACACAACCCGTTTTCCAGATAACATTTTTACGTATCTAGAAAAGCAAGTTATATTTTTCACCATAGAAAAATGACCCAGGATTTTCTACCATAGAAAAATAAGTATATTTTCACAATAGTAAAAAAATAAATATGCAACAGTTAATAATGACCATGTCGTACAAGTTACACGTGTTTTAGTAAGCTGAAATTATAGCTATATACATGGCAATTGTATGGTGTTTGCAAGCAGTACAATTTCGTTTGAAAATTACGACCTTTTCGATGGCATAAGAAGTTTACAACGCGCAATGACGATCCTACTAATAGTATGTTCCTTAAAGGTTCCTCTAAAACAATTACTAATTAACACGACAATTTTCTCTCCTGTCATATAAACAACTGAAAAACCCGACATAGACTGATTGATTCCCAAATTTGCCATGAACTTAAACAAACAGAAAAGGAAGCCCTATCGTCGTAAAACCACGGTCCGGATTTGCTATGCTCTTTCCTACCAGTAGTTTCATGTGCTCGAAATCAATCGTGCATATTTTTAATTATTCATGAAGCCTCAACCAATGCGAGTAAACGGTGCTCGCGCATTCGTCAGCTAGTCAGATCGAGGCTATTGAACAATTTCAGAATTGTATTAGATTAACGGACTTCGCGATAACTTCCGTTGCCGACCACAACTACTGTTATTGAATAAATTTAACGCGCTTTCTCCTTTAAAAATATTCATTAGCTACGAGTGATTTCGGGTACATGTGTTACATTTAAGCTTTACAATTCAGCGAATTAAAAACTATCTATATCAATCTGGACTGTTATAGATAGTTTTCAATTCGCTGAATTGTAAAACTTCAGTTTAACACATAAAACCACGGGTAGGCAAGTGCATAGCGATTCCGGACCGTTGTTTTACGACTATGAGGAGGCCCATCTATATAAACATCTATGCACATTCGGGGGTTCTAAATTCCTTTGTTTTCGAAACCAAAACCAAAATCGCCAAAAGCTCGAAAATTATAACGACTCCTTTACCTTACATCCATATAACCTGGCGAGATGTAGTCTGGTGAACCCTTACTTGACCCGGACACGTTCAAATTTTAGGTAATAAAGAATAGCGACATTAAATTTACACTGACAAGAATAATCGTTCTTTCTTGTTATCCTACTGTACTTTACTAATTTTTAATTTGTAATAAATTAAAATTGAGTACAGGACAATATCCTACGAGTATCCAGTGGGAAATATAAAGTTTTTTTTCCATAAAAATTATCATCACCAAAGATTGAGTAGAATCATCCGCAATATAATCAAAAGGTTAATCCGCCTAACACGTTTTGTGAAGTGGACAATACCTCTGTCAGCGAAGTACTTCTGAAGCCAATTCATTTCCACAGATAGTTGTATGTCAATTCAATACCAAACGGCATTATGGTAATTACCTTGTTGGTAAATTTATGTATACCTTCATAAATAATTCTACAATCAAACAGGCGATGGGCACGAGTCGGCTAAAACATGGGTACGAGTCAACCAATTCACTTTGGTACGAGTTATGATGGATACGAGATGACAATAACCTATAAGTTGAACTTATTCATCTGAGGTTGCCTTGAATATTAAGCAACTCCATTTGTATTTATTGTCGTTACGAGTAAAAATCATTTTTAATCTTCAATCCCAGATTACTAGAAAACAGAATCACTCGGAAGCATAATTAATGGGAAGATAATAACTTTATATAAACATTTTGCAAAGCATATTGCCATTTAAAACAAAATTAACAACCTTACTGGGCGTAAATCGCCGGTCATGGGCCATTAAAATTAATTCCAATTACTTAACATACAAGTAGGTCTCCGACCAACATTGTTGTGCTGACCAGGGCTAAATTTATACCACTCTACATAGTAATTTCAAAATGTTGGCGCCATGTAAACGAGACAGGTTCCCTATATTTTGGACCTTTGCATAAAAGATCTCTCAGTTTTCTGTTACGTACAATGTTGAGATTACCTGTCACAACATGGCCACATGGACCGTGCATGAACTCAGATGTAGAACAGGTACAGGTTGGAAGGTTCTGGTAAAAACTGGGTAAATTGAGTTGCTGCAGACTAGCTCTGTAATTGAATATTTTAGAGGCAACTGAACGCGTATAGCTATAGGAAATACATGGTGAATCTTTGTATTCTACTGGCTTCATTTCGAAACCCCTTTCTTTCCCATGAGTATTGTTTTATTAGGGTTCTTCAGTTCCCATGGGTCAATAAGCTTATTTGATTTAATGATTTTCTTAAGATTTTTAACTGGTTGTTCGATTTTCTGTCACATTCTGTTTGAATTTCATTCCAGACACCCCTAAATATTTGAAACCTTCCACTGAATTCAGTCACTAGTATTATAACCTTTTAAGAATTTTATTTCGTGATTTTTTTATTCGTTTGGTGCATATATCTTTACTAGACTAATGTCGTTCAATTACAGCTCTCCCATCTTTCAGTCGTCTGTAGTCTAATACATCTATGTTAAGTTTTTGTCAAACAATGTGGAGACCCCCTACGTTTGCTAGAACCATGGCCATGAATGGATAGCCACATATAATTTATGTTAAAATTGTCTTCTAATTCCTGTGTTAAGTGTGTACATGTATCTTGTATAAAAATGATATTATACTTTTTGATATTTGCTAAACTTGAATATAAGCAGACAAATGAAGCGACATTTCACTTGAATCTTAAATCGATAACGATTCTGCATTCCATAATATACGAATGCGCTAATGAATTGCTCTGTGTAAAGCAAATGTAAATATTTCTTCTCAGATTAGAAAAACGGAATGCATGTATATTATGTATCTGGATATTAAAACAAGATATCGAACGCGGATTCAGTAATTTCTGTTGCGATCTTCGTATCAACATTTGCTTCAGCGTGCGTATATATATATATATATATATATATATATATATATATATATATATATATATATATATATATATTGCATTAGAATGAATTAACTATAGAATAAGTTATTCATTGTAATCATACATTACCTAAATAGCTAGTGACATCTCTATTTTAACGTTGTCAGCAACAGGGACGCATATTTTACATACATCTCTGCACATCTTTCTTACATATTGTTAGATAAATTATGAGGCAATATTTTGATTGGTAAATATGATACATATCTTTCAGATAAAGTATGAGATTTGGAAGTTCGAAAAGGCAATTTCAGTGTCCAGACACGGAACTACGCCTGTTTCACATGCTAATGTTTAACATTGATTATCCATCTCAAAAGAAGGTTATTTGTTTTGACAGCAAATATAATCTGTATATTATCTATATAAGATAAATACTAGAGGGTTCGGGTATGCTCCCCAGATTTTTTTTATTTTACAAGGCATACGAGGCTATTTTGTAGCTCACAGACACCAAATTATGGCCACTTCATCCTTCAAAATATTTCATTGATATATTGATTAACTCCGAAAAAGAAATTGGAATTCAGCAAACATAAGCTGAATATTAAGGGGTTCGGATGAATGCTCGCAAATTATATTTTGGAATTTTACGAGACAAACTTTATGCACTTGAAGTATGGATATGATCCCCTGGAATAAGAGGGTTTTTCAAAAGTTGTCAAACGCTGAATTAGGATATGTTTATCCTTTCAAAAGTATCACATTTATAGATGGTTAAGTCGCAACCCAAACAATTCAATCGTTATATTCCGTTTACTACGATCATCTCATTAACGCCTAAATAGATACACAAATAGAATGCGTCAGCCGGAAATTGTCAGATTTTTGACGGGTAATTTACGTCAGAATTGTTTGACGTTACATTCTACTCAGCGCGCTTCACCTTTCGTCAATAAAAATAAGACCATGGGCGGAGGACGGCGCTGTAATTATTCGAGTTAGTTAAGTCGAGTCTTTCGGATAAGACTTATAATCGAGGTCCCCGTGTGACGGCACGTGTGGCACGTAAAAGAACTCTCACTGTATTGGCGTCAGTCCATAACACAGGTTAAAATTGCACTTCACATAAGGCAGGTGATATCTTCATGTAAGTGAAAAGTTTTGGTGGGTTGAAAACAACGGAAAAACAAATGAAAGTGTAGATTTTATATATCATGCAGCGAGTGAGGGTTGATGCAGTGGCTAAAGCACCAGCTTCTCACCAATGCGACCTGGGCTCGATCCTCGGAGTGGACAGTGAAGTATGCGAGATGGCGGTCGGACACGTGGGCTTTCTTTGCGGTACGCCCCTCCCGCAGTAAGTACCCACTCACACCAACATCGGTCCTAACAAGAGACATTAATATAAGTTGTAAAACTTGCTGTTGTAAAGTATATTTATTAGTGATGGCTAGCTAATCACAATAAGCAACTAGCAAATGCGGGCATATAAATGTAATATAAAGAGCTAGACGAGCTGGTTAGCTGCTATACAAAACATGATGATACGACTTCAAAACAACACATGTATTTTACTGGTACCACCAGGTGGCCCAATGTTCGATTCCAAATGGTTTCTTTTCTCTACAACATTTTACATAAAGGTGCATAAAAGGATACTACAAACAGTGTTGAGCAAAAAGTATGCGAAATTGATTCACTTATAGAGATTGACATCGGCTGTTTATCTTTTTAATTTCTTTCCTTTTTACTAAGATACAATAACTAAAAAGAGATATACACAGGGATAAAAATTCTTAAATTCCCGTACATGTATATTTTGTGAAAATTGCTTGAGAAACCAAGTTTGGCAATTATTCACTTGCAATTGATTAATTCAATCTTACTATTTGTATATGCATACTATAATGGATCTGACCTCATTTTCACAAAATATTTAGGAATACAGTATAAAACATTTTATGCTTGCATATGTATATAGCTCTTATCTGCTGTTGCACATCAAGTACAAGTAAGCAAATGTAGAAAAAAAAAATTAAACACAGCTGATACCCCATTAACAAAGCTTATTTAGTTATTGTGTTACAGAATATTTTCACCTCATAGTGGAGTAATGAGCGCTTGCACTGCAAGATGGGGGAAGGCTCCGGTTTCGATACTGAATTCAGGCCATACCCGAGACTTTAAAACAGATACTGAGTATATTTCTTCGTCATGCACTCGGTCTTATAAATGGAAATCATGATTCTATTAATGACATCCAATAATGAAATTCTATGTCTTCGTAAACCTTACAATTACATTTTATACACTCTGTCATGTGACTTTCATTACCAAGTGCTAATATTTAAGGCATATTTTGGACAAGATGGCGGGTACCTGCAGTAGTCTTCGTATCAGCTGATAAATGATAAAGTTCTGAACCGTTCCGGATCTCGGAAACGACGTATTAACAACAACAATATGAAGACTATCCCGGCAAATGAAATACTGTAATTATTGGATTACAGAAAAAGCACACAACGTACTGACTGCTCGCCGAATACTTTCCAAGACAAATGAGTCATTAGACAACAAAGTTATCACCGAGTTTACATTTATTTGTAAATAATATCTAACCCGTGTAATAAAATTTATAAATAAAAAAAAAATAAATATAAATTTAAAAAACATTTACTGGTTATGACAAAAAGTATAAAGTATAAATTATCGATAAAATTGTATAAATCACACACACACACACACACACACACACACACACACACACACACACACACACACATATACGTTAGCGTTTATATTCATGTACTGAAGTTAAGTAATGTTGTTATATTAAAAATTGTTAATTTGATATTTACAATTTATTTATATTGTTATAGATAAATTGTAAATATCATATTAACAATTTTTAATATAACAACGTTACGGCGAGCGCAGTCAGCATCTGCATGGGTGACAATCTGATGTGATGCGCTCGGTCACCCCCAAAATGCATTATATATATATATATTATAAATTATACAAAATGCATTAAAAATCTTATATTCTTATATATTTTGTGAAAATAAGGTCAGGTCCAGTGTGGTATTCATATACAAATAGTAAGTTTGAGTTAATCAAGTATCAAACCTGGGTTTCTCTAGATATTTTCACAAAATACATAAGAATTAAGGAATTTTTATCCATGTGTTTATTACTTTTTGTTATTGTATATCGATCTATGTAGTAAAAAAGTAGAAAACGTGGGGTCAGCTAATGCCTCTTTAATTTTTGACATAAAATATACTAATATTATTATCATTTGAGCTGAGATACTTTTAAATACATGCTATGTACAGACTATATTTTTGCGAAATTATCCCTATTCTGAGTAATTATCTATTCACCCTGTCCATTACATGCTCATATTTTAAACTACTTTTGAGACGTTGACAAAGATTCAGAGAGAGAGAGAGAGAGAGAGAGAGAGAGAGAGAGAGAAATATATGTAATAGATCTAGATTGATCTAGAATCTGTTACACTTGAACAATTGTAATAGGGTGTGGTTTTATTATATTGTATAGATGTTTTCTAATTGTTCATAAGTTATCTCACTTGATCATCAGTATCATCATCACAATCATCAGCATCACCATCACAATCATCAGTATCAATTATTATCACACTCATCCATACATAACATTAAGAAATTTTTTATTGTACATAGGCCCTATATCTCCCTGTCCTCTTTTATACAATCAACTTATCATTAATTAATAAAAACACTTTAATCAACAGCTATTGATGTTTTATTGCCTTTGGCCATTCTACCTGTATGGTCACTTCCATACATGTGAAACAGATCAGGTGGTTTGAAATGACCAATAATATAGAATTAAATTGGTTCCCGCTTTTTAGTGAATAGCCTTTGTTAGAAACAAAGATATTATCCACCAAGGGCAGACATGATGATACTGATGATCAAGTGAGATAACTTATGAACAATTAGAAAACATCTATACAATATAATAAAACCACACCCTATTACACAATGACTAACGATCCAATGTTTGCATTAACTTTTCATGACAAGGTTTACAGCAGCAGAATTCGTTGTTATTAACTTTCCCTGTTTTGTAGATTGTTATCTAAATAAGATCGGAAAATTAACTATCTGAACTGAAGTAACTTCGTAACGTGATTTCAAATGAGGCTGGCTGCTCGTCACCTATTTAATTAGGAACGACTTATGCCCCTTCAATAAAAAAGAGTTCCAAATACATGTATGGTATTATTCGAACTTAGGTTTTTCAATAAAATCTTACTAACTTCTGCAACAGCAGTATAAACGCATTATTTTATCTTCTATACAGCTAGACTGGTTTCCGTACCTATTAATCCTATTTATATTTTCTAAAACTTTTATGCTACCGTCTTGTTTTATTTCAACAGTCCCCTCGAATGTACCTCCACATGGCTTAGCTTTTAAAACGACCAGATATTTAGAATTTTCCACGACATTTCTATATAAAAAACTTCGAAATGAAAAATATTCTTCAGCATCGGATGCGCGCTGAAAGTTAGATATAATCTGTGCTGCGCTGTCTATACTTGATAATTGCAGCGAGGCACATTTAGGAGAAAATCTTTCTAACATTTTGTTTATTTTATCAACCACGAAATGAGCAATCTTTCTTATTCTATCATCTTTTATCGAAACATTTTTATGCTTGTAACATGGACAATATACCTCTGGAATATCTGCATCGAAACAACTCCTCCGCTCAGGAACCTCTTGAAACAAACTGATACCTCTTGGTAATTCACTTTTTCCGTTTAACGTTTCACGTTTTTCAAATCTTCTGTATAAGATATCCTTGAGTGTTTCATACATGTCATAGTGTGTTGTTAATCTGTTAGAGTTTGTTATCAGATTTCTATGAATATGGGGATATTTTTCTCGTATGTGTTTTGGGAAAACAATAGCGAGTAATGGCATGAGGTCCGTTACTCGTCCGACCGGAGTATTTTGAATTTCACTATATCTAGGTCCATGATCACTAAACAATATGAAAACAGAATTATCCAGTTTGCCACTCTCTTTCATCCATTTGAAGAAGTCTAATGCATCCTTATCTAATAATTCCACAAAATTTATAAAATCATGTGTCAATTCAGTGAGCCACGAAAAAGAAAATTTAAGTTTTTTATCATAATGATGCATAAAGTCGCGAAGGTATTGTATATGTCTTACGTGTTTGGGGGTGTTACCATGGCAAAGTGGTGATATATCATTCAAATTCAAATTAACTTTGTGATGGTCAAGAAATAATATGGCATTGTGCAATGTGGATTCCATTTTTGATGTCATTTCATCAATTGCAACGTAATAAGGGCGGAGGTAGTGG
Source organism: Atrina japonica (assembly GCA_030159075.1). Classification (NCBI taxonomy): domain Eukaryota; kingdom Metazoa; phylum Mollusca; class Bivalvia; order Pterioida; family Pinnidae; genus Atrina; species Atrina japonica. Next base: position 154,887 of record BROG01000647.1, read on the forward strand.
TCAGTAGGTTTTTTATTGAACCCAACGAATGTCGTAATTTTGATGCAGTCTTCGGCGTACAAATTTACGTATCCATTAGATCCGAAATCTTTCCAAATGAAAGGAAACTTGTCTAATGTATAATTAACCATTTCATTTGTGTAAGCTTTCCTACCGGACAAGAATGCTACTATATTTGGATAAGTGTTATCAGCGACTTTTGTGTAGCCATCCATCATGTAAGCACCGAGTTCTTCTCGCAAATATTTCATAGTTTTCTTGAGTTTACGTTTGGCTATAAGCATGGAAACAGAGTCAATTCCAAAAATATGAACACTTAGTTGATCAACAGACTCTTCTCCAAACTGTTTATCATTGTTTCCCTTTGTCCAGTTAATGTTATAATGCATGTAATCATAAATAACATTATCATTTATGTCCTTGCAATGCACACGGAAAAACTCGTATGGCACGTATGCTGGGAGGTTATATGTAAATTCAGGTGCGAATTCTATAATTTTGTCATCTTTGATCGACAGTGCTCTATGTCCACATTTAACTTTTTCCTGGCCAGAAATTGTCACCGCTGTCGAATTTATTCGAAGAATTCCATCAGAATCTACAAAAACTAAATCCGGCCACGCCCCACATTTTATAGGATCCGACTGCCAAAAGAAATTTGCAATAGACTGGTCATATGCATCGTATTTGGGTAATACACACGGACTCATTATGTCCTTGTTCCGGAACACGTGCATTACGGGCCAAAAGTAATTGATACCGAAATAGATAAATCCCGGAATTAGCAAAACTACGATTGTACATATTTTCAAACGCGATCTTCTTTTTCCTCGGTTGCATCTTGATATATCCCTTAATATCATGATTTATGTCCTTGCATCACATCTGACTCAAAATATTCCAGCTATCCTGAACATGAAGGACACACTGCAATAGATAAAATACATAAATGAATTTTGAGATAATATTAATTATTAAATTATTTTATACTTTTTCAAATACAAAGTTTGCTGATACTTAGAAAAATAATAATTCGGAATTTTCACAGCAGTTCATTTGAGTATTTGGTTTATACGGTGGCATAGAGGGGACGCTTGTAATTTTTTTTATCTCGTTCCCACTAGTTATTATCTCGTTCCCAAAAGATATTTATGGTTGCAGTTTTTAATTTCTCATTGGTTGATTATCTCGTTCGAACGACTTACTAACTTACGTCGTTCCTTATGTATTTCATTTAGATTTGACTGTGAACTCACGGCGGGTGTGACCGGTCAACAGGGGATGCTTACACCTCCATGGCACCTGATCCCACCCTTTGCTTTCCAGAGGTCTGTGTTTGCCCAATTTTTACCAGATTTGTGTCTATACCCTGGACATCCTAAAGATTTTTACTTTGGTACCTGGGATTTTTATTTACATGTATACAAAGTGTATAAAAACAAAATATGATGGAAGTGGTTAGAGGTCAATTGATACAAGTATTAAACTGATATTTATTTGGAGAGTGACATTTATGATGGGCTTTTAAGATGCACAGACCTTCTCGTTGTCACTAATTAAATTATAAAATGTACTCAAACGAGATATTTCTTTAACATTGTGTGCTCATATGCATGCTTCTTACATCGTCACATGGGGTAAACTTAAAAAACAAAATAAAATGACATTCCTCCACAGACGGGAAATTGGCAACTAAGCTATACGACAAACGCGACGATTTCGGCTTTCCCATCGTAAATTTTCCTCATTTAAGTAGTAACATCCCACAGTCACCCGCATATGGAGTTTATATTTCACAAACGATCCGATATACCAGGGCATATGAACATTTCATATACAGATGTAAACTTCTCACTGACAAATTATTGACACAGGGATATCGAAAACCGCGTTTGATGTCAACGTTCCGCAAATTTTACGGTCGGTATAATAGTCTTGTTTGCGATTACTCTGTTTCACTGGTTTCGTTCACGGTTGTTGAGACGTCTGTACCAATTGTGACGAGGATTCGTTCCTCACGTATTTCATTTGGACTTGACTGTAGACTCACGGGGTGTGTGACCGGTTGACAGGGGATGCTTACTCCTCCATGGAACCTGATCCCACCTCTTGGTTTCCAGGGGTTCGTGTTTGTCCATTTTTGCCGGATTTGTATCTGTGTCCTGGACATCCTAAATATTTATACTTTGGTATCTGAGATGTTTTATATGTCTTCCGTATCATTTGTTTATTCCGTGTTCTTCTCTATGTCGTCCCCGTTCAATGATCACGCCGGTGCCATGACCGAATATGATATATATTATATTGTAAGTTCTAGTCAATGTGTATAATAATACCTTTGTTTAATTATAATGAATGCACTTTTATTTTCAACACTTTGACTCAGAACGTTTTTTTTTAATAATTTTGTAAAGTGTTTTACGTCTACAATTTCAGTTTTATGGTGGCGGTCTGTTCTTAATGGCGGAAGAGAGAACCCGGTTACAATGTACCCGGGAAGAGAGCATCAACCGCCTAGAAGTAGACCCCAATGGTAAGTGAGTACCAATTTTTCTTACTCTGATTTTATGTTACAGCTGTCATCTCAACTTATAGAGTGAATTAAATAAAACAATATTAAAGATTTTGAAACATCCCCAGAGTTTTACTTCCATTGGTCGCCATATTTGTTCTGTTTATCCACACATGATTTAACATATCATACAACGAATGGATACTTTTGGATATTTTCATTATTTTATATACCATGTTTGATCAGTTTACACCAAAAATAACTTCTATCTATCAAAACAAACGATTCTTGGTAAGAAATAAAACAACAATACAATCTACCCCCCCCCCCCTTTGTTCAGTGTTCTAGTTATCAATTATCAATGTTGGCGACACAAATATATGTACATGTATATCATTGACTGTGAATAAGTCAGGTCTAAATACAAATTGAATACATGTACATAATTACCTTTATCAAATAACAATTATCTATCATTATCAACCCACACATCTGTTACCCCTCTATAATTATTTGTCTTTAACATCCTCTTTGTACATACAGCAACAATACATCCACTCGATACACATAACTTTAATGACTTCCGAAGGATACTTGCCTATCATATACCTGTAGTTCATAGAACATTAGCTTTGTTTTTTCCGAAAACTTTCGAATCTTTTTAACGCGATATGAGCTGTCGTAGGTGAAAACTTTTACATGCCCATTTTATGTAGTATTTTTTTCTCATATACACGTATATACTTCAGAAACCATCTGGTGGTCATAATAACAAATGCATGAGTATAATGGCAACAATCTTGCCAAACGTAACCCGTAATATCAGCTTTTTGTCTGTCATTACTCTGAGCATTGCAAATTAACGTTCGGTAATTTTTACGAAGATTACCGAGTCCAATAAGCACGTGCTATTTGCAGTTAATATATATTCTGTTCTATTACCCTTTGCGCTTTTTTCGTACATCGTTATTTCATACCTAAATCAGGCAAAGTTGTTTTTTCCGGTCGTTTCAAAACATTCCTTTCTAAAATTGTCCACGTGCCAAGTATATCGGGTGAAAGTGTATTTGAACACACATTTTATCATCTATATGTCATAGGACACAAATCACCATTGTGAATGTTTATATTGTTTTAACTTATATTGATGCACAACGATTACAACACACACACACACACCATATATATATATATATATATATATATATATATATATATATATATATATATATATATATATATATATATATATATATATATATATATAGTGTGTGTGGGGGGGGGTGTGAGCAGTCTAAAATTCCTATATATTTTGAGAAATTGCTTGAGAGATCCAGTTTGGCAGTTATTCAGTTACAATTAGCCTTACTACTTGAATATGCGTTCGATATTGGACCTGACTTTATTTTCACAAAGTATACGGGGACAGTTTGAATTAAATACAATATGTAATTTAGTGAATATGAATTTAATACAAAAGTCACAATACAAAATGCCCATAATGTTCATAATGATCGTTCTTGTTTATTTTACTTCATCAGTTGAGCTAAGATTTATATGATTCAGTAATTCCAAAGAAAAAAGTGGTGTAGGTCAAGGCCAAAAACTAACTCTGAATGTATTGTTTAAACTAGTTTCGAGTAACCACTGTAAAAAGAAGACTATCCTTATTCTGGAGAAGTTAAGAATGTATCAAACAACAGTACTACCTACTCTGTGTGTGTGTGTCTCTATCTCTCTCTCTCTCTCTCTCTCTCTCTCTCTCTCTCTCTCTCTCTCTCTCTCTCTCTCTCTCTCTCTGTGTCTCTCTCTCAAACTGAATTGTTATAAATTTATTACAATTCTAGTTGCGATGCTAAAACGTTATTACAATTGGGTAGCCAATCTGAATTATAATAAAATAAGTCAAGATGAGAAGGACTTTATTTCTTGAGGTTTGGATAGTTATTACATCTTCAAATATAGAATCTGGATCGTGTTACGTCATATAGTCGTCAATAAAGTATACAACTACATACAGAAATCAACCTATCCTATAACAGTGTATATCTCGTCATATATACTTTATATGTCCATCATGGATCATAACTCCGTTTAAACCCTTTGGATGGTCTCTCTATAGGTACAGTTTGTGAATTATCTATGTAAAAAGTAATTTCATACATGATATACAAAACAATAATGTCAAGCAGTTCTTGTTGAATTCTAAGCATGAATTGTGATAAATTTGTAACAAAACTGGTTGAGATGCAAAAAAGTGATTACAATTGGGTAGCTAAATTGAATGATAGTAATAAAAACATGAATTGTAATAAATTTATAACAAAACCGGTTGAAATGCAAAAATGTTATTACAATTAGGTAGCCAAACTGAATTGTAATAAAAACACTAATTGTTATATCTCAATCATGGATAATAACTCAGTTTAAACACTATTTTTAGAAGGTACCAGATGGAACTTTTTTGAAACACGTAGGTTCCCCTTGATGTATAGTCATGTATGCTCCATGTTCAGACCGATCGTGTTTCAGTTTGTCTACAGAACCGCCATATTGGACTTTGACAATGAAAAGTTTGTTTGAAAACGCTATTTTCCCAGATAGTACTGACAGGATCTTTGTGAAATTTGACATGTAGGTTTCTCTAAAGGGGTAGTTTTGTACACTATTTCCAGACCATTTTGAAAACAATATGGCTACCAGGCAGTCATCTTTGTTTTTGACAATGAAAGTGAAGAAGGGAAAAGTTGGAAAAGAACTGTCTGTCATAGAACTTACGCAGAACATTTGATGGTGGGCGCCAAGAACCACCCCCCCCCTGGGAACTCATATTTGCATTGTAACCAGTTTTGTAACAAATTTATTACAATTCATGCTTAGAATTCAGCAAGACCAGCATGAAATTATTGTGTTGTATATCGTGTATGAAATTTTTACATAGATAATTCACAACCTGTACCTCTACCACTATAGAGAGGCCATCCAAAGGGTTTAAACGGAGTTATTATCCATGATGGACATATAAAGTATATATGACGAGATATACACCGTTATATGATTATAGGTTGATTTCTGTATGTAGTTGTATACTTAATTGACGACTATATGACGTAACACGATCCAGATTCTATATTTGAAGATGTAATAACTATTAAACCTCAGGAAATATAGTCCTTCTCATCTTGACTTTTTTATTACAATTCAGGTTTTTATTACAATTCAGGTTGACTACCAGTTGTAATAACTTTTTGGAATCACAACTTCTTATTACAATTCAGGATGTAACACACACACACACACACACACACTCTCTCTCTCTCTCCCTCTCTCTCTCTCTCTCTCTCTCTCTCTCTCTCTCTCTCTCACTATAGCGTCGTTTGTTCTATCACCTATCAACACGGACAAACTACCAATAGGAGGTTATACATGTTATTTTCTCCCATATTAACGGAGGTATCCTTATAACTAGTGCAAAATGGTCAGCCTATCATCCACAGGGGGTAAATGTCAAGCTTTACGCGTTATGACGTCACAAAACAATTTATGACATAAAACTTCTGTGGCTTCCAGAATGCAGTACATATTTATGTCAGACATGACTCTGATATACGTAGATCTATATAGACATGTAGGCCCTATGTGCGTAAATCTACATAGACATATATTTATAAAGAAATGGGAGAAAAATAATCAACCCCTGCCTTAAGGGTATGACAAAGAAATCTCTATCCTCGGGATAAGATTCTTGAATTACAAATCGTCGGCAAGCCTCGGGTTTGTCATTCAAAAATCTTACCCTCGGATTGAGATTCCTTTGTTATACCCTCAAGGTATGGGTAGATTCTATTAATTTCATTTTGGCATATATTTAATACAAAAACCGCATGTCAAAACTCAGTTTTGAAATAGTGGACCTACCTACTCCTAGAACATCACAAACACAACGCGCATTTATCCATTTATATAAAGAAAATAAAAAAAAACACTAGTGATAATTGCATAAATATAAAAAAAATATCTCAGATACCAAAGTATAAATCTTAAGGATGTCCAGGATATATATACAAATCTGGTAAAATGGACAAACACGGTCCTCTGAAAACCAAGAGGTGGGATCAGGTGTCATGGAGGAGTAAGCATCCCCTGTCGACCGGTCACACCCGCCGTGAGTTCACCGTAAATCTTAAATGAAATGAATACACGTGTAATACTGCAACTGCCTTACAATATATTGGTGTTTACTTTTATCTCGATGTACTTCAACCGTTGGATCGCCTAAGATATGAGTCAACTGAATAAAATATGCATATAACACCTCCTTACTCATTTTACATCGCTGTTTAGCCAAAGTAATATAATTTGTTTAAAAATGACATTTCCAGTCGTACTGAAGGAACGGTACAGATCTAGAAACATTTCTTACCGCCGTTAAACGAAGTGTTCCTGTTCAGAATATTCAGCCTGGTAGACAGCTAGATGTAAACCTTTCTAATAAACTCTGACCCTGGAAGGTCAGTAGGACACTATTTTAAGCCACAAAGGTAGGAACATGTAAGGAAATATGCCGTTAAAGACAGAGTTCTGTATCGATCGAGACGTACACATTATCAGGAGGCCTGTATTGCTGTTATCAAGCTTTTTATTCAGCGACAACGTACCTGATCTCCAATTATTTATTGTCGATGGGAAAATCCTAGGAATAAATCAATTTGTCTCTTTATTACAAGTTAATACTTCGGTATAAAATATCAGGACTATTAAATCTAGATATCCGTTAAACATGCTGATAGTAAAATACTTAACCTTTGGTGAGATAACACAGCGTAACAACACAGAGGAATAGTCAAGTTATCACGTGGTTTCATATCTGTAGCTAACCTGGCTAAGACAAGCTTTACAAACAACGTGTAACCGATAAACAAGAGATACTAAGTCCTTCATCTCATGTAAGTGTCACGTGTACTTTGTATTTCGATAAACGGGGCAGTTACCATCCAGGGGCAATAATTTTATCAGGTCACTTTCTGTCACCGGCATACTTGAAACATTTGATATCGCAATCTATCGATTAGAATTTGTTTATATATTTAATGACGATCATTGTGCAACCATCAAAAGTTTTATTTCAAATATTTTGAAACTATTATTAAATAATATGAAGAATATACACAGTTTAGATGATATAAATTTTGCGGAGGTAAAGAAAAACTCAAGTTATGTCTGCATTTGTTATAATTGCATATCTACTCAATGAATTTTTTACTTTTCTATCACTTCTGATTAGCGCAGGTTCAAGGTCCGCTGGATCCTATGCTAATTTTTGTGAAAACATTTGCCAGTGTACTTGCGGACGGGCGGTAGTACAGGGCTCCCTCCTCCACCATTAAAATGATCACCACCATATAAGTTAAAATTGTTTGGCGTAAAACACTATCCAAAATAAACAAAAATAATTCTTTCTTGTTCTTATTTAAATTTGACTGTGATCTCAGGGTGGTTATCACCGGTTGAAAATGGATGCTTACTTCTTCCCGACACCTGCTGCCACCTCTTAACCTTCCGGAGGTTTGTTTGTATCCAATTTTATTCCGGATTTGCAAACTGTGTCTAAGATTACCTGAGATTTCAGACTCCTCAGACTCAAGTAACATTCTATTGATTTTATTATATTAGAGTTTTCATGTTATACGAGGCATATGTCTATCTCTGATGCTATATCATACTTAGATTTGCATATGAAATATGGATAACCAGAGAAAATATTTAAACGGCAAGTTAAGTAATTAGGTTTGTTCAAATACTTGACTTATTTCTAAATACAATTTCATTGAATATTCATTTTGACTGGAATTATAATGGCAATATATAAAGTTATTAATACACAATGTACTTCCATTTCTAAACATTTTGTAAATTCTCATATTCTTATGATTTTAAGGTTAATACGACGAATTTGTTTAAAAACATGGCTTTGAAACTAGTAGCGGAAAGTGGAGACAGATAAGAGTACGCGGAAATCGATTATTTAGAGATGTAATTAATAAAGCACATTGCGTGAGTTTATTTGACTACCATATTTATATATTTACATCAAAACTGTGTGTGATCTATCTATCCTAGTTATAAAGCAATAAATAGTTGAAATACCTTGTTAGTGTTATACTCTAGTCAACATTGTTCAATCAGTAGTTCTGGAGTTTATCTTCAGATTAACATTGTTGAATAACCTGGAACAGTTAAGTACTTGATAATAAAAACAAACCAAGGAAATTTACATTTGTCATATGTCATTTTTCAAATTCATGAATCATACATATGTACATGTAATATGTACATTGCAACCTATTGACGTAAAATTGAAGAAGTACCAATCGATAATCAAAACTCAAGTCCATTGTAACACGACTAATTAGATGTGCAAATGGTCTCAACATGAAGAACAATTGTGAATCCCAAATGGGATAAAGATTGAAACACAATTCGTATTGAGACCTATTCGTGTGACCCCCGGAATATAGCTAGTATATTAAGCTAATTATTAAATAATTGTTACAATATATTCATATAGTAAAAGAAGTCATGATATTCAAAGGAAATCTGAACTAACCAAATGTCACAATGTATGTAAAACAATCTAAATCTCTAGAAAACTCCTTATTTAGAAGCTTCATACGTAAAATATTGTGTGCAAAGTGCTATACGCTAAGATTGACCCTGCAAGTGTAACTATATGAGCAGCTCAGGTCAGGTCATATAAATAACTCTTTCTGGCACAGCTGTACACTGCCCCAGTTCAGCGCATCAACCAAGCTCACCGGGCACTACTCTTTCTAGCTCACTTGGGCCATTCAGTGAGCTCACCTAAGCTCAACTATCAAGTGGCTCGCTAAAGCTCACACAACTGACTCACTTAGGCTCGGTAAGTGGTTCATTCACTGAAGCTCAGTTCTTAAGGGCTTGCCAGTCCCGCTCATAAGGAAAATATTACCGAATGTATCCAAACTAGTTTTCCCAATCTTTATTAATTAATTCCAATTAATTATTGAGGACAATTAAAGTCAGGAAAGATTTATTCAGTCACGTCTTAACCTTGTGCTTCCCTATAGCAATTCGTTCCTCTCTGTGGAATACACGATTACAAACTGGAGCCAGAGCATGGTTTCTCTCCTGATTATATACCCTTCCAAAAGATTCTGCTCGGTCAAATTTCCATGCATTTTATTGACTAGTTAGTATGTATATTTCAAACCTTGTATAGCGCAAAATTTGTGATACATATTTATTTTTATCACATCTATATTGAAACACGCGTATTTAAAGTTTGTACTCCAGTTTATTTATCTTATTGAATGACTGCCAACACTGCATCCCCCAAAAGTGCAAGAGGAATAAAATTAGACTAATGATCTGGCAAATCCTTATTTTGATTCAATGTCTGGCTATTGTATCCGTAGAAAGCATATAAGTGAAGTCAGTTTCTACAAGGGAGAAACACTTCAGATTGGTATTATGTGCGATATAAATTTCTTTCAAAGTTATTACTCAAGTGTAATAAAACCTTTGCTAATCATGTCACTTGCATGTCGCAGTTTGAATTTCAATTCAATAATTTAGATATGAATAGGAATATAAATAACATTTTAGCAGCTTTAGGAAAATAGAGGATGGTGAGTCAATATACCTGAGCACTTTGATATTTCCAAAAGTCATAAATATTCACATCTGCATATTGTACTTGATGTGCAATAATAAATAAGAGCTTTACAAAGACATAACAAATCTTCCATTGCATACTTATCTTACTTATTATATATATATATATATATATATATATATATATATATATATGTATATATATATATATATATATATATATATATATATATATATATATATATATATATATATATATTATAGTGTCCTCCTGACTTCCTAGAGTCAGAGTTCATTTCAGAAATTACCATACGTGTTTCTGATTTTCTTTGTATAAATGGATACATGCACTTTATGTGTTGTGTATATGTTAAACGTCGAATATTTGATAACGGATATACATCTGTACATCTCATATATATATATATATAATATATATATATATATATATATATATATATATTATATATATATAAATATATATATATATGACAACTGAAAATTTTAGTCACATAACAAATTAAGGACAACTGAAGATTTTAGTCATATAACAAGTAAAGGGCAACTGAAGGTATTGGTCATATAACAAGTAAAGGACAACTGAAAATTTTCGTCATAAAATAAATTAAGGACAACTGAAGATTTTAGTCATATAACAAGTAAAGGACAACTGAAGATTTTAGTCATATATCAAGTAAAGGACAACTGAAGATTTTAGTCATATAGCAAGTAAAGGACAACTGAAGATTTTGGTCATATATCAAGGGCAACTGAAGATTTTTAGTCATATAACAAGTAACTGGCAACTAAATATTTTAGTCATATAGCATGTAAGGGGCAAATAAAGGTATTGGTCATGTAACAAGAAAAGGACAACTGAAGATTTTAGTCATATAGCAAGAAAAGGACAACTGAAGATTTTGGTCATATAACAAGTAAAGGACAACTGAAGATTTTAGTCATATATCAAGTAAAATATATCAAGTAAAATATATATACAGTAGAACTTCGATGAGTCGAAGTTCAAGGGACCGCCTAAAAAAGTTCGAAACATCGGGACTTCGACTCATGAATGGTGATCGAGAAATCTAAAATTTACTCGGGGCACTATCTCCATAACGACATGCCACACAAAAAAATCTATTGTACGTGACTGTGTAACTGTATAGGTGCTGGAATCATGACTTAGAATCTAATCGACTAAAATCATTTACGGCCTATTAAATGTAGATACAATGTATTTATTTTGTACTCAGAGAATAAATCCAAACATTCTGCAGATATATATATATCGTACATTATGTGATACTGGAAACATAGAGGATAAATTCTATTTTATTTCAAATATGATATTTTTCATTAAGCCAATCAAAATACAGTTCCGGGCCCGTAATGAAAATTAATTAATCCCATCTATAATGATAATTTTCAATTCATTGTTTGATTATAAACTGATCACATTTGCTAATAAATGCCAATAAATGGTGATGCCGTGGTAAAAACTTTTGAACACGTACTGTAGATATGACGTATCGAAGCTAAACAAAATGGCTCCGCACGGACTTGTTCTGCCTCGGCTAAAAAACAGACGATATTATGTTTTGATGGAGTGATTTAAGTGGTCGGAAGGCAGTGGAAATGCTTAAAGTATCCACTATCTGGCTCAACAGTTCTAAACTTTTTAAAAATAATCAGTAACACTAGAGATACAGTACAGAAAATGAACATCGATTTCGAAGCGAGTTTGCTGTCCAGGTCTATCGATAACTTTGGTATGATCTTTGAGGTATCAAGTAATGTATTTCAATCCAAACCAGAGGGGCGCGGAAATCTTTTTTACTGGGTAATATTTTCCTCCAGGCTCCAAGTTTTCATTGAGCATATTACGCTCTAAAAATATTTCCGAGCCCCTGACTGGCCTGAGTCAAAACGTGGTTTGTTTACATTTCACAAGCCGTAGACTGGCCTACATCGGGGCCCAAAGTCACCAAATTTACTTAGTACTCAAGCTCAACTAACTTTTCATGATTTTAAGATAAAATGAAGTGAACTTCATTCTGTAACTGGTTATGATTGTACAATGTTGGCATACAATTGTAAATAATGGTCAAAATATAAAAAATCTCAGATACCAAAGTATAAATCAATAGAATTTCCAGGACATAGATGCAAATCCGGTAAAAATGGACAAACAAGGACCTCTGGAAACCAAGAGGTGGGATCAGGTGCCATGGATGAGTAAGCATCCCCTGTCGACCGGTCACACCCCCGTGAGTCCACAGTCAAGTTCAATGAAATACGAGTGAATCCTCGTCACAATTGGTAAAGTCGTCTCAACAACCGCCAACGAAAAGGCAACTCAACATTTGAAACAGAGTAATCGCAAACAAGACTATTATACCGACCGTAAATATGCGGGTGACTAAGGGATATTACTACTTAAATGGGGAAAATTTACAATGGGAAAACCGAAATCATTGCGTTTATGGTATATCTTAGTTGCCAATTTTCCGTCTCTGTCTATATTAAGTAAAATGTCTAAGTATGAAGCGTGTGTGATTGATTCTGTTGTATCTTTAATTTCTAGTTCGCTGGGATATATCGCATTGACGTATGTATGAAAATTGTCATTATGAATTGACAAAATGTCGTCGATATATCTGAATGTCAAATTAAAGGACACCGCTAACTTTTTCTTCTTTTGATTCAGCAGTTTATGAATGAAGTCTGCTTCGTATGAATAAAGGAACAGGTCGGCAATTAATACTTATTTGAAGGAAACTTCAAAAATATTACAAAGCTGTTTGAGTACCTACTCAACATATTTATTTTTACAGGAAAATGACGTAAAAATCTATTAAGGAATGATGAAAAATGTTGATTTACATCGATTATATTGTCAAAATAATGAAATATAAGTTGAGCTTGAGTAAATTTGGTGACCACATCGGGTAAATCTAGGGCCTAACGAAACTTAACTGGAAAATGTAATAAATAGAATATTTGACAATTGTTTTTAAATAACATGTTTATTACATCTTGTGAGGTAAATCTAGGGCCTAACGAAACTTAACTGGAAAATGTAATAAATAGAATATTTGACAATTGGTTTTAAATAACATGTTTATTACATCTAGTGAGGCAGGAGAACACATATTCAAAACCAATTGTCAAATATCCGCTATTTAGATCGTTCCATTGAAATCACTTGTAATCAAATAGGGAAAGAAAGTCGCAACGAATTTTGCTGCTGCGAACCTTGTCATGAAATGTTAATGCAAACATGTGATCGCTAGTCATTGTTCAGGTGTAGCAAATTCTAGATCAATATATTACACAGATTTGTTAGTCCTTGCGCGCGCACACACAAACTCTCTCTCTCTCTCTCTCTCTCTCTCTCTCTCTCTCTCTCTCTCTCTCTCTCTCTCTCTCTCTCTCTCTCTCTCTCAAAAGTTGTCTCAAAATATGCTCATGTAACTAACAGGATGTATAGATAAAACAAATCACTCGAATAAGGACAGTTTCACAAAAATATAGTTCCTATATTTATAGCAAGTTTTTTTTTTAAATATTTTCGCCACAAGTAATAATATATTTTATGTCAAAAATTCGGATAAATACAAAAACTGCAAATAGCGTAAAAAAGAGCAAAATCTAGAGTAATGTTTAATATTTTACAAGAATTTTGTAACATCCAGACGTTGCCAGAGATTGATTGAGAGTTCAAGGGCCAACAACTCTGTGTGAAGGCTGAATCTAGATATCCAGTCGATTAGTATCACTGAGTCTGCTTTCATGAAATGTCAAAGAAAACATTTTGTGTTAAGAAATCTTAACAACGTTCAAGAGTATCAACTATCAAGAATATAGCCATTTGTCATTATGTTCCACAATAGGAGAGAGAAGAAAGACGGTAATGATATTATACAGAATAAGGGAGTCGACACGTAATATTGAAAGCATCAAATCCGGAATAACAGATCTTTACCAAGAATACAAATACAAATAGCTCAAGGTTGAAATAGTACATCGATCTGTGATTTTGAGTGAAAAACGAAATTATGATTTGATTTGGGGGTTCTGTTAGATAAGACATTGAAATTGGACTTACAAGTGACCAATTTCTATTGCAGACTATATGAAGTAACAAATTGTTCAAACATAAAGGGAAATCACTATGTTTTCAAACTGGAGTAAAAGTGGTATATTATTTGTGAAAGATTTATATAATGAAAATGGTTTCAAACATATTGAGTTATTCAATGGTGTATTCAGAAATAAATATAACTGGATTTGTGGATATTATATACAGTGAAAGCTGTATATTGGGGCCACCCAAGGGGCCAGAAAATATTTACCTTTATATGCAGGTGACCCTTATAGACAGGTTCAATTTAGTTGAAGTATGCAATCAAGGGACTTGAAAAAACTGGCCCTTATAAACAGGTAATCCTTATATAGAGGTGGCCGCTATAGCAGGTTTTACTGTACTTAAAAGTGTATTTAATAAATATTGCGGTGTATATGACACTTCTCTATAAGTAGATATATCAATATTAAGTGAAGTAACTATATTTTGTTCTGTTGTGATATCTACTAGTATATTTACAACAAAAAGTGTTGTTCCATTTGTAATATATTATTAGAAAGGAAATTTGTAAGACCCCTCTCAGAGAGGAAATGCTATGAAGATTTGAAAATAAATTTGAACATTTTCTGAAAGAACAGTTTATATAAACAATAAATAAATTGCTGAATTCAACTACAAATTATTACATAATTTATTAAATTGTAATAAGGAATTAAGCAAATGGAAAATAGGTCAATGAGATGAATATCCAAATTGTTTTCAAATAGAAAATATTTTTCATTTATTATTTTCTTGAGATATTGTCAAAAATGTACAGCTATATGTTAATTTTGATATGTCTTGGAAATTAATTTTAGTTGGTTTCTTTCGTGAGATACACAATACAATTATTCTGTATAACAATTTGATATCTCTTAATGTTTACAAAATGTGCAGTACAGTGAAAATGAAAGACAAACTGAATGTGGATTGCAAAAGTAGCTTCACAAGCAAACATAATTATACTTTTGTACTTTGAAAAATACAAGCATTAGTCTTGACTGTAAAATATTTGAAATAATTTCAGAACATCTAATAGTATATATTTCACATTTTGTGAACTGAACCTTAAACTTGGAAAACCATGCATAAGCAAAATATAATAATTTCTACCATATCAAAGATATGAAAATTTACAATATTTAAGACAAAATATTTTATGACATCAAAATAATATTGCTATTTTTATATGCTACTTTCGGTCTTCAGTAGGATACTAACTTCATTTGCAAATCTTGTATTGACACCCATACGGTGAATTCAAAATTTACAGCAAGCCATGACAATAAGTATGGGAAACCTATGTGGAATTTATTCCATATTTTCAATTTTTTTTATTATATTTTATGCAGGTCAATGGGGAATATTTTTGTTTTGTAATATTGATATATTGACTTTTTATTATAAATAATCATTTTTTAGATCAATGAATTGATACCAATTTTTTAAATTTAAAAATAGTGCTAATTTGTTCAAGATTAAAAAATAGTTTTGAAATTTTAATAAATGATTATTAATATTCGAAAATGGTTTTTTTTTGGAATCAGGACAACTCGCCCCAAGACAACTCGCCCCCAACCTGTAAAGACAACTCGCCCCCAATTTAGGACAACTCGCCCCCCATTCAAGACAACTCGCCCCCCATTGTAGAGACAACTCGCCCCCATTGTTTTTTCTTGTGTATTGCAAGGAAAAATGACATATTTTATTCAATAAAATATATTTAAATGCAAATTTAAAATTTCATATGTATTATAAATAAAATTTAATTAATATTTACGATTGTGTATGTTGTTTGTTTTTTTTTTTCACTTAATAATATATATATAAAGTAACCACGGTATAGGTATAAATTTCCTTATTTTTTTTTTTCTTGTGAAATAGAGCAAATAAATGCATTTTGATTCATCATATTGTTTAAAATTTATATTTGTAGAATATGTCTGGGTAAATCAAGTACAATGTTCTAAGAGTTGAACA
Organism: Atrina japonica; assembly: GCA_030159075.1. Classification (NCBI taxonomy): domain Eukaryota; kingdom Metazoa; phylum Mollusca; class Bivalvia; order Pterioida; family Pinnidae; genus Atrina; species Atrina japonica. The sequence continues at coordinate 171,161 of BROG01000647.1, forward strand.
ATCTGAAGGAGACCGTCACCAGCGAGCGACTGATAGAGCTGACCAACTACATCGAGAGGACCTGGATCAACGGCGACATCTGGACACCATCATCGTGGACCGTCTACCGTATGGCTGTGAGGACAAACAACGACGTCGAAGGATGGCACCACCGCATCAACAGGAGAGCCCAGAAGTCCAGCCTGCCCTTCTATGTGCTTGTGATTCTTCTCTTCAAGGAAACCGCCAGCATCCCAAACCAACTGAAGATGATCAGCGAGGGAAAACTCAAGAGATACCAACGAAAGACTACAAGACTCCTACAGTGCCGCATCAACCAGCTTTGGGACAACTACAACGATGGATCCATCAGCGCCAGCAATCTTCTGAAGAAATGTGGACAGATCTACAACGGACAGTGAAGAAGAAAAACGTGCCGAAATTTGTGGTTAAAGTGAAAATAATTGTGAATTAAAAGAAAATAGTGCTTAAAAATATAGTGTGTTATTGTTTATATTATTTATGATTTATTTTCAATAAAGTTTAGAAAAGAAAAATTATTTTTATTTTGTCTTTTGTTGTATTTCTCGAAAGGAAATAGAATTTTTAAAGCGTAACTGACGCCAGATACATTCAAAATAAAAATAAATATCGAAATAATATATAAATATATATATTAAATAAAAAATATATACATTTATTTAAAAAATATTGCCCCCAGTTTGCTTTCTTAAAGCTGGGGGCGAGTTGTCTTAACCTGGGGGCGAGTTGTCTTAACCTGGGGGCGAGTTGTCCTGAAAAGGTGGCGAGTTGTCTTGGGGGCGAGTTGTCTTGGGGGCGAGTTGTCCAGCATTCCTTTTTTTGTACATATCAAAGCAGTATTGAGACGTCGTCGGCGGAAATTCAATATGCTGGTTTATGCAACATTTAGTCCCTTTTGTAAATATACATTATATATAGATTTATACCTTGGTACCTGATACTTTTTATATATATACGTATATATCAGAACGCGATCGCGAATGCAAACATTTCCATACTCTAAGGCCGTAATTACCCCTACCTTCATTACAGTGTACACTTGTACGCGCAGGCACCGAGGATATAAAGCTAATTTGACTTGCAAATGATATGCAACTGATAACTTTGTAACATCAAAATGTTAAAAACTAATTTGACTTTTTTTTTTTTTTACATATGAAGAGATGATTATTTGTTCAAACTTTGTACTTTCCGTGTTCGTAGATTCAAATCTCATTCGCTATTCATAGTGGTATAAAGCACAGAAACCGGTGATATTCTACTTTTTATATACATAATTAATTTATTATTTTTATTATAAGAAATGAAATAAATTTTCGCAGGTCATTGTTGTCATATATTTTTTTTAAATTGAAGAATCGATTTTTGTCACATAACCAGTAAAGGACTTTGCTAAAGCTTTTAGTCATATAAGTAAGGGACAACTAAAGGTATTGGTCATGAAACAAGTAAAGGACAACTGAAGATTTTAGTCATATATCAAGTAAAGGGCAACTGAAGATTTAAGTCATTTATTATATTTAGATTTCAAGAGATCCGTGTTTGTCATTTTTACCAGACAAAATCTATACCTAAATATAGGTATGAGACTTCACCTATCAACTTGATAAAGGAGTCCATCAGACAAAATACAAACATATCACTTGGACATTACGCAAACAATGACAACTGTTAAATAGATGAACAGCTATAGGATCAGGTGCAATGGAGGAGTAAGGATACATTGACGATATGCCAGATAACAATAATATATTTTCTATATATTTTGTTAGTGTTTTACCTCGTAAAGGATATATATATATATATATATATATATATATATATATATATATATATATATATATATATATATATATATATATATATATATATTAATTGCTGTTAAAAGAAACCCAACACAGAGAGAGAGAGAGAGAGAGAGAGAGAGAGAGAGAGAGAGAGAGAGAGAGAGAGAGAGAGAGAGAGAGAGAGAGAGAGAGAGAGAGAGTATATGCTATATACCTTTATTCATTTTCACATTCAATGCCGAGGGGAGACATAAAATTATAACAGTCGTCTAGGTGACTTGGATCTTTGCAAAATCTTTTTCAATCAAACGTTTTGCTCAATGGATTCCTGTTCGTGGCTAATCTTCACTATCGTACTCCAAGAATATTATGCTCAATTGTAATTGACTTTCGGCTAATGTCTTAGAGGTAAAATGAACATTTCTGACTTTCCATTTTTAAAGAATATTAACAAGGAATAAATCGAAACTACTTTTTTTTCTCAAGTGATCTTTACTAATATCATAAAGCAACAAAACTTCTATGCATAAATTCAAAAAAAAAAAAATGTCAAAAATAAATCACCGAGTTATTTCCTCCACAAAGATTATGGCACACCAATTACAATTACAATTACTCTATCATTATATAGCCTACTTTCGTTTTCCATTCATTTAACATTACATGAAAAGGTTCAATATCCTACAATATACGCCCGGGACTGGTTTTTGAGGTTCCGGGACTACTTTTATTTCAAATTCATATACATTATAACGATAACACTACGCAATGTTTTTTTATGCTAATATGATTTTTTTGTGAATTAGATAGAATATTTCAAATTATGATTCTTGTATCATTGACAACAATATATAATAAAAATGTTATTGATAGTATATGTTGAAATATTTACGCCCTCATTCTTGGTGTGGAGGACTTCATTCTATAACCTATAATTATCTTAGCATCTTAACAATTAAAGTTTTTGGGGTGTTCTTTAACAAATTGCTGTATGTTGGATCAAAATGATATTTTTCACTTAAAATATATGTTTTGTAATTACTTTCTTAGTTGAACACAATCATATTAATTTTTAATATATACATGTATTTTTAAGAATAAATATAAAAAAAACTATTTTCACATTTTGATGGTACATCAACTCCGTTGTTTCAGCGTACGGGCTCTCCAATCACAATGTCAAAGCATATTTTCAGTTGGAAGTTAGCTGCACGTCACTTTGACGGGAAATTGTAAATATAGATGAATGTCAGCAATCAAATTTCAACATCAAGATTAAATTTCCAAATCACTTTTTGATAAATAAATATTTGAGATTTGAAGCTCAGAATAAACATCAATTCGCTTAAAATATAAAACATCTCAGATACCAAAGTATAAGTATTTAGGGTGTCCAGAACACAGATACAAATCCGGCAAAAATGGACAAACACGGACCTCTGGAAACCAAGAGGTGGGATCAGGTGCCATGGAGGAGTAAGCATCCCCTGTCGACCGGTCTAGAATGTAGATCTAGACGATTTGTGCAAATTAATATACAAAGTTAGTATAATGCCCTTTATGAGTAATGTGATATTTCTTACTTGTTTTAAAATGTTACTTTTCAATAAGACTAAACTGTGTGCAATCATGTTAAAATTGATATTTTTATATTTTTTGCTCTAGTGTAATATGAGAGGGACGATTGATTCATCGATTGGCTCCAGCGTTGATTCAGCACTGGTTTTGTATGTTTATATGAGGAACACACAACGTGTCTTAAATGGTATAAACTTTTTAACTCCAATGTGTCTAAACCATTTCAACCCTATCTGAGTGGCATGCAATTTCCTATTGTTTCAGACCAGTCTATTATGACCAGTAGGGTTAACTTTCAACTTTCAAAAAGAATGCAGTAAATAAACGGTCAACACAGGATTCTTACTCCTCCATGGCACCTGATCCCATCTCTTGATTTCCAGAGATCCATGTTTGTCCAATTTGAACAAATTTGTATACAGTGGAACCTCGCCTAGAGACCATCTCGTATTTCAGACAAAAAATGAATCTTTTCAAATATTTAATAAATACAGAACCTCACTTCAGAGACAACATCACTAATCAGACAACTTGGAGTAAGTCGGTTAGGTGTTCTTAATAACGAGGTTCCACTCTATATATACTGGGCATCGTGAAGATTAATACTTTGGTATCTCAAGATTTTTATTCTTTAAATAAGTTTAATGTTAAAACATCATGTGAATGAACTTTCTGTGTATATATTGTGTATATAGCCATGTACTTGGGATAATTCACACATACAAAAAGTCCAGTAAATTGGTTGACTTTTTTTAACATCACGAAAATTGCATGAAGTAACTTTTGCTCACCGATTGGTAACAACATTGTCAAAAAGGTCAAATGGTTTTATGTAGGTCATGGGGGCAAAGGTCATGGTACCACAATTTGAAAGAGTCGGTCATACTGATTGCACATATCAAAGACTACAATGCTGAGGGAATGACATTTATTTAGCTCTCTTGAGCCGGCCTGGCTCAGTCGGTAGCGCGCTCGACTCTGTATCGTGAGGTCGTGAGTTCGAGTCCCGCCGGCGGCAGGTTGGTTTCCTGTCTTTCGGATGAGACAGTAAAAACTGGAGGTCCAGTGTCACAGTAGGTGTCGGCACGTTAAAGAACCCTCACTGCTCAATGGCCGTAAGTGCCGAGCATAGGCTAAAATTTGAAGCCCTTCACCGGCATTTGGTGACGTCTCCACATAAGTGAAATATTCTTGAGTGGGACGTTAAACAACAATAAACAAACAAACAAACAAACAATTTAGCTCTCTGGACATTTTGTTTTGGCGAGCTCAAAAATGTGAAAGAAATGGGAGAACATTACTGTGCATTAGTGAAAAATCTTAAATATATTTTAAACATTATGCCAAAGTTATAATGCCCAAGAAGATCGTTTCTGTTAATTGGACTTCATCAACTGAGCTCCAATTTATAAAAGATGCATATTTTCTAAAGAGAAAGTGGTATTATACAAGGCCAAATAATAAATCTAAATAATTCAGCATCCATCGGGATGATCAGACATTTGACTATAACTATACAAATCAAATGATGTATCCTGATCACCCACAGACATTTTAAAATATCATTCACTCTAATTCTGATCAATACCTATTTGGTTATATTTTGATAGTACCATGAAAAGAAATTTGATATATGAAGTGTCTGGTGCGTTTAAAATGAATCAGATATACTGTGCGACAGATTATTTTCTCGGGGAGCTTAATTTCATGTATTCTGACAGTGATATTATGAAATTGAGCTTTACTAATTACAGCTAATATTTCATTTTAAATTGACCACAGCAGGTATTTGCAGCTATAGATATGAAAACATTTATTGATTAATCCCCTGACAGTTATAAGTCTGGAAATAATATGGACATGACACGTTTTATTTCCAAGTTCCCGAACAACCATTCCATTAATTAATATTGATCAATACCTAAAGGCTCATACATCTGAATGTACAGGTCTACCAAGGTAAATTGGCACATGTTTACAAACAAAACGAGTCTAAATTGAATCAAATTAGGGGCGTCAGACTTGCTTCCGGCAACACAAAATATTACACTTACAGCAATACATGTAGTTACCCGTGCATTCCTATTTTTGGAAAATGGGTTGTATTGTTTTGGTTTCTGACAGAACCCGGATGTGCCATTTTACCTTTGTAGACCTATAATGGAGGAATGATTGACAGTATAATTATATGTCAATCGGGTGAAGGCAAAATTAAAAATGAAAATGATATTTGGATGTATTTTAGACATCCTGAAGGTTTATACTTTGGTATCTGAGATTTTATATTTGTATATGTATCCTGGACATCCTGAAGATTTATACTTTGGTATCTGAGATTTTATATTATATAGTTTTTGCACCAAACATCGCAAATATTTACACTGAACAAGGTACTCTGCCATACAGTATCAAAATGTACACGGTATTCAATGATGTGATGCCTTTTCGTCTCATTTTGTACATGACGAGCTTTGGAAATGAACGCTTACCAGTGTTGAGAGTAAGGTATAACTTGTATGTTACACTGGTAGCAGAGCTCCAGATAAGGAGAGTAAGAGGGTATTTACCAATTAAAAATTTGAAAATCAGCTTTGCAATTTAGAACAGGGGCTGAAATTACTCATTGGAAATTGAAGTTACAAATTGTAATAGTGACAATATATGTGTCAGCCCACAGAAAAAAGACGTTTATCATATTTTTTTATCGAAATTAATATTTTTGTCGATTCACATAGTTCAAACTCTCAGCTTTTAGAAAAAACACAACTTTAATTAAATCTGTCATGTATTAAGCCTAAAAAAATTGCTTAAAAATAATAGGTTTATGCTACTGATGTAGAAAATAACGTCAAGTAAAATATAACGTTACATAACGTCGTTTTTCCCTAAACTGAAGTGACGATGAAATACCATAAACTCCCAATCATTTATCAGGAGTCAAAATCTGTTGGAGTAAAATTCAAAAGGATATATCGGATGAGATATTGTTTAAGAAACCATTGGTATATATTTCTTTTAATAACTTTCTTTATAACTTAGTGGCAGGAATGCTTTTAACTTCTAATATGAACGGTATTTTTTCATTCGCTTAAATAAGTAAGGATAAACTATAAAATATAATCAATTTTCTAAAAGTAGGAAAAGGAAATTTAAACAGGGAACATTTTTGTCGACCTGATGTACATACTAGACCCATTCAGCTTTCTGAACGAAGTAAACGTATGTGAGGAAGGTCGTACTTTACATGATATTGTAAATATTGATGTTTTCTTTAGTGGTGAAGAGGCGTTTTGAACTCCAAATCGTTTTTCGTCCTTGATAACACAATTAGGCTAAATTTAACGTGTTGCCGATATTCTGTGTAACTTACCTTCCCCTCCCCGTATATCACCCAGGCAAATATTTACAACCCTCCCTCCCCCGCGACGATTGTATTTCCACTCGTCTGACAACGGGTAACGTATCTGTTGTGTTTGTATACATACCCTACGGTATTAGTTTAATTTTTCTTCCACAAATACACACATACATTTAACAGATGATATGGTGAAACACTGTATTTTAGTGGCGGATCCAGAGCTTTCAAAGGGGGAATGCACGTGTGAGGGGATAATATATTTTACCGTTTAAATTTGTTATAAAATACATGCCTCATTCTCAAATTATCGATTAAATTATACTGCAAGAATGCGTAAGAAGGTTAATGACACGCTTCTCTTATACAGCTTCCACACCCGATATAACAACAAGTCCACATTGGTTTTTCTACGGAGTCCGAGAGATGACGTAGTGGTGAAAAAAAATATTCTGTGTGAACGGAATAATTATTGAGAGAGAAAAAAAAATATTCCGTGCGAACGAAATAATTTTTTTCACCACTTTGTCACCTCCCGGACTCCGTAGTTTTCTCTTTCAATTTTCAATTTCATCAAACAACACAAAATTAGATAAATGCTAAAGGTCCAGGGTATGCCTCCCCAGACTTTTTTTTTTTTTTTTTTAATTTTACAAGCGCTGAGAGACCATTTTTAGAGTCCGGAAACTAAATTGTTATTTGTTTATCATTCAAAAATATCACCTCGATAAATTATAAATCGATCGAACGGGAATTCAGAGTAATAGCTGGGATTGCGGGGTGGTTTATTTTTCTCCATAAGCTGGGTGTGGACATTTCAGCTTTTCAAATATATCACATTGATAAATTGATACCCCCTCCCCACCCCCCAAAATGAAGTGAAATTAATTTGCTGTCAGAAAATATTTCATTAGGGGTAGGGTTTTACGCATCTTTGAGATAGTTTTTTTAAATTTGGAATCCCTTTTTCTGCATCCAGACGCGAAAATACGCATAGCAATCCGCTAATAAACCAGTATCACTGTACTTCTCAAACAAAGAAAGGATCAGCAAAAAAGTTACTAAAATCGGGACAGAATTTTGGCCTAGTGTCCTCCAGACATTGAATTATCGTTAAAATACCGTTGATGCATTAATTCGGAAGCCCGATGAGGCATCCTCTAGCTTCCAGACACAAAAATTATCATTTCCCCGTGTCCCCGGGCATGCTTCCCAGAAATGTTCAATTATTAAAGCCCAGGTCACATTGCGACTCGTTATTCCGGCCAAATATTGCATTAAATTGACATGCGTATCATTTATAAAAAAAATAAATTGAGTATCAGCAAACACAAATGCACGCAGAGCATGATGAAGGAGTCCAGAACATTTTTTATTTTTAAAAGTTCTGGGAAGCATTTTTTGGTATATGAGAAAGTATGGGGAGGGGCGTCCCTGGCCGCCCCGGTATCTACGCATACATGTAATGTGTAAATAACTTACATTTTGATATTATGCAAAATTTGTCAAGTTTACAAATAAATTTTCATATTCAAACAAACGAGGAAAAGAAAAATTCGAAAATTTCTTTACCGAAATGATGGAAAACGGGGAAGGAAGAGTATATATAATGTAATTGTTTTGGCGATCGTAGCGAGGCGCGAAAAGTTTGGTAATAATAAGTACGGATTCCGGAAAATCAATTATTCAATATCTTGATTTATAACTACTGCTTTGAAAAATCAAGTATTTAAAAAAGTGTCTGTGTGATAAAAGAAGTCAAAAAGTGGGGAGCACAAATAATACTTGTACCCCCCAGTTTCAAAAGTGCAGGGGTACGTGCCCAATCTGTCCCCACCTTGTCCTACGCCCTTGAAATACATAATTGTACATGACCAACTTTGAATCTATATATAGATATATAAAGTGTTATTATTGCGTATTCAAGTGACGGAATTTACCCTTGCTGAATGCAACATTATTATAAACAACAGTTTGTTGGCCAAAATTTTTATTTGGCTATTTGCTTCCTATGCCACTGATTTGTACAAAGTGTCATGTGTTGAGTTCGCCGAGTTTCATTCAGTGAAGGGAAAAAACCCGTTTATTGGGGAGGCTTTTGTCATGTAGTAAATTTTGAATTTACTGGGTAGGTGTAAATACAAAATTTACAACATGACAACTTGTCATGTTGTAAATTTTGTATTTACACCTACCCAGTAAATTCAAAATTTACTACATGACAAAAGCCTCCCCAATAAACGGGGTTTTTAGCGAACATGTCGGATGTATAGGTGATGCTTCCCGGGATATTTTTAATTCTATAAACTGGGAGAGGTCAATATGTAGCTATAGATCAGACACAAAATTAAAACCTCTAAAAGTATCACATGCTGTGGAAAATTGGTTATTCCCTTCACTGAATGAAACTCGGCGAACTCAACACATACATGTAATGCTCGGAATCCGTAATTTTTAAAGGCTGTTTTCTGAATATTCTTGTGTAATCACAATATTAGCGATTTTTTAAAACACTTCCGGAACTTCTTGCATGCACACAATTTATCAAGTTTAAACTTCAAAAATTCAGAAATTTAAATGATGTTTTTGTCGTTTGCCAACTCCTCTTCTTCATCATTTCAACTCTTTCCACTATCTTTTTCAATGTCATTTCAAAGTCCAAACCAATCATATACATATTTAAACTATTTTAATTTACATTTAAAATTACTTGAAAATGGCCAGTTTAAAAATAATTACGATTAACTGCCAGGGATTAGGAGATCCAGTAAAAAGAAGTGATGTCCTTAATTATTACAAGAGTATGAATTATAGTATTTACTGCTTACAGGACACTCATTTCACAGACAAGTTAGAACCATATATACAAGCACAATGGGGTTATAAATGTTTCTTTTGCTCATATAAAAGTAATGCAAGGGGTGTAGCAATAATGTTAAACAACAATTCTGAACATCAAGTGCATGAAATAAAGACTGATAATACTGGGAATTACATAATCTCAGATATAACAATAGAAGGACAGAAAATGACAATTGTAAATATCTATGGACCAAATGATGATAACCCTAACTTTTATAAAGAAATTTTCAAACACATAGAAAGTTTCAATAATTCTAAATTTGTAATATGTGGTGGTTTTAATCTAGTAATGAATCAAACTTTAGATACAAAAAACTATTTATATGAAAAGAGTATTAATCTTAAAAAAAAATGTCAGAATTAGATGTTAAAGACCCATTTAGAGAACTATATCCAAATTATTATAGATATTCTTGGAGAAAAAAAAATCCGGTTAGACAGGCAAGACTTGATTTTCATCTAATTTCAAATAATCTTATGCATACTGTAGAAAAAGTAAATATAAACTTAAATATCAACTGAAATTGATTTAGAATTAGATTTACTAGAAGAAAAGAAAGAGGGAATTATATGAAATTAGAAAGGAAAAAATGAGAGGACATTTTGTTAGATCTAAGGCAAAATGGATTGAAGAAGGGGAAAAACCTACAAATTACTTTTGCAACTTAGAATCCAGGCATTTTCATTGTAAATTAATTACAAGTTTAAAATTAAATAATGGTAAAGTAGTTCACAATCAAAAACAAATTCTACAGGAGACAGGGAAATTTTATGCTAATCGTTACTCCAAACAAGATAATTCTACAGATGATTTTATTCGAAAACTTCAATTGATAAATTTTGAAAAATTAACAGATGAAGAAGCTAATAAGTTATAGGGTAAAATATCTTATGTTTAGGCTTTAATTTTTTTTGAAAAATGTGAAAAATGATAAAAGTCCTGGTTTAGATGGTTATACAAGAGAATTTTTCAATTTTTTCTGGTCAGATTTAGGTCATTTTGTAGTTAGGTCTATAAATTACAGTAATGATAATATGGAAATGTCAAACTCACATAAATTAGGGATTATTACATGTATACCAAAAAATGGCAAAGCAAAAAATATCCTAATAAATTGGAGACCAATAAGTCTATTAAATTGTACCTACAAAATAGCAACAGGATGTATTGCAAATAGAATTAAAAAAGTTTTAGATAAATTACTTGATAAAGATCAAACTGGTTTTATAAAAGGGAGACTCATAGGAAGAAAATATTAGATTAATATATGATATTATGCAATTTACTGAAAAAGAAAACTTTCCTGGTTATTAATAGATTTTGAAAAAGCTTTCGATTTTGTTTCTTGGTCCTTCATCTATAGAGTTCTAGAAATTTTTAATTATAAAAAGTCTGTAATAAACTGGATAAAAACATTTTACAACAATGCACAGGCATGTGGTTTACAAAATGGGTATCTTTCAAAAACATTTAAATTAGAAAGAGGCTTTCGTCAAGGCGATCCTGTCTCATAAAGGAAATATATATTGATGGAATTGAGTACCGCATTTCACAATATGCAGATGACACAACATTTCTTTTAGATGGTTCTCCTGATACCCTGGCAAATACTTTAGAGTTGTTAGACTACTTCACCAAAATATCTGGTCTTAAAATAAATCTATCAAAAACAAAAGGGGAATGGATTGGTAGTAAGAGATTACCATCATGATCGTTGGAATATTGACTGGGGATCAACAAGTTTTAAAATGTTAGGAGTACTTTTCTATGTTGAAATGGAAAAAATTGTAACAAATAATTATAAAGAAAAAGTCAATGATATACACAAAATAGTTACTTCGTGCTGCACAGAATTTTTTCCATAATCCATTGCATTTATACTCGATGCATTCCAAAAAATGAAAAACAATCCTTATATATATATATATATATATATATATATATATATATATATATATATATATATATATATATATATATATATATATATATATATATATATAATTATGTAAAACACCCTTTCAATATTTAAAAATACCCTTTAAGAATTTTGATCTATCCTTTGAAGTTTATTTCTGGGAGTGAAATACCCTTTACTTGAAAATCTTATCTGGAGCTCTGTGGTAGTTTACCAATAATAAAGTACAATAAAAGGAATTAGAATATAAAAATCTCAGATACCAAAGTATAAATCAATAGGATGTCCAGGACATAGATACAAATCCGGTAAAAATGGACAAACACGGACCTCTGGAAACCAAGAGGTGGGATCAGGTGCCATGGAGGAGTAAGCATCCCCTGTCGACCGTTCACACCCGCCGTGAGTCCACAGTCAAGTCCAATGAAACACGTGAGGAGTGTATCCTCGTCACAATTGGTACAGACGTCTCAACAACCGCCAACGAAAAGGCAACTCAACATTTCACTTAGTGAAACAGAGTAGTCGCAAACAAGACTATTATACCGACCATAAAATTTGCGGAACGTTGATATTAAACGCGGTTTTCGATATCCCTGTGTCAATAATTTGTCAGTGAGTAGTTTACCTTTGTATATGAAATCTTCATATGTTGTGCACGTCCTGGCATATCGGATCATTTGTGAAATATAAACTCCATATGCAGGTGACTGAGGGATATTACTACTTAAATGTGGAAAATTTACGATGGGAAAGCCGAAATCGTCGCGTTTATCGTATAGCTTAGTTGCTAATTTCCCGTCTGTGTTTATATTAAGTAAAATGTCTAAGTATGAAGCGTGTGTACTTGATTCTGTTGTATCTTTAATTTCTAGTTCGCTGGGATATATCGCATTGACATATGTATGAAAATTGTCATTATTAATTGACAAAACGTCGTCGATATATCTAAATGTCAAATTAAAGGACACCGCTAACTTTTTCTTCTTTTGATTCAGCAGTTTCTGAATGAAGTCTGCTTCGTATGAATAAAGGAACAGGTCGACCAATAAAGGAGCACAATTGGTTCCCATAAATAAGTCATAATTTCATTAAACCAAACGAGCATTAAAAACATTTCATCATTCCCAAAATAAAACTATCATCATTAAAAAATACATGTAGTATGAAATGTGTCTATTTCAATTTGAATATCTTTCTTTACAAGGTAGTGGCCACTTTTGAATTGTGGATGATAAAACTTACTTACATACATGTAGCTTAGAGAAAAGGCCTAATATCCTTTCTCAAATTAATTGGTAATCTACCCCACATAATATAAGCTGGTTCAAGAGCCCTGTTACCTAGGGTAAGCAATAATTTATGCTCTGATCACATCACGTGACCACAGAATCCCATATCCATTAAACTAAGTTCATACTTGAATTATAATCATATAGTAAGTCCTATGCTTGGATTTGTTTTGTCTATTGCACCATTAAATATTCACTCTCTTTGCCCTGAGATGAAAAGATTGAAATACAGCACTGAATTCATGTTATCCTTGACTTCAGTGATAATTTAGGGGAAATTTTAGACTATGTGAACATGTTTTCTGTCTTAAAAAAAAAAGGCAAAAATGATGTTCATGGTTCCAAAAGAACAATAAATACAAGTAAAATTGAAGAAGTACCAATCAATAATCAAAACTCAAGTCCATTATAACACGACGAATTAGATGTGCAAATGGTCTCAACATGAAGAACAATTACGAATCCCAAACGGGATAAGACCAGGTGTCCGGAAGGAGTCAGCGTCTTTTGCTGACATGCCACACCCGTCACAAATGTTCCGTGGAAACCTTTCTAGTTCGATGAACGGGTCAAATTCGGTAAAAAGATCAAGTTTGGTGATGAGGTCAAGTTCCGTGAAAAGCATGATTGGTGAAATGGAGTCACTGTCTGTGGCCGTGATCCAGAATACTATCTAATATCTCTGAGAAGGGGACTTCATAATGTCTAACAACGTATCGACCATAAAACTTCTTAAACGACGACTCCATGCGTTCAACAACGTAACATTGTGTTAAGTAGTTTATTAACTAGTCGTTTACCTCTCAAAATAAAACATTCATAAGAAAAGCATGCCCCGGCATAACGTATAAATTGTGAAATGAAAACGCCAATACATTGTATTATGATTTATTTGTCAAAAATGCTGAATAAGATCAACAAAACATCTGACAGACATGACATAGACATGACAGACATGGCAGACATGATATAGACATGACAAAGACATGGTATAGACATGATATAGACATGGCAATGTTTGTAAATGAATGTTAAAGCGATATAAGCTGTCACAATAACTATTTTTGTCCCCTGACATATAGTCGAGAATATGATAGAATGTGTGTTCAAATACATAATCAAACACGCGAAACGTTGAAAAAGATCTTCTTTTCGAAGTTATTCGTTTTATTAGAATTTAAGTTTTCCCGTACCTTAAAAAATCCAGCTGTACTTCCGTATGCAATGACCTTTCAGATAAACTCTTTCGCCATATCAAATGTACTTCGTAATTCGGTCAGGGTATCTCGATCCTTTAAACGTTCAGACTTTGTTAAAGTCATTCGATTTTTATGTTTTATATTTATTTTTTAAAAAATACTGGACATGATATTTATTGGAAAGTGCATGTATTATGTAAAATATATGCTTTTCAACACTATTTTAATAACCTGAAGAAAATCGGATGAATATATGAATTAATATATCAGGTCACTAAAAGAAAATTTTCCGATCTTTAATGTTACCCTGAATGCTGACATTGACAAAATCAAAACAATATAACACTGAAAAGTATGCGTACCTCACGTTTTACAATCGTGCAGCCATGTCCGGTGGAGTTGGCAGTTCATGATCATATGTGTCAAGAATGATAAAGCCGAGAATGCGATGGGACGAGTTAAAAATGGGTCAAGATCACCCGATATACCCGGCACATGGACAATTTCAGAAACGAATGTTTTGAAACGACGAAAAAGACCTACTTTGCCTGATTTGGGTATGAGATGATGATGTACGAAAATAAACGCAAAGGGTAATAAGAATAGAATGTGTATTAACTGCAAATAGCACATGTTTATTGGTCTCTCGGTAATCTTCGTAAAAATTTACCGAAAGTTAATTTGCAATGCTCAAAGTATGATGGACAAAAAAAACCTTATATTACGGGTTACATTTGGCAAGACTGTTGCAATTTTACACATGCATTTGTTATTCTAACCAACAGATGGTCTCTCTGGAATATATATGAAATAGAATATCACATAAAATGGGCATGTAAAGTTTTTCACTGACAACAGCTCATATCGCTTTAAAATTGTAAAAACATGATATACTGATTAAAAAATAAATGTTCATGTACAATTGTAATGTACATTAGAACACAGTGTAATATGAATTTATATATTAGCACCTTGAGTCAGTCAGTAAGGTGCTCTATAGCAAAGTCCCAAATATATATACATGTATATATATATATATATATATATAGTCAGAGTTATCTCCAATGTCAGCAGGTATCGATTTGATGTCATGCCTTTACGTGAGAAAACAAAGTCATTTTCACACAGACATATTATGTAACAACTGATAACTTATCTCATTTTACACACAAACAAATGACATCACAATCGATACCTGCTACGAAAATTAATTGGTTCCTGGAGATATTAGGAAGACAATGTGAATTACTCCAAGAACTCATTATAAATTCAAAATATGTTTTAACAGAAATAAAATAAGTTATAACTTGTAATGATTTTACCTTACGAGATACATGCAGTAGAAATAAAAATAACAAATTGCACCAAAGTACTACTAATTGTATAGATAATACATACAACAAAAAAAGTTATAAAAGTAAATAAACAAATAGAAATGTGCAAAAAGTATTCGGACACTATCATTTCTTACTATATATTTCATACAAAACCACATCTTTTAAATATAATATTGTGAAGCAATTTCTCATCGCATTGCAATATAACTTTCACCATAAAACAGAGAATGTTTCATTGTTTTTATTGTAATTTTCTAATTTATCATTTCAAAGATTTGACATATAATCAGAAAGTAAAAAATAGATGTCACAATTTACTTAACCATATAGCGAGTTTACATCACAATATATTGATATATAAATATATGTAAATATATATATATATATATATATATATATATATATATATATATATATATATATATATATATATATATACATTTTTAAAACAGTAAGAAAACTTGTGATTAGGACATAAAAAATGCATATATAAAGATTATTTACATTTTAATTGTACTTTGTATACAGAAACAACAAACTGAAAAACTATTTTTTGGAAAAAAATCTGTTATTTTACACTATTTTTTTTCGACATTTGCTACAGAGGAATCTAGATGATCTGCTAATGAGAACAACTTGTTGGGAACGTGGGCCTGAGTTGGAAGAAATCATACACTATCAGTTTTGGAGAAAAATCTGACAATTGCACAGCTGTAAATATTGTGTCCTTTATTTTAACAATTTCTGTTACTGTGCTAAGATTTATTTCTTTATCTGTTGTAATCTGTTTTGGATTTCATCTTTTTATCCCTGACTTGTATCATTTCCTATTTTTCATCAATGGTCAGTTATTTATGTATTTTCAGAGTTGCCATCATGCCAATAAATCATTTCAATGAATAAAGACAAACAGCAAACAAAACATTACACGTGAATTTTATTCAGCAAAAGTGTTTGTACACCTGTATTCTGGTCTTTAACTGGAAGATATTTACCTGTGACAAATGTGTACCTTAGACAACGATGAACTTCCACTTCAAATTAACTGTTATAAAAACAACTCATTAAGTGTTCACCGAACCTTGTAATTCATTTCAAATAAAGCGGGTTCAATGTATGCAAGTTCCACTATGTGTGTATATATATATATATATATATATATATATATATATATATATATATATATATATATATATATGTATATATATATTATTTTCTTATTCAGAAAATTAAAAACAAAAATAAATTGTGTATTCAACTGTATCTAACTGTTTATAATGGTGAAAATTCTTTTTGAATGTGATAATAAATTGCTCCACAGCATTTTAACGTGGTTTTACAGGAAATATACATGTATAGCGAAACCTTGTTATATTGCCACCATTTGTTCAGCTCAAATTTTGCATTATAAAGGGGTTTGGCAATGCATTTAAGAAGACCTTAAATGAAATTATAGAAAAATTGGACTTTCAAAGATTTTGGTGCAAAGTGAGGTGGCAAGTGAAAAGGGGGCACTATAAAGCGGTTTTACTGTAGAAAACACCTGTAGTGTCCTAATACTTTGTACATGTCCCTGTTGTACATCATACAAACATTGGCTAATGGATTTACCGATTACAAAAATTTGTGTTCTTGTTATGTCGGTACAGACATGATTTTCATCCCTTATAGGGAAATCTGAAAATGTTTTTTGTCATAAAAATGGTGTTCCTAATAAATTGCACTTATACATGTATACAAAATCACAACAATGTTAACAAAGATATAAGTATCAAAAATGAGAAATACATATATAATATATATGTATGAATATGACCTTGTGGTTCACAAACGTTAAACAAACCCTGAATTATCTCCCCTTCCCTATTCTTCTCTCTCTCTCTCTCTCTCTCTATATATATATATATATATATATATATATATATCTACCAAGGCAAAGTGGCACATCCAGGTTCTGCCAGAAACCAAAACAAATTACTGTCTATTTTCCAAATATGGGGCTGTACAGGTAAAACATTTATCCTTGCCCTGATTTCATGCATTACTACAGTTAAAATATTTTTGTGCCAAAGCCTAGGCTGTTACCCATACTTTTATTACATTTAGACTAAGTGTGTTTGTAAACGTGTGCCAATTTATCTTGGTATAGTAAAATCCATGTAAACTGGCAGGGTGGAGTCTCGTGAACCCTCTCTTGACCTGGGCAAGTTTAAATTTTAGAAAATAGAGTATAAAAACATAAAGCATAAAATTATAATCATTCTCACTTGTCATCGTACCTGTAAGTATCCAGTGAATGAAACGTTTTTACCGTGAAGCATGCCTGTCCGAAAAGTGAGTACACCGTAGAATCATTCGTATGACAATCAAAAGCCTACTCCACCCCTCCAAGTTATGTGGATTGTTCAACAGACCTATAGAAATGGTCACATTCAAATATAAATACATTGCAGTATAGTGTATAAATATTTAGATATATAATGAACACATCAAGAATAAGAGTATCAGATCTTTATGTATGCCCAGACTATTATATGTGCCACTAAGAATTGGTCACTTACATACCTGTAGATGTAAGTTCTAAGTCTCACTGATGTCCAGCACTAATTCACATAGAAACGGTCAGTATCTTTATCACCTGGAACTATCAGAATAAAACCTGAGACCGTCTGACTGTAGGAAAACACTAAAACCAGTTGCCAGCTATTGCAAGATTTCAGATACATTTACTTAGAACACAATTTTTTAAGATGTTTTTTAGATAATTCATCAGATGATGGGCATTTTTCTTAAACGGAAGGGAAAAAATATTGGTGTGGTACATACTAAAGACGAAATAACATGACAGTCGGAAACTGGTCCTAGCCCTACTGGTCCCCGACCAGTAATTAATTGAACTGGCAGTTTTATGTGTGCAATCAAATTTCAAGGGAGAAGTCCTGGTGAGAAAGGAGATATTTGTGGAGGATACTAAAAATGGCAATGCACAACCTGTAAACAAGTGAGAATCTAAAGCAGCATGCAATGGCAACCTACATTTTTATTGCATATTTTGTTTTCTGTACACAAGTACTGATCTCAACATTTACTGGTGTTTATCTGAACAGTCTCGCGATTTAAGGAGAAAGGGAGATAACTCTTATGAAATAATTATTCTTCTGTCACCTTTATATAATGTTTAGTTGCAAACATGCCATATATTTGAGAGGTCAATGTGGAACATTTTAAAGGACAATACACAATTTTAATAAACAAATGGGAGAGATTTCTGGGACTCTCCCAAGAAGAAGATAACAGATCATTTAAGCAGCAATTTCTTCAATTTACAAGTTTTCCTAGTATTATCTAAAACATTGTGGGGGACATACCTTCTATTTCTGACAATCTCCTGTAACATTAAATTTACATGAGAAAAATCCAATCTCTTCACAGAGTTATAGATCCTTGCACTCCTCAACAGTCTCTGTCAATGTCTCGACTTTCGCCAGATTCTGGCAAAATATATAAATCACCTATATACTTTGCTTTTATAAGGTATCGGTCTTTTTTGCACATATTTTAGTGCTGACATAGAAAAATCACTATTTGAGGTGAAAATATTTTTTAAAAATGGATATAAATATATGGACTTTATTTTTGTGAAAAGTTTCCTAACTCTGCATAATTTGGTTTCTATATACATTCTGTAGGTTATACGACCACATGTTTTGGGACTTCTTTTTAGACGTTCAGAGGTTGCTGAGGAGTGCAAGGACTGACAACTATCTGTAAGAGATTGGAGTATAATCTAGATATAGTATCTTTTCCAAGGCTATTATGCCATTTTTCTGGATCTTCGGACTTCCTCAGAATGCTAAATGATCTTCCATCATCAGAACTGGATTTGGTAATACATAACGAGGCAAGACAGGCCAGATTCACATAAAGAGGCAGAGCAGAACCGTCTAGAAGTTTATGAGAACAAAATGGCAGCGTACATAGGATTTAATGGGACAAGAGCAAATCTTAAGGGAAAAAATATTTGTCTAACAGATAGCAATATGAATTGGAAATACTCAGGAAAATCAAAGAACAGAATTGAGGTAAAAGTTGTAGAATGACTAATAAAAGATTAACAAACCTTCATAAGGCAATTACAGCCATATGAGGTGAGATTAAAGCTCACAAAGTAAAGCAACACAGACAAACATTCTGAGAGTATCATGTCTCCTACCTGAGAAATCTATACTAATTAGTGAAATGTAAGCAATTACAAAAGTGAAATCTTAACTGGACAAAAAGACAGACAGACGCAAGAAATATTTGTAACACACCCCCCCATCACTGCTTTAAGCAGTAGAAGATAAAAAAATCATAAATATTTAGTTTTGTAAATCATTTGTTGCCAAAAACTACCTGTAAAACTACTTGTTCTAAATATAGAAAAATTGGTCCATGGAATTTTGAGGAATACTTGAAGTTCAAAATGTTAAAAAGCAGATGGCACATCTCTCGTTATAAAATCCTAATTTGATTTCATGACTAGGTATATGATCCATTCATAATAAGACAAAGTTTATACACATTACAGACCCCTTCACACTTGATAAATATAATGCTACAGTCTTCATATACCTGTCACAATTTTACAACCATAACTCAAAAACATTCAACCCTCCCCCTCCCGAATCACATTTTTGAGTTACAACTGCTCTACTATACTGAATGGTAATCATCCCACTTTTAAAATGTTGTTGAAGACTTCATGGAAATCCTGCTAAGACTCTCCGTGCCGATGTTTAAGGTTGTAGTGTGGTCTTTGTCCGATGTGATGGATTTTAACAAAACAATAACAAAGGTTTCGGAAAACAAGATGCAACTCAATCACAAAATCTTGTTTTAAGACTGGACAGCATCCAAAGTTTGTTTTCATTCATGGCAAGGACATCATCTGAAAAAGAAAAAAAAAGGTCTGCGTGAGTAATAGTATTACCGTATTCGACCCATTAAGCGCCCATCTCCCTATAAGCACCCCTCCCCCTTTTTACATACAATAGAGAATCTTTTTTTAGCTGGTTGACAAGGAGATGTGGACCTGAAAAATCATAAGTAACAGTTTATCTGTAGCCTCCAAGCAACAGAATTATGTTGATAAGTGTCCTCGGTAATAACTACTCCAACTTTATGACTGTGAGACTGTGCCTTACAAAAAATTACCGTAACTGTTTTACATCAATTTGACTAATAATTGGTCTCATTAAGCGCCCATCCCTTTTTCCTGATTTTTGTAGCGCCCTGGATAGTTAATGGGTCAAATACAGTATATTTATGTAAGCTACGGCCATATTCAACACTTCCTCGGTTTCATTAATATAAACCAGAATACAAGATTTAGTTAAAATAAATCACATGACTGAATGCTGAAAATAGACATACAAGCAAACTGAAAGACCAATTTGCCTCCTACCTCCTGTGCATCTCCAATTCTGGGGCCTGAAAATCAGGATTGTGATTAATTTACAGGAATTGAAGATTGTTAAATGCAAAAAGATGACTTTTCCCAAAAGGTGGTAATCAGAACAAGAGATCCCAGAGGGATCTTGGTGCTCACCATGAAATGTTCTATGTCTGATCTATGACAGACTTCTTTTCTCTTCTTTTCTCTTATTTTGTGTCTCAACATTTAATTTGAACTTAAATTCATATTTCTGTGAAATACTTTTTTTCACAAGATTATGGTAAAACTGAACTTAATCTGAACACATTACATTTTAAGAGAGACTGGAATTCAACATGGCCGACAGGTGTCCATCTTGAATTATGATCTCTCTGAAAATGTAATATGCTCATTTAGACCTCAGGGGGAACCTCCATAATGAATTTCGAAAAGATTCCTTGATTACATTCTGAGATATACATACTTCCATGGTCAAAATCCAAGATGGCCACCTGTCAGCTATGTTGGAATCCAATCTCTCTGAAAATGTCATACCGGTATACACAACTCGACCTCACTGGGAACCTTCATGTCTAATTTAAAGGAAATCCCTTCAGTCCTTTCTGAGAAATAGCAAAAACAAACTTCCTATGGTCAAAATCAAAGATGGCCACCTGTCGGACATATTTTATTCCATTCTCTCTGAAAATGTAATATGCACAACTAGACTTCAAGGGGAACCTTGATGTAAAATTACAATGAGATCCCATCAGTCCTTTCTGAGAAATAGCAGTAAGAAACATCCTTTGGTCAAAATCCAAGATGGCCGCCTGACGGCTATTTAAGATTTCAATCTCTCTGAAAATGTAATATGCACAACTAAACCTCAAGGGGAACTTGCATGTCAAAGTTCAAGGAGATCTCTTTAGTTCTTTCTGAGAAATAGTGGTAACAAACTTCCTTTGGTCAAACTCTAAGATGGCTGCCTGTGGGCCATGTTGGATTCCTATCTCTCTGAAAATGTCATATGTACAACAGGACCTCAAGGGGAACCTTCCTGTCAAATTTCAATGAGATCCCTTCAATCCTTTCTGAGAAATAGTGGTAACAAACTTCCTTTGGTCAAACTCTAAGATGGCTGCCTGACAGCCATGTAAGATTTCAATCTCTCTGAAAATGTAATGTGCACAACTAAACCTCAAGGGGAACCTTCCTGTCAAATTTCAATGAGATCCCATCAATCCTCTCTGAAAAATAGTGGTAAGAAGAATTGTTCATGACGGACAGACGATGGACTGAAGACGGACGGACCACGGATGTAGGGCCATATGAATAGCCCACCATCCAAAAAAAACCATACATATCGGTAAAGAAATGTTGTTTGCATTTCATTAGCATGCATGAAACTCAAATATATATTTGTAAACAAAATAAGCATTGGATGTAAATGTATATGATTTACCCTGATCTAATTACCAGCTAAATATCTGGAAATTTAATCATCAATGATATCCATATCTTTTCACCATTTTCCATCGAACGGTGTCTTGTCACCCCCCCCCCCCAAAAAAAAATTTACACCCTCCTCTTTGAAAATTTGCTAGGATCCTCCCTTGAAATGACTTATTCCAATAAATATACCGTTTTTCAATAAAAATCTGTAACCATTAGGTGAACTGAGTCTGTGAACAAACAAATATTAAAATAAATGCTAACAACAACAGATATACATGAATACTCAAATGTGACTATTTCTATATTATCATATTTCTTTATTCTCACCTCGTTTATTCTCCGATCCGTAATGGTCTACTTATTCGAGCATATGTGTAATCCCATTAGTCCTCCCATTATGGCGTACAGAATGGTGGAGATGCACGTACATGCGTAACCAAAGTTGAGAAAATACTTCACCTCTGCTCCAAATATTATAACACCCAAAAGTAGACATCCAGCTGCAGAAATAAAAGAAACATGAACTTTTTTTAAAACGCCGAACTTAAGAACTAAGCCATCCATGAAGATAATTAAGTCCCATAACTCTAGTAAATATTGCCAAATGGCTATAATCAACATCACCTGAAATCTCAGTGATAAAAAATAACTTTAAACCCTAAAAGCAAAATTGCTTAAAAGGGCATTAGCTGTTTTATTTTCAAAATATTTTCTCTCAGTTTTACAACTTACATGTAGATTAATTTACACTAACAAAAAAAGGATATTATCATTGGCATAAAAATTCTTACATTCCTATATATTTTGAGAAAATCGCTTGAGAAATCCAGTTTGATAATTACATGTATTCACTTATTTGGCAATCATTCACTTGCAATACGTCGTTTCCGAGATCCCTCCACAGACCACTCTCTGTCATGTGACTTTCAACATCACATGACAAAATTTTAGGCTTATTTTGGACAAAATGTCCAGCACCCTACAATAGTCTTGGTATCATCTGATAAATGATAAGTTCAGATTGATACAGACCGTCCTACAATAAATATTTTAACTTATAAAAATTCTCCTATATCTTAGAGTTGTTGGCTAGGTGTATACTCCTGATTTGACTCAAAGTTTACATCAGTGTCAGTGACGGCGTATCATAGACCTAAAGGCTATAATTACGCTTTAGTTGTAGGTTCATATTTTTATTTGGAAATTCGTTTAAATGAATTGTCGTCCATCCGTGGATATTTATCTGGCTTATTTTTCTCTCTGGAATCCGATTTACAACACGCCACCACATATCAGCACTTGCTGATTTCCTCTACCATCCATGGTTAATTCGTATTCACTGTGACCAAAGTGCCCTAAATTTTCTCAGAGTCACATGATCAGTGCGTTGTAATTTCTGAATTGTTCAGGATCTCCGAAATGACGTATTGATTAACCCATCCTTACTGTGGACATGACATTATTTTTATAAAATACTGTAGGATCAGAAATTTTGTGGAGTTAGAATTTCATTGTTAAAGAAATAAAACAAATTTGTTGTTATCATATTTTGTTGTAATGTAAAACCTGTTTGTAAAGGAAGCCATTACTATAATTAGGTATGATTTACATTAAGTTTTGTCATGGTTTAAATTTGACTGATAAATGAAGACGACGAAATTAAAACCACAATGAAATTTTCTTTAGGAATATAAGATTGTTATGCCGGTGTATAGCCCTAATTTGCTATTGTATATCAAGTACAAGTATGACCTTTTAAAAAGGTGGTTTGGGCCTGATACATCAAACAGATCTAACTTGATTTTTTACCTTCATAAATGTAGGATCATTTAAGTATTGATGATCTGGTACTTTACAATCCACTAATAACTGCTCAAAAATCTGCTCTGAAGACTTAATTAAAAATCTTACCCACAACAAGAGATGAAATGAAAATAACAACAGACAGGCGAGCACTTCCAGAATAATCGGGCACAAGCACGAACACTGACACTGCCACTGTGACGAAAAAACTTCCAATGAATCCAACGGTCACAAAGAAACGGGTCGCTATCAAATATGCTGCAAAGAAATTGTATGTATACTGTTATTAATTTTATCACATTGATTTTATCTTGATTTTGAATAGTGTTATATACCACACTGAACAATTTTTCAGTTATGTGGTGGTGTTTTTTGTTATGTGGTGGTGTTTTTTGTGGTGGTGTTTTTGTGGTGGTGTTTTTTGTTATGTGGTGGTTTTTTTTGTGGTGGAGAATCTGGTTACAATGTATCCCAGAAGAGACCTTCGCCCATCCGCAAGTACAATGTAAACTGGCAAACCTTCTCGCAAAAATTAGCTTAGGTTCCCCCGACCATGTGAAACCTGCACTGACCAGAAGAGAGACGACATGGATGAACACATGATGCTCTAATCACTACGGAGATCCCTACATACCTTTGTAATTGCCCCGTCTGACCATGTCTTATCCTCAAGTCTGACATGAATATGATATAACACATACATGTATGTGTCATAGAACCTATTGGCACACTGATTAACTTTTTAATCCCTGTGATTATCTTGCAACAACTCATTCACCCCTAGAGACACATTTGGACTGGTCTAAGTCTTTGATTAACAGCAGAGTCCATTGTTTTTCAGGGTTTGACGAGTTAATATCTTTAAAATTAGATAAATATGAAATGTGAATACTGTTAATTATTACATTGTGCTGGCAGCTGCTTCTATTTACATACTGTTAATTATTACATTGTACTGACCTCTGCTTCTATTTACATACTGTTAATTATTACATTGTACTGACCTCTGCTTCTATTTACATACTGTTAATTATTACATTGTACTGGCCGCTGCTTCTATTTACATACTGTTATATTTACATACTGTTATATTTACATACTGTTAATTATTACATTGTACTGGCCGCTGCTTCTATTTACATACTGTTAATTATTACATTGTACTGGCCTCTGCTTCTATTTACATACTGTTAATTATTACATTGTACTGACCTCTGCTTCTATTTACATACTGTTAATTATTACATTGTACTGGCCTCTGCTTCTATTTACATACTGTTATATTTACATACTGTTAATTATTACATTGTACTGGCCTCTGCTTCTATTTACATACTGTTAATTATTACATTGTACTGGCCTCTGCTTCTATTTACATACTGTTAATTATTACATTGTACTGACCACTGCTTCTATTTACATACTGTTATATTTACATACTGTTATATTTACATACTGTTATATTTACATACTGTTAATTATTACATTGTACTGGCCGCTGCTTCTATTTACATACTGTTATATTTACATTATTTACATACTGTTATATTTACATACTGTTATATTTACATACTGTTAATTATTACATTGTACTGGCCGCTGCTTCTATTTACATACTGTTAATTATTACATTGTACTGGCCACTGCTTCTATTTACATACTGTTATATTTACATACTGTTATATTTACATACTGTTAATTATTACATTGTACTGGCCACTGCTTCTATTTACATACTGTTATATTTACATACTGTTATATTTACATACTGTTATATTTACATACTGTTATATTTACATACTGTTATATTTACATACTGTTAATTATTACATTGTACTGGCCGCTGCTTCTATTTACATACTGTTAATTATTACATTGTACTAGCCACTGCTTCTATTTACATACTGTTATATTTACATACTGTTAATTATTACATTGTACTGGCCGCTGCTTCTATTTACATACTGTTATATTTACATACTGTTAATTATTACATTGTACTGGCCACTGCTTCTATTTACATACTGTTATATTTACATACTGTTAATTATTACATTGTACTAGCCACTGCTTCTATTTACATACTGTTATATTTACATACTGTTAATTATTACATTGTACTGGCAGCTGCTTCTATTTACATACTGTTAATTATTACATTGTACTGACCACTGCTTCTATTTACATACTGTTGCATTACATTGTACTAGCAGCTGCTTATGTTTAATGGTATTGTAAAAAGAACATCAGTGAAATCTTCTTGTCTCAAAATTAAAAAAAAAAACACCCCTGTTACTTCAAGATATTGAACTTGAGTTTTAATAAATATTTTTTCCCATTTCCAATTTGTCCCAATTTTTTTTAAATGATAAATATATATTTTTTATAAAAAAAATGAGAAAAATATAAAAATATTTTTTAAAGAGTTATTGATGATTTATGATCATTTCAATGTCTCTTTCACATCAATATAATACATTTCATAATGATCTGGATATGCCATAGTCTGGCTTGTTCCTAATGTGTTGTCTCTTTGAAATCAAATGGTAAACCAAGGCAATCCTATTATGTAATGGGCCAATTTACAGGTATTCTATCATGATCATGCACAACGCATGTATAACATCCGTATCTTTTTATTACTTTATTTTTAGGTTATTTGAATCTCATGTAAGACCTATATCTCTAGCATTATGCCTAAAGACAACAAATATACATGTATATGTGGTCAGTACTGTGTTTTAATATTACAAGATAAACAAACAAATTGAATTACATGTATGCTGTAACTGGACATGTTTGTATATCGAATGCATACAGTTGTAAATAACGATGAAATTATTGCTAATTTGAATAAAACTTAAGAAAATATAGAAAAATGCCCATGTACTTTAAATGTTTTATATATTTTATAAGAACTTTTTTATTAGAATGATTGAAATATAATTAAAGTTTCATACTCATATTTGGAGTACCATACCAATTAATTTATTTTGCTTTTACAAGAAAA
Organism: Atrina japonica; assembly: GCA_030159075.1. Classification (NCBI taxonomy): domain Eukaryota; kingdom Metazoa; phylum Mollusca; class Bivalvia; order Pterioida; family Pinnidae; genus Atrina; species Atrina japonica. Next base: position 198,195 of record BROG01000647.1, read on the forward strand.
TGACAAAATAAAAGTTGAGTATTGAGTAAATTTGGTGACTTTGGGCCCAGAATAATGAGAATGATTATAACAAACTAATCATAATTATCACAATAATAACAACAACAACAACATTAATTTGTCCCATATATATATATACATACAGTAAAACCTGTATATTGGGGACACCCAAGGGACCAGAGAATATTGACCTTTATGTGCAGGTGACCCTTATACACAGGTTTAATTTAGTTGAAGTATGCAGTCAAGGGACTTTTCAAAACTGGCCTTTATAGACAGGTGATCCTTACATAGAGGTGCCGCTATAGCAGGTTTTACTGTATATGTATTATTGACATGCTACAATTTATGCAACTTTGTTATTTTTCTCTATATATTTCATATAAATCAACAGTTTTTCAAAAAATTCATTGCAAGTCATTTCTAAATCAACTTTCATGCCTGAATCATCAAATTGACTCAATACTCAAGCTCAACTTTTATTTCAGTATTTTGACTACATATAATCATTTGAAAAACTTTGGGATTTTTAGTGATTAGGAAAAATATTATGAATTTTAACCATTTATATATAAATTTTTGCATCACACTTATGAATAACCTGTAAAAAATGAATTAATACTTTGAGTACATAACAAAACAATATTTTAAAATATTTCTGAAGTTTTCTTCAAATTAGCAATGATTTTTATCATTATTTACAACTGAACGTCATCAATATACAAACATGTCCAGTTACAGAATTGAGTTGCATGTGTTTACCTTAAAATGGGATACATTACTTGAGCTTGAATACTGAGAAAATATTATATATATATATAGTGTAGAACATTGTCATATTAAGGTTTATACATACAAACAACAATAACTTTTTGCCAAAAGATTTTTTCTAACTACCCAATGTTAAAATTGGGGCAAAATGACCAAATTTCCCAGTAATTTTTAACTTATGCATTCTCTCCTTGTTGAATATTTTGACAGGAAAAAAAATTGAAAATCAAATAAAAACATTAAAAATTATGGGACAAATTGACTAAAAGTGGGACAAATCGTCAAAACTCAACTTGAACTCACAACCTCACGATCCTGAGTCGAGCGCGCTACCGACTGTGCCAGGTCGGCTCTACACTTGATAAATAAAGCCCACAAAGTGTGGTCGCTAAAGGGGAATAACTCTTGCAAAATCAAATTAATGACAACCGAAAGGAATTCGTATGTTGTTTGATTATTGGACCACCAGACATTGTGATCTAGTTAAATAATAACATGCATGCCGCCTTTAAGAAGTAATTATCACACATTGTGATAAAAATGAAATGTAAGTAGATGTAGATGATTCAATATTGTAGATCTTTTATAGATTACAAGTGTACTGCTTAATTACTGCTGCTGCACGTAATTCCAATTCAATACACTAAAAACAAAAGAACAGGTCAACACTACGGGTCGCGGCTATCTATAAAATAGATTGTTTTACATTTTAGTAAAATATAAAAATAGTACTTTAATCTACAGAATTTTATCGAATTTCTATTGAAACGTCGAGGAATCTTTTTTTTTAATAGCATCTAGATTTACTGTACATCTTATAAAACTGGTTACTACATGCATGTAGATCTACTATAGCCTAATCCCTTTGGGGATTCTGTCGTAGGCGGATTTCTTACGGTGCGGAAACAGTAAAAGCATAAGAAAACAGCCCACGACAGAATCCCAAAAGGGGTTAGATCTAGATCTAGCCACATATAGCATTGACAATTGTCGGAGTGCGTATTCATGTGTATAAAATCATATGAATTTCGATCCCCTTTGATAGATTGTGATCTTGACCTTATTTCAAAGGAAAGTATACGTTTTATGGAGTGACATTATCATTTAACCGTAGGTCTCGATTCTACCAACGTATGAAACATTGTCACGTGTAACCCTTGGTGAATTCATTAAATCACATACCTGGAATATCTTTCAAAGGAATGCAACCATGATCACTGCCGCATATCTGCCACAAACCAAAATTATCGAACATAAAAACACCGGTTACATCCCCGTGGATATTTGTTACGGTCGTCGGGATGTTTCCAGAAAATTTAATCCATATTGGTACAGCAAATCCTAGTACTAAAAATAGAAAAGTCACAGGTGTAATTATAGCCACGGTTTTCACAAGGAAAGGTAACTTGGACCAAGCTTCTTTACACATGCTTCCAAATAAATCTTCAAATCTATATCTAGGCTAGTTGAATAGATAACTATTTCCTATATAAGTTAGTTCCTGTATGCGCTCATGCTCTTGTGAAATGTGAAATTCAGTGATGGGGAAACCCAGGTAATACGGGAAGATAACTGGGGATTTCACTAAGATTGGCAGAGTTGTGTGCAAATTAGAATCTACTGAACCAAGACGTTCACGGGATCTGTTCTAAAGTTTTCTGGTGTTTAGAATAATAATTCGATCGAATAGATTAGTATGAATATGACTCATAGCAATGGTTCTGCAGTTACATGACATCGAGTCCGTCCACATCAATAATTTCCCATCATTTCACCAATGGTTTGATTCCACAAGAACGATAACTCTAACAGTTTTAATCGGATACGCACTATTGGAAAAAATGGGGGTGGAGTGGCATAGGTGTTCTACGTGCCTTATACCTGAAGTAACATCCAATTTTATCATTCAAGAAAAAAAAAACTGGTACGAGCTTCCTGGATCCAAATACAAACGATGGATGTAGATTCCATTAAAAGATAAATATTGAACAATACATTACTCCAAGAAAATACTTGTACTATAGAAAATGTATTGTATCTGTAAATTTTAGTATCAAAGAATAATCAGCGATTTATGAGAAGGAACTACATGGAATGATTAAGCTCTAAAAGAATGTAATTTAAAGAAAAAATGTAAAACATGTATGAGGTAACCCAGGAGAATAATGTCAAAAAATACCATTTTACATAGAAAGTAATGGGAAACCTAGGTTTGTTCGTAAACTTATGGCCTTGTACTGTAGGATGGTGAACATGGAAGTTTTTTCTTTCATTTCAATCGTTTGCCAATCATTCCTGGGGTATCTCTGACTGAGTGGTCAGAGCATCACACTTTAAACCATGACGTCTTTCACCTCGAGTCAGCGTGGGTTCGAGTCTTACTGGAATCTAAGCTGATTTTGTAAAAAAGTTGGAAGGTCGATTGCCTTTTGTGGCGTTTAACACAATACAAACAAACAAATAAACAAAAACCAACAATACCCGCTTTCCCTACATTAGGCCATTCCAAGTGGGGTTTTGTTGTTGATATTGTTGGTTTTTTCTATGTTTAGCGTCCAACCTAAAATAAAAAAAAACTTATCTTTCTGTCAGAAAATAAACGACAGAAAAAATAAGACATTTTATGAGAATAAATGTAATTCTATGCATATTTCAGTTTTTTTCCTTATATGTTAACAAAATAAAAACAAAATTAAACTTTAAAAAATCCATATCTTTGGCACTTATTAATAAATAACCTATGGAATTGGATAGTTTTCACAATGATGAAAATAAATATTCATGTTTAACTGTTTCTTTTAGGACTATGTTCCAATTTTTTTCACTAGATATTTATGTTTTTTTACCTATCTATCAGCGGACGCGAGGGAAAAAATGGTATGGCCTTACCACGGCGTGGTCAACGAAAATTCGCAATTACACACACACACACACATCGGATTTGCAAAATATTTCAAAAATCGAGAAAATGTTCATTCTGAGAAATTTGTTCTTTTGAAACACGTTCAAGTAGCCTATTCTACTCTCTTTGTAACAGTAAAAAGAGTGCTAATTTCTGTAAACCAGGAGTTTACGGCGTCTTCGCCCTTGGACCCCCGATCAGTTTCTTTTTTGCACTGGACCCACTGGGTCATTAAGAGACCCCCAGACCCGATGCCGAGGTTTTGAGTACACATAGTTTTGCTTAGCTACGCTCCTGGTTACATGATATGAGAAATACGAAAAGCCCATTATATTTCTGTGTTTTTAGAAACGTGAACATATCTACATTTAAAGAAATATAATATGAGAATGGTACAGGCGAGAGCAACTCTTTTTGTTTCTGGCACAAAAAAAAATCTACAAAATTAGAAATATTACGTCAGACGGAATTCCTTGTTTGCTCGCAGGCTCATATATGACCTGTCAATCAAATTAAGAACCGATCTCTCTCCCCCCCCCCCCCCCCCCCCCCCCCCCCCCCCCCCCCCCCCCCCCCCCGCCCCCCCCCCCCCCCCACCCCCCCCCCTCCCCCCTCTCCCCCCCCCCCACCCCCCCCCACCCCCCCCCCCCCCCCCCCCCCCCCCCCCCCCGTTTTCTGATGTGTCGCGTATTTATTAATTTTCATCATCGTGAAAACAAAGATTTGATAGGTAATTCATAAGTATGTGTCAAAGATATGGTTTTTATAAGTTTAATTTGTTTTTCTTCTGTTAATGTTAATACAGTTGAAAAATACTTAAATGTGCATTAAATTGCATTTGTTCTCCTAAAAATATTGTTTTTTTCCTATCATATTGTGTTTTTTCCTGTTACAAAGATTTTTTTTTTATTTTAGCAGAGACATATATGACACAAGTGTTATATATGTCTCTTATTTTAAGATGGACGTTAAACATAAAAAAAATTCGAATGGCCTAATGTCATATACGATCATAATCACGCCATGCCTGCAAAACGTGGATTGTCATGTATACACACCTTTCCCGTATAGATACCGTATTCAATATCAATTTTCATCGCAAGTTTCGAGCGCCTATATTTAGTAAAGACTTCCAAACTAACGCCATGTATAGATAGATTATATAAGACCACAGAAATAAAAAAAAAGAATCTACACCATTCATCGCATATATATATATAATACTCGTCAGATCTCTCCCATCTACATGCACACCTGATATCTCGGGTATGTGTTTATTAACTATCTAATAGACTCTTACGTTTTGATGTACATATCAAGGTATTCACGTTTCGTTGTAGATTTAACTATAAAAAGTCAATCATGACCGGAAAATAGATCGGAACTGACTGTATTATTAAATCATTTGGTATTATTGACGAGAGATATGAATTTATATACGGAAACTGTTGGACATCCAATTAATCAAGGATCAGGACCATTACAGGCCATTATGCAGGTCTAAGGACGTTGAATCCAGGTGAACCGGAAAGATGTAAAGCGGATCACAGATCGAGGTATCCAATCGTTGTCAAAATATAGTTTATTGGTTAGATAAGCCTTCCACTCTGTATATAAACACACCTTTTCCCATAGTTCTTTCGCCAGAGAATCTAAACTTTCCTATCATTTATAACATTTGGAATAGATTTCAGTATGGCGCCGGTAAGTACGAACAGAATCAAGCTATCCATTTATAATTCATCAATTCATTTTATTTATTTCAGCATAAAAAACAAAATTGCAAAAGTATTACATGTAAAATTCAACTTTATCTTTAAACGAAATTAAAACTACGCATGCCAACGATGTCATGCCCGTCAGTGTGCACCTCACACCTTTCGGACACAATTTCAAGGCTGTGCACAAGTCCACTTATTTCGGTAAATGTCAACGTTTGCGCACTCGGACACATTTACGACAAATATTCAGAAGTGTGCAACGTCGATTGTGCGTACCTAGTTATACAATACTGTGCTCCAAGTTTTAGACAATGTTTATGATATCGGTTAATTTTCAAATTTTACAAAATGTTTATACATCTTTTGTTTATCAGAATAATAATATCATACCTTAATTTCTGTAATCTGTATCGCCACCCATTGTTTTATTTGTTTTATAAATTAGTTGTTGTTTTTAAAATTTATCAACATACGGTGACGCTAAGGTCAATATTATAGAAAAAACTGTCATAACGAAGGTGCCATTATTGTTGTTGTTGTTTTTCATCCAGTAATATTGTTTTTAGTAAATTAGTATTTTCGGCATTTGATTGCAAGTAATTTCAGTATTGGCAATAGGTATTTTTGTCACTCTTGGTAAGTATTCATATTTCATATCAATATAGTAAGAAAATATGACAGTGTCGTGAACTGAAGTTTGGAGTCATCTATTTTGACACGAACTACCCCGTATTGAATATCAAATGGCTTTCATAAACACACGCCATAACTTGATTCTTTAAATATTCATCTCGAGATCAAATGGTATATCAATCAATATTAACAGCCGATGTTATTTGTTCAAGTGCCGAAAACACCTGGTACCGATAAGAAAAATTGAAAATACTTAAATTGTTACTAAATTTACAGTTGTCTTCTCCGAGAAACTTAAATTGTGAAAGTGATACCTGATTTCAAGTTTGTTTTATTTAAAATAATTTGGAAAACTTAAAAGTTAATGCTACTACAGTCGGTGGAAGGCTGATTTTGCGGTTCAAATGATACTGATTTGTAATTTACATTTTAGAAAATTAAAATGATTCAAGTATGATAAGATATACGTAAAAGTTGTCGAGATCGCAAACTAACATGCCCCCAAAATAACATTAAATATTTGAGCAGTAGAATGTTTGGTTTTTGTTTGGATGTTGTGTTCCGCCACAGACAGCAATGTTCTCGTTATACGGTGGCGGCCAGTTTTATTGACAGGGAAGAGAAGCGGAAGATACCGCTACCCCCCCCCACCCCCCTTACCATCCAGCAACCGGGCAAACTTTCTAAAAACATCAATATAATTAAAACCGATCTCTCACCGCTCCCGTTTTCTGATGTGTCGCGACATATCAGAAAACGGGAGCGATTAGAGATAAGTTTTTAATTAGATTGTAAAAACATCCGCTTAGATTCCAGAGGTTCTAGAACCCGTGTTGTCTAAAGGTGTGGGACTTCGTGATGTTCTAAGTACACGGCTACGGAGGTCCTAACAGTAGTATAAAACTATTTGTATAAAACTACATGACGAGTATTTTGTTGATATTATGTTCATCTGCTTTTGAATATTCGTTTTAATTGCTATTGTTGTTGTTGTCGTTGTTATTGTTGTTGCTGCTGTTGTTATTGTCATTGCTGCTGTTGTTGTTACTGTTGTCGTTGTTTTGGTGTTGATCCTGTTGTTGTTGTTGCTGCTGCTGCTGCGGCTTTCATTGCAGTAAGTGCTTAAAGGTGCTTACGTAGATATTACACTAAATAGTTTCGCATTAACGGTGACCTTTCGCAAAATTTCATAAAACAATCAATTTTTACCGTCCTGAAGGGGACCTCCGTGGCCCACTGGTAAGCCGAGCATTGCTCTTTAAACCATCAAGTCTCTCACTTCTAGTCAGCGCAAGTTTGGTGCCCAGATAGAACCTAAACTGATTTTGTGAGAAATTTACCAGTTTACTTGCTAAACTGCTTACTTGGTCTCTACCCGGGTGCATTGTATCATTGCAACTGGCCTTCACCATATCTGATTAAACAATAGTTCAGTGTGGTGTAAAACACCAATCAAACAAAAAATTCAAGTTATCCATAAAAAGTTTCTACTTCTTGAAAGCTATTCGTTGCATTTCTTTTTACAAAAGTCGCCCCAATAAGTGGAAGATGGCTATACATTCTTAGACTCTATGTGAGTACTTCATATAAACTATATAAAATACATCTGTTAACTCTATAACCCCCGGAATCACATTTAGACCAAGTTAAGAATTCAGGGATGTATGAGTCAAAAAACAAATTTTCCGAAAATTTTACTTGCTAAAATAACTAAATTACCCATAGTTTTGAATGTAGACCATACTATTAATTGACATTTTTAGTCTAAATTTGATTTCAGCGATTGACTTTTAAGACGTGTTTTGGTTATATACATGTACATGTATATTGTTTGAACTCGCTGTAGTTACATGTATTATCAGCTCAACAAATGTATATCAAATGCATATTGAGTATACACGAAAATAAAAGTTTGTCTTTACACATGACAGGAAGTGGAAAGTACGATTTAATAATATTTACTATAAAGTATAAACTCAATACCTGGTATACCTGTACTAGCTGATTATTTCATATTGAACTAATACCTCGAATGGATAACAACATTTAAATTCTTAACTCCTCAACAAGTAAGATACTCAGCTATTTAAAGTTGTTATTCGTACTAATTTTAGACGGATTTAGGAATACCTTTAGGTTAATTTGTGACCTTGTATTATACCACCGTTTGTTTTCGAAATTTCAGCTCAGTTGATGACGTCATATTGACAGAAATGATCGTCTTGAGTATTTGTTTTGGTCCTTTTTTGCAAAATGACAAATTTGGTATTATGTAGTGTATAATATAGTCATGTTGTAAGTTTCGTATTTACGTCCATCTTTAAATACATTTGTTTTTTTAATCAATTCGAAATTTATGATTATTTATAATGAGATTTATTCTATAAAAAGAAAATATCAACATAGTAATGGAGTTTGAAATTAAGTGTAATTGTAATTGTCTGTGACATATTTCCTGTTAAAATTTCAATCTTGAATTTAAAAACTAATGTCTTCAAATATATGTAAAAAGTTTTAAAGATCCCGAGAGTTTGTCATGTTGTTAATTTTGCATTCATGCCCACCCGAAAAATTAAAAATTTCAACACAGTGATAGTACACATGAAACCATTAAAACATTACGAAACATTCAGAAGTGTTTTTAACGAGGAAGATAATGGTGATAATAGATAAAATGAACAATAACAGTAAAACACAGGGCAGATACTTTTATCGTGTTTCCACTTTTTGGTAAAACCCCTTGAAAAATCAAAAAGTGGGAACATGATACTTGTATATGTAAACTACATTGGCTAACTTTTAAGTTTAAAAGCGAACTCACTTTGTAATTTTCAATTTAAAAGTTAGCAAATGACATAAAGATTAAATGGAACATCATATCTCAAATCTGCCGATGTTTAAAATTATACACACCTTTCTATATTCTATTTTTCTTTATTGATGTTTGAGTTTTCTATCGATGTAGCATCAATTAAAAACTCAAACGAAATCAGCAGTGTAAATTGTATATCGAAAATGGCGAAACACTTTGTTACCATGTTTCCTCAAAGTTTTGCACAAACCCATGGATAATTAATTATTAGTTTATTTCCATATTTATCTATGTTTTATTTAATTTCAGTTAAAGTTGGCATTCATTTCCCCATTTCAAAATGAAATTGAAGTTTTAATCTTTCATCAGTTTATATCTGCAATTGGACATTTTAATTCAGTAATTTCAATATTTTCATTCAGGTGACATATATAATGATATATAAATTTCTACCAAAGGCTGGCAAAAACCATAGAAGATAAGCAACATGTTTTCTTCGTATTATTTTTTTATTCCAAGTGCATAAAAAATAATAACTAGAAAAAAAATAATTATAATTACTCCGAAAACTTGAAAGGTTGGATGGCCCAAATAATAATAATCATAATAATAACAATAATAATAATAATAATAATATTATTATTATTATTATTATTATTATTATTATTATCATAGATGAAATCACAGAAAAAGTAAGTAAAACAAATAATAGCAATCGCTAAAAGAGATTTGTGAAAAAACAATCATGGCTATAAATCTTGTTTTGGATGTCAAGTATGTATAAATATATTCACACGTCCCTGTAATACTTTATCCTAATATGATCTATATAATTATATATATATATATATATATATATATATATATATATATATATATATATATATATATATATATGTATGCTCACATTTATGACGTATGTTGGCGTAATCAAACTCTACGTGCTTTCGTTATGTAGTGTTGAATTAGCGATGTACCCATCCCGTGACGTAACCTATATCGCAATCAGTCATTAGTACACATCTAATATATTCTCCGTCGCTCGGTATCAGTGCCTATTAGCCTATTATATATAATATATATATATATATATATATATATATATATATATATATATATACTGACTGTTATTTCCTTCATTGCAAGTATACAGACCGGTTTGCATTTATAATCAATGCTTGACACACAGCCGTACAGTTGTTACGTCATATGATCCCCCCCCCCCCCCCCCAAAAAAAAAAAGTCAATTATATAGAATGAATTTCGTATCCAACTGACTACAGATTCACAGAAAATGGTAATATATATAAATGTAAGAATTGTTTTTTTTTTTCATTTTTTTAAAAACATGGAATATACATGCATTGACTCATGGATAAAAATTCAATGTGCAGCACAGAATTTTTTCCATGAGCCATTGCATGTATTTTCCATGTTTTTCAAAAAATGAAAAACAATTTCTTAACTATTGACTACTGTTTACTTTTGACAGATCATGCTTCCAATAAGACAATTAGATTTAACAATTTGACAACAAATGTAAATGGAAAACATATAAAGCCACGAATAAGAATATATTTAAATTTATCGTGAAAATTTATTACAAAATAGTGTAGTTATTTTAGAGAGGACCTTTTAGAGTGTTTACACAGGAACTGTAAAAAGTCTTAGCACATTGAGAAAAATATAATTTAATATGTTGTAAGAGTACACATTACTTAATTTGTTTTTTTACAAAAAATAGTAAATAAATAAATAACTCGTACATTGTCTTCGAATAATATTAATTTTTTATTGATAGATGATAATACAGGACTACTCACAGAGAATAATATGAATATTAAGTGACGCTGTTGTATAAAATCTTGTATGAAATAACTTTCAAAACATTCAGAAATTTATGGCTTGCTTGTAATCGAACCCAGCATAATCACGTAAAGGTGTTTTTGATATATTTTAGACAGTAAAGTCAAAATTAATTTTCGAATAAATTTATTGTCTATGTAGTTACTTAATCAACTGAACATAACTTATCAATCTAAAACAACATAAGTTATTCAAAACCGGGTTTTCTATGTGTACAAACACTATAGATATTATTCAAGAATTGAAAGTTTTAGTGTATTTATAGTAGCATTTGACTTAAACTTTGTGACTCCAAGAGAATATTTGGTAACGTTCGAATTACAGACATTTCACAAAAGGCCCAACACGACACCATTTGGTTGAAGAAAATGCTAATACGAATGCACCGATAGTCAGATATTGTTATCACATCATTGGGTATTAAAATTCATAATTATAATGACGTAAACTTGATAAAATCTCAAATTGCTGACATTTGATATTTGTACGTTTCATTGGTGTTTTACATCGCCGTCAGTGATATCTTCATTTATATGATGGCAGCCAATTTTAATCGGTGAATGAAATGGATTTATTGAAAGTAGAACAGTAAAATGTAAAACTGAGGTTTAGAAGCAATTGCTTGTTAACGTCCACAACATGTAAATACAGTTGATTCAAACACACGGGAGTATTTGTAACAGGCCAATCATATAACGATATCGTTTATTAATATTACTTATTGTGGAAAATTTATTGAACCAAATGTTCTCCATTCTGTGGCAGCCATTAAGTTAAACATTTCACTTCTAATTACTGTACAGTGGGAAATATTGCTTTACAATGTATTTACGAGTGAAGAAGTTTTGATGGAGTTATGTGTAGAAGTCTTAATTTTATGCTGGCTTATTAGCAACTAAGCTATACGATAAACGCGACGATTTCGGCTTTCCCATCGTAAATTTTCCACATTTAAGTAGTAATATCCCTCAATCACCCGCATATGGAGTTCATATTTCACAAATGATCCAATATGCCAGGGCGTGCACAACATATGCAGATTTCATATACAGAGGTAAACTACTCACTGACAAATTATTGACACAGGGATAACGAAAACCGCGTTGAATGTCAACGTTCCGCAAATTTTGCGGTCGGTATAATAGTCTTGCTTGCGACTACTCTGTTTCACTAAGTGAAATGTTGAGTTGCCTTTTCGTTGGCTGTTGTTGAGACGTCTGTACCAATTGTGACGAGGATACACTCCTCACTTGACTTGGACTTGACTGTGGACTCACGGCGGGTGTGACCGGTCGACAGGGGATGCTTACTCCTCCATGGCACCTGATCCCACCTCTTGGTTTCCAGAGGTCCGTGTTTGTCCAGTTTTACCGGATTTGTATCTATGTCCTGGACATTCTATTGATTTATACTTTGGTATCTGAAATTTTTATATTGATATAATTTATTTGAATTTCATATATGAACAAACTTTTAAGTAAACTCTCTTTTTTCGTATGAATTTGTCTTTTTTTCTTATGCACAGATTATGAGGTGTCTTCTTCTAGCATTCCTGGCCACGTGCTATACAGGTGTTAGTGCCGGAGGTGGTGGTGGTGGTGGTGGTGGTGGATATGGATATGGCAGTGGTGTCCATATCGGTCCTGCCCCAACATTCCATAAAGGTTATGTTGCTCCATTCCATGGTGTTGGTAGTATCGGTGGCATGAGTGGAGGATACGGAGGATATGGAGGTTACGGAGGATATGGTGGGTACGGGGGCTATGGTGGATACGGAGGCTATGGTGGATACGGAGGAATGAGTGGATATGGAAGTTTAGGCGGATATGGAGGATACAGTATGGGTGGATACGGTGGTGGACTGGGAGGCTATGGTGGAGGTCTCCTCTCAGGTGGTGGGTATGGCAATGATCAAACAACGTTGCTGGCAGGATTAGCTGCAAGTAAGTAAATATAATGTACCGTTCATTTAAACATGTATAATCAACTTAGTTGGTGTACCTTAAAGGGGCATTTGTTGTGTTTATAAAAAAAATGTTATAATTTTTTTCTACTTGTAGTCTATGCACAATTAAATAAAGAGCTATACACAGGCATTAAAAGATCATATATTCCGATAATTATTTGGTGAATTTAAGGGTAGGACCAGTGTAGTATTCATATACAAATAGTAAAGTTTAGGTAATCAATTGCCAAAGTGCCAAACCAGGATTTCTCAAGAAATTTACTAAAACAATATATGAATTTAAGAATTTTTATGCCTGTGTATATCTCTTTTTGTTATTGTATATCAATCTAAGTAGTAAAAAAGGGGAAAATTGAACAAATCACCATAATGCCCATTTAAGCATTTCTTATAACAACATCAATATCTATAGGCATCTAATCGCTGTTAATATACATATTTTTCATCTAAATTTCACCATCCCTGTATTTCTATGTAACTTGGACTTCCAGACATCCTATAAATTCGTCCAATCGTGATGGTCCAGTGTTAGATCATCAGACCTGCAAACGATAGTTCTCAGGTTCGATTCCTGGTTACCAGTTAATTCCAAAGTCATTATAAAAATAGAGAATGTTCCTTCGCAAAGTAAAATAAATGAGGTCCTGAGTATACAGGGTAAACTGAAAACTGAAGACCCGTGTAAAACCTCACTAAAACCTCAAAGTTTTAACCATCAGGTTGTCCAAAAGAATACCATTTATGCATTGTTACATCTTTAAATACATATTTCATAATACATGTGCACTATTCGTTTGAATAAAGTTGTTTGTTGTTTCATATAATTTGCTTTTGTATATTGTTCATCGAACTCCAGAAGCTTCCATGTAACATTTGCTAACTGTGTGGCATGCTAAAGGGGGACGCTGACTCATTTCGGACATCCGGTGCCATCCCGTTTGGGATTCGTACTGGCTCTACATGTTGAGATCGTTGTTATCCAGTTTGTCGTATTATAATGGACTTGGGAGTTTCGATTATCAATTGGTACTTTTTATTGGCCGAACTTTCGAACTGCTATAACCTGCACAACGACCAATCTGACTAAAAAGAATCTCACAGCTCCCGTTTTCTAATATGATGCGTAGAAGATCTAATGCGATCCACTATGGGGTCTCGTCAAAATAAATCTGTACTTCCAGATTTTGTGTGCTCAGTGTTGTTTAAAATGTTAAAAATATTTTCATCTCTTTGCTATTCGACCGGTTTTCATTGGTCGAAAATGACAAACCTTCGAGGTCATTCGCACGTGACCCCATAGGGAATTGCTTTAGATCCTATGCGCGACATATCAGAAAATGCAACCGATTAGAGATGTTTTTTTATTAATTATATTGCACAATGACCATACTAAAACTAATACAATATTTTTTTCCATCTTTCAGTCGGGTTACTTTTCTACCTGTTACAGAATAACTCGAATTCATATTACCGGTATAGTTCCGACTCATCTAGCAAAAGTAGTAGTGATACCGATGGTACTGACGGTGGTACCTCAGAAGGTGGATCCGCCATTTGTACACAAGCACAACGTAATCAAACTCTGTGCGAATCCTGTCGTACCTCTACGACTAAGGAGGCCTGCGATGTTCGCTTGGGCGACAATAACGTTGATGATCAACCCGGTGCTACTGGAAATGATGATTGTCTGTGGTATGACGATATCCAAGAGTGTTTGGATGAAATACTTTAAACTCGGAACAAGTTATGTGGTGTTCGGGATATATATTTCATGAAAACACCAATAATTTGTAATCTTTGTTGAATCGGTATTGGTTTGGTCTTGTTTTAGGTTTGGAGTATGCGTACAGACATTGTCTTTTTTATGTTAAGCAAGTTATAGCATGGTTTGGTATTTCATATTACTTTAGCTTGAAATGAATAGATACACATATTCATGGAGAACTATTTATAAACTTACAGTTGCTGTTTCACTGATTTCGTTTTCAAGAAGATTATTTAAGAACCTGATCATAGTTACGTCAATATTTTTTTCAATAACTCGTCGACCCCTGAAAAACAATGGATTCTTCTCTAAATCAAATACTTTGACCAGCCCAAATGTGTCTGTAGGGGTAAATGAGATTTAGAAAGTATCTTTTATACTCTCTTGCGTCTTAATTTAGAATTAATTTTAATAATTTTTAAAAATATGTAAATGATATTTGAACAAACAGGAACAAAATCCTTTTAAGACAAAATAAATAATCGGCACCTCTTTATGATATTTTGTGAAAGATCACCTCTGATGAGTATTTACAAATTATAAAAATATACCTGATATTATGCTAAAGTGTTGATACATATATACATTTCATATTGTTGTTTAACGGTTATAACGTATAACTGTTCACCTAACAAATATAATGTAACATTAATTATGTGAATGTCACGTCTGGAAGACTATCATAAAGAAGTTATTTCAGTGACTAGCAATGTTATTCTACGTACATTCACTTGTTGTTTTTATGAAATAAATCGTTCGGCAAAGTGGAACGGACTCTATTATCATTTATTAGCAGTAACAAGCAAAATCAATAATAATAGTCAGAATCAAATCGTCAACATCATCGTTATCATCATCTTCGTCATCGTCATCACCATCGTCGTCGTCATTATCATTATCATCATCATCATCATCATCTAATATTACAGAAAAAGTACAGATACCGAAATGCCATCCGTCATGAAGTCATAGAGAAAATATACAAATCTGTTTATATTGGACAAACACGGAACTCTGGAATAACCAGGTGTGGGATTGAGATTAAGCATCCCCCGCCAGCTGGTCACACCCACCGCCACCCCGCATTCACGTCCGATTGAAATTAACTTTGGAATAAATCATGAATACAACTGGACTACTACAGGGGAGATAAATACTGACCACAAAATGTATGGAAGATTCCACAACAAATACCCAACAGGTAACTAAATAATTCAGATCACTCGTGGCGGGTGTGACCATCTCACCGGATGATGCTTACTCATCCATGGCACCTAATCTCACTACTGGAATATCAGAGGTCTGTGGATATCCACCAGATTTGTAAATTGTCTCCTGAACCTTCTGACGATTACTACATGTACTTTGATATCTGCAGTTTTTATTATTATTATTATTATACACAATGTCGACGCATTTAACAAAAACTTATCACTAAGAAGCTATCATCTGTATATGTGAATGATCATATGTTGAAAAAGCGATGGTACATTGGCTCATTTTGGGAGATAAACATTAATACACTAAATGCAAGAGATAGATACCATTACGTGAGTATGAAAAGATGATAGGAAACCTGAAATCGTCACATTTGTCGAGGTATTTAGTAGATATTGACAATTTGCTATTCACACACACACACACACACACACACACACACACATATACACACACATACATATATATATATATATATATATATATATATATATATATATGTATATATATATCAAGTTATATGGCTAAGTATGAAATGTATGTGCTCGGATCTGCGGTATCTTTTAATTTCTACTTCGCTTCGATATACATCAGTGTAGAAATTGTCATTATTAATTGACAGGTAGTGTTTTGTAACTTTACATTCGCTTTATATGTCGTCAAACAACAATATATTACGGAAGCCAAAGGAAGATGGCGTATATAATATCGCTAATAGATTATTTAGATACAAGTACACTGTGCTTGTGTTAACGGTTTGCAGAATACGATTTAAATATATACAGTATAATTGCTATATTGTTCTGTAGCATATATAAACGGGGAAAGCACATCAGTAATAATTTGCCTTCATGATTCAGCCATTTTTTCTGTAACTGCTTGCAGCGGCCATGTAAAATAAATAGGTTTACCAAAATGGAAGGTTTTCAGAATTTTTGTTTTATTTATTTTTTATGTCCAATAAAAAAAATCCTCACAATAAAAGGCACAGTCACCTGCAAGTTTCATAATTGAATTGTCATGTAATATGGTTATTTATGGAAATATGGTTATATGTTTATACCTCCTGCAATGACACAAGATAAAATCTCAGATACCAAAGAAAAAATCTTCAGGATGTCCAGGGTACATATACAAATCTGGTGAACATTGGGCAAACCGTGATGGACATTTCAGAGGTGGGATCAGGTGTCACGGAGGAGAAAACATCCCCTGTTGACCGGTCACATCCACCGTAAGTCAACAGTCAAATACAAATTAAATAAGTGAGGAACAATTTCACGTCACAATTGGTACATAATACTCAGTAACCGTAATCGAACAGGTAACTCAACAATACATTTAGTGAAATTGCAAATAAGGCCATTATACTGACCGTAAAATTTGCGCAACGTTGACATCAAACGCGATTCTCGATATTTCCGAGACATTAACCTACGTAGATGGCTCTTTATATAAAATGTACGTTTGTTGAACACGCCCTGGCATATCGGATCATTTGTGAGATATAATCACAATATGAAAGTGATTGTGGGATATTACTACTTCACTCATCAACCCGTGTTCTCATTTAGACTCGCTCAAATCAATAAAGAAGATGGTCTAACGTCGTGATTTTAAGAGTAAAAAAGTTAATAATGCATGTAATATTATTACAATATTCTGACAATGGACTTAACCATTTTTTAATGGGCAGTTCCAAATGTAACCTCTGGGGTTGATGAGTTAAATGTGGAAAATTTACGATGGGAAAGTCAGAATCATCCTGTTTGTCGTTGAAATGCCGTATAGTAAGTAAAATGTCCGAGTAAGAAGTGTGTGTATGTGTTTGATTATGTTGTGTCTTTAAGTTCGTTGGGATATATCGCATTGACAAATGTGTGGAAATTGTAAATCATTAATTAACAAAACGTCGTCGATATATCTAAATGTCAAGTTAAAGACTACCGCTAACTTTTTCTTCTTTTGATTCAGAAACTTCTGAATGAAATATGCTTCAGATGAATAAAGGAACAGATCAGCCATTAAAGGGGTACAAATAGTTCCCATGGGAATGCTGAAAGACCTACTGATGAAGTATAATTGACAGAAACGATCGTTTTGAGCATTAAAATTTTGGTACTATGTTTAGAATAATCTTATAATTATTTTATTTTTTATTTTTTTTCTAATTTTTTTCTCACCTATATTTTTATATATATATTTCTTAATATTTTATATAATATTTTTTCTATTTATTTTTTATAATTTTTTATAACTATTTTTTTATTTATTTATTTTTTTTAATTTACTATAAAAATTAATATATACTATATTTATATTTAATAATTTTTTTTTTCCCCCCCTATATTAAAAATATAATATATTATATATATTTTAATTATTATTTAGATGTTTTATATATTTATTATAATATATATATAATTATTATTTTTAATATATATTATTTATTTTTTTATTATTATATATATGTATTTTATTTTATTTATAATTAATTTAATTATATAATAATTTATATGAATTATTTATTATATTTAGTTTATATTATTTTAATTTATATATTATAAATTTAATTTATTTAATTATTTTTTATAAAGTTTTTATTATATATATATTATATTATTTTATTTTATATATTATTAATATATGATTAATAATAAATATATTATAATTCTGTATAATTTATTTATTTTAATATTATTATTAATTTAATATAATTTTATTATGTTTAAAAATTTTATATTCTATAAATTAATTTATTATTTATTATTATTATATTATATTATTTTTTACTAATAATTGTGTCAATAATTATATTTATTTTAATAATAATAATATTTATATTATTTAATATTATTATTTATTATTATTTTAATATATTTTAAGAATTTTATATATATATTATTTTATATTATATTTATTCTATATTTTATATATAATATATAAATTATTTCTATATTATTATTATATAATATAATATTTTTTATTTTTGATTTTAATATTATGAATTCTATTATATATATTAATTATTATTATTAATTTAAATATATTATTAATTAATTAATTTAAATATTGATTTTAATTATATAAATATATATTTTTAAATATTAAATTATTTTATATATATTTATTTTTATATTTATTATTTATATATAAATATTAAATTTTATTAGAATATAATAATTTATTTATTTTTATTAATTTTTTTAATTCATATAATTATTAATTTTTATATTTTCAATATTATAATTTATTTATTATTATTATTTTAATTATTTATTTTCCTATTATATATATAATAATAAAATTAATTATATCCCTACCCTATTTTATAGAATATTTAAATCAATTTATTTTTTATTATTTCATATTTTTATTTTATAATAAATAATTTTTTATATTTTTTTATTATATTTATTTATTTTATATTTTATTATAATTTAATTTATTCTATATATTATATTATTATATTTTATATATGTTTTATCAGTAGAATGTCTAATTCTTTTAAAATTTTAAATCTATATATTATTTATGAAATTTTTATTATTATAATATTTATTATATTATGTCTATTATAATATTATATATGATATATTATAATTATAAATTTAATTTCTTTTAATAATATTGTATTATTTTTAATATATTTAATTAATTATTTATTCTAATTAATATAATTTAATATCTATAAATATTTATAATTTCCTAATTAATATTTTTCCTATTTATATTTCTCTAATTATAAATTTATAAACTTTTAATATAATTATTTATATTTATTTAATTATTATAATAATATTTTTATATTATATCTAATATTTAATTTATATAATTTTAATTCTTATTCAAAATAATTTATGAATTTTTAATATATTATTTATTTATAATAATATTAATAATTATATAATTTTTACTAATTTAAATTTATATTATATAAATTATTTAATTAATTTTCTATAATTTTAATTAATTCTAATTGTATAAAATTATTATATTATTTTATTATTCTAATAATTATTTTTATTTATTTTTTTATTATATATATATTACTATTCCTATAATTATAATTAATTTATATTTTTTTATTTATAAATTTGGATTAATTAATTTTATATTTATTTATATATAATATTATTTACTTATTATTATATTTATTATTTATTTATATTAATTTTTTTATTTTTTTTTTTTATTAAATAATTTTTTATTATATCCCCTATATATTTATGATACATTAATATATAATTTTTATTATATATAATTATAATTATTATTATTTTATAATATTATATAATATAATTATTTTAATTAATCTTTTTTATTTATAAATAATTATATTCTATAAATATTTAATTATATTATATCATTAATTTTAAAATTAATTTATTAATATGTAATATTTTTTTTATTTAATATTTTGTTATCTGTTCTATATTAAAATAAATATTTTTTAATTTTATTAGTTATAATATCATAATTTATTTTTTATGTATATTATTATTTATATATAATATGCTATTCAATATTACTATATATATCTATCCTTAATATATGTTTTTATAAATTTATATTTTTTATATTATATAAATATTACTTATCATATATATTATATTATATATTTTATTTTTATTTATTAATTTAAAATTTATATCGTATTTTTTATATTATTATTTTTATTTTTATTATATTTATATTTATTTTCCCTAATTTTATTAATAATTTTTTATTATAATAAATTTTTTAATATCTTAATATTTATATTTTATTGATTTTTTATATATTTATATATTAATTAATTATTTATTTATATTTAATTTTTATAATTAATTATATTATATTTTATTATTAATTAATATTTTATTAATATTATTAATAATTTAAATATAATTATTTTATTATTTATATTATTTATTTTTATAAATTTATATTGATCTATTTTATATTATTGATTTTATATAATTTTATAATTTATATATATTATATTAATAATTGATAATACTTATTTTACTAATATATATATGTTATTATTATATTATTTTATTATTTATATTATTTTATATTTAATTATGTTAATATATATCATATATTCTAAATATAATATTAATTCCTATATTTATATTTATTTTTTATTTATATTTTTAAATTATATTTATAATTATTAAATTTTTTATTTTTTTATTAATCTATAAAATTATAATTATTATTCTTATATAATTTTAAAAATATTATTTATTTTTATATATATATGATTTTTAAATATAATTTTATTTTATATCTATTTATTCGTATAATTTTATAATTATTTATATAAATTTATATTTTATTTAATATAATTATTTTTATTTATTTTATTCCTATTTTTTTATTCCCCTATATTTTTAAATAATATTTATTTATAAATTATGTAATAATTTATATTATATTAAATATTAAATTTTTATATTTAAATTTTTTTTTTTTTTTTTATTATATTATATTTTTATTTATTTATTTTTTATTTTATAATTATTTTATTATTGTATATATTTACATTATTCTTTTTAATTAATTATAAATTATATTTATTATTTTTTTTTAATATTTTTATTAATTTATATTATATAATAATTAACTAATATTCATTAATTTATTTTAATTTTAATATTTAATTATATTATCTTATATATAATTATTTTATTATAAAATATATTAATTAATATTAATAATATTTTTATTTTATATATTTAAAAATTAATTATTTATAATATCAATTAATTTTATTTATTTTTTTATTAATATTATTTTAAATATATTTAAATTATCATATTAATATACACTCTATTATTTAATTGTATCAAATTAATTAATTATTTTTTTTTTTTTTTTTTTTATTATATTTATTATTTATTTTATATATTAATGAAATTTTTCTATTAATTTTTATTTTTATTATTCATTTTTATATTTATTATATGATTTAATACTTATTTACCTATAATATATATATTATAATTTTATTTTATTTATATTTTTTTATTTAATTATTATATTTTTTTTTATATAATTATAAAATTTTATATTTTATTTTTTAATTTTATATTAATTAATATATTATATAAATTATATTTAATTTTAAATAATTTATTTAATATTAATATTTATTATTTTATATGTATATTTATAATAATTTATTAAATTATTAATTAATATTTTTTAATTTTTTATATATATCTATATTTTTTATTTAATAATTAATATATTTATATTTATTATTATTAATTAATTTATTATATATTTTACTAAATATTTATTATAATTATATTTAATTTAATATTAATATATAATATTTATATTTAGTTAAATTTATTATTTATATTAATTTATTTTTATATATACTATATATTTTTATTATAATATAATTAATATAATATAATTTTTTATTAATATATATAAATATATTTTATTTTATTATTTTAATAAAATTTAATATATTATTCATATTTATAAATTGTAATATATTATTTTCTTATTTATTTTAATATTTAATTAATAATTATATTATCATATATATTTTAATATATTTCTTATATTATAAATTTATTTTATATATATTTTATCCTATATAATTATATTTTTATTATTTAATATTATTTAATGAAATATAATATTTAAATAATTTTATTATTATTTATTTATATATTTATTAATATTTTATTTATTTTTAAATTTTTTATTTATATAATTATATTTATTATTTTTATATGTATTTTAATATCCTATTAATTCTCTATTTTTTTATTATTTTTAATATATAATTTTTTAATACCTAATTCATTTATATGATTTTATATTTTAATTTATTTAAATTTATTTATTTTTATTTTAATTAATTTTTTTATTTTTTTATTTAAATTTATTCTATTATTAATTTATAATTTTGAATTATATTTTTTTTATTATTATTTTTTTATATTCTCCCTATATTACTTATTATTAATATTTTTTTATATTCTATATTCATTAATTAAATTATTATTAATTTAATTTATATTAGTATTATATTTTAATTTTATTTTTTTTATTTATTATTATATTTTTATTTATATATATAAAATTATTATAATTATATTATATATATACTATATCTATTTCTATAATTTAATTATATATTTTTATTATTATTTATATATATAATTAATTTTAATTTTTATCTATTTTTCTATATATATATCTATTATATATTATTTTTTATTATATTTTTTTTTATTATATTATTTATTTTTTTATTATCATTTATATATCTATTTAATATTATTTATATTTTATTTATAACAATTAATATTATATTAATTATACTATAATTAATAATTATAATATATTATAATCTATCCCTATTATATCTATTTTTTATTGATTGAATTTTTTTTATTAATTTATTTATTTTATATTTTTAATTTATTTATATTATTATATTATTAATTATATATTTTTTATTATTTAGATTATGAATTAAATTACTATTATATTAATGAAATTATTTATTTATATTATTATTATCTCCTTTGTTATAATTTTTATTATTTAATTATTATATATGATTTTTAATTAATAAATAATTATATATTTTCTTTTTTAATTATATATATATATTATTATATATAATTAATTTTATTTTTTATTAATTATAATTATTAATAATTATATATCAACTTCAATGTATTTATGTGAAGAATCAGAGTGGTGTTGGACAAATTAAGTGATTAATGACTAGATATGTAAATTTTCAGATACCACTTTTAGTAAGAAAAAAAGATGTTGATGTTGCCAAAAAGTCTTAATTTTATCGCGCTGAATCGTTGTGTAAAGAATAGAAAAGTTGTATGTTTTGATACTATGAATATGAGATGGTGTGTCTTTAATTTTCTAAAAGCTGTTTAGAATGTTTAAGTTTCCACATCTGATTTACACTGTTTCTGGAGTAAGCAACTGCTAACAGGGGTAGCCATTGTTTCTTCATCAAGACATGGTATTATATAACTTAAAATTTTACTCAGATTTGGCTAGTCCTGAAATCTGGGACCAAAACCCAAAAAAGGAAAATTCTGAAAGACATTTTATTCTCAACAGTTAAGAATTTACCCATCTGAGTAAAAAGTGTAAACTCACAGACCATAAAATGACATGAATTTTCACAACCGAGGTAAGATTGTTAAGGGACAGTGTAAATCTAATCCAGGGCATATGTTCCAATTTATGTTCCGATTCACTTATATCAATGTTTGAACATTACTCAAATCTATGATGAATTATTTAATAACCAACCAAGAGGTGTAAAGGCATTAAAAATCAAATAAGCGTTTTGTTTGTTTCGTGGCATAAAAGGTGAATAGATGTATACCTTTTTAAAAAGATTAAAAACATCTTGTAAAATGCCAATACATGACCAAAGTCAGTAATTTATACATATACATGTATGATGTATATAATAAACGATATTCAAGATACAAGTAAATTATTATAAGTACATTAGATCTTAAGATAAATGACTTGGAACATATACTGGAACATATGTATCGGAATTAATTTACACTGTCCCTATTGTTAATGTTAACAAACGTTGTATGGCCAAAACAAGCCAACAGAGAAAGAAGTGTTGGTCTCCTTAACCTATATTGCCAAAGGATTAAATATGCCCTGAAGTACTCTAGCACGACAGAGACCCTGGCATAAGTGTTTATTTATCCTGAGGCGAACATACAAGGGTGGCCATTTTTGCTGTTAAGAATTACTAAAGTCTATTACAGACTGTACTTAAGTATATTATCACAATTTTGAGAAATAAATTTGTCTGAGAATTTCTTTATGGTCCACAACTTTACCAACGTTGTGAAAATTTCAAGATTTGAGTAAAATCTTGAAGTTGAGTAAAAAATGTGTCTGAGAATAGTTTTATGGCCCTGAGCTCTGATTGTCTACAGTAAGTAGGTGAAGTTGTGGGTATTCTCAGACATGAGCAAATTCTTAATTTACAAAATGAAACAAAAAAGAAACAAAAGTCAATTATTGAATTGTATTTACAAGTAGATTTAATGATAAATAATATATTTTTTACAAAATATAATAAATGAAATTGTGTCAGACTTTCTCCATATTGCTTACTGAAATGTTAAAATTTACAAACATTACAACTTTATACATTAAAGTCTTAGAATTAACAATTTACATTCATCATTTGGTTTCCTAAAACAGTTTCAAAAATATGGTCTATTTCAACAACGTAAACATTTTGAACCAATATTAAAAGAAGACCAATATTTGTAAGAATCATGTAAATTTTACGATATCACATTAACTTTTTTCACCTTCCAGGTCCATATTCTCATGAACAAATTTCAATAAAATTTTCAATTTCTCCACACAAATGAAAAAAGATCTTAAATTCAAATGTCTCATAACTGTACGCCCATAACAATTTATGCTCCAAATGTTTCATTATGAGGTTTGGAGAGATATCCTGACAAAAAGATAGTAACATATTGTTGTACGCAGCTTTGATGAGAAAGTTTATTTCTTTGGAGCAATGATTCCTTCCAGCTGGGTCTGAAAACAAAAGGATAAAAAGGTCAGCATAACATGTATGACGCCTACAACCCCTATCAAAACAGAAAGATCTGCACTTCATAGAACATAGACCTACATTCATTGCATTATGAAGTACACCTTTTTAGATTATAAACCTTTCCTAATTTTGAAAATTCTGGAGGGAAGCAAGGAAGACTTTTTTTTTAAAATGTTAGTTATTAACACAATGTATATATACTAGATTTCAGTGTCTCTAAATTGTAATTGATTAAACATGTTGTACCACAGGTACCAAACTTGATGTTGTCATTTACAGTAGAAGACATATGGTGGGTAACCAAAATATCCCCAAACAACATACAGTGAGCTCACACTTAAAATGTTTTTTTTATTTTAAATTTAAGATTTCATTAGTACAAAACCAATATTCGAGTCCTGTTTAAATATGATACCTTCACCATAAAAAAATTGCACCAAGCCAAACCCATATTTGTACATGTGTTTTGAATTTTGTACATAACTTATGATATATATATACATGAAATACATCATTTAATAAAATCTATATAGTAACTGTGATATATATATACAGTAAAAGGGTAAAAAGTGATATTGGAATAAATGTACAAATGTATATGAAAAACCATTTAAAAATTTCAATTCATAACATGCCAATAAGAAATGTATATCTATACACAACCATGCTTGAAACACATTTTCTGTGCACTGGTATACATGTATATTGTGCCAAAAAAAAAAAAAAAAAAAAAAGAAAGAAGAAAGCAATCCATTTTCTGCACACACATGTACACACCTACATCAAAAGCAATGTGACCTTTGTACATGTGATAGATTATATTTTACTTGTGCTTGACTTTGCATCCCATCTAACGTGGATACAAAACACCAAAAACTTACAACTAATTATCTTCCTGCTCGCCTCCAAGTATTAAATGAAACTGACTCTAGAATGAGAGTGTTCTTTTCAATTTCATTTTTTCTCTGATATACTAAATCAAAAGTGCTTAAAATTGTCGTGTCACATCCAATGTTTTTTTCCTTAAATTTTTTGTTGGTTTACCTGTTTATTTGTTTTTTTCTTTTTTAATTTATTCTTTTTAGGATCTGAATGATTTTTAATTACAGTTTAGAACTTTTTTCATTTTATACAAAAAAGGTAATTAGAATATATTGCTGTTTAACATAAAATTTCATACTATGCATTAGTCTAAAGAAAGAAATACAGTGCAATTATATTAATCAAAGAAAACATTCACCGACCCAGTAACTGAACCTCAAATTATTTTTTGTTTCATTGTTGGGACAGATTTGAAATGCATTGAAAAACATTTTATATAAACTGAAATCTCACAAGAAGTATGAGGCTGTTTTTAAAATTGAGGTTACAGAATAGACCATCACAGTATTAATTTTGTAATCAGCCACTGAACAAAAATTTTGTATTTTAAATCCTTAAGTAGGTTTTAATTAGCTCAACAATTAGTATGTTATATAAATATAAAAATCAGATATCAAAGTATGAAGGATATTCAGGTGACAACATACTAATCTAGAAAATGCATATACGGTGAAACTTGTATATAACGACCTCTGTAGGGACACAAGAAAACCAGTCTATAATAAGGAGGTAGTCTTTATATTGAGGTTGATTTGTACACAAATAGCACTATTGGGGACAGCAAAAAATTATCTTTGTGAACAGGTGGTCTTTATACACAGGTAGTCGCTAAAGCAGGTTTTACTGTATAGAAAAACATATATCTACTTTTCAGGTCTGTAAAGAACTTTGTTATTGTATCAATATGGTTTCCTTAATTATTTTACACTTTTTATGAAAATGCTATTGGAATCAAAGAATATACATTATTATATTTTTTTGAGAAACATGAAGTATAATTCTTACTTTTAGTTGTTGATTTGTGCGTTTCAAAAACTGCATTTCTTCTGTGTGTTTCTTTTCTTCCACCGTCCTCTGTTCTTGTGCTCGTTTTTCAATCTGTTCACATTTTCCTTTCAATTCATTAACCTGTCTTTCGAGATCTCTCTTTTCTTGTTCTAAATCTGAAATCTGAAAGTGGAGACAATAGTGAAATTTTCTTTCCAATGTTTGTTAATATTTTCAATTTTTATATTTTTTTAAAATTATTTAAAAGAGCATTTTAAGGATAAAAGGTGCAATCAACTACATATATAAGTCAAGGTTTTCTGAAAATTCATATTTCAGTTCATTTTCATCCCCACCCACAAATCATAAGAATTACACAGCTTAATTTTACATAGATTACTTTGATTGAATCATATACTTTCTGAAAAATCTAAATAATAAACAGTATATTCTAAAACTTTCTCTCATTACCTTTTTTTCCATATCAGCTTTTCCTTGTTCAGCCCATAGTGCTTTTCTCATACCAAATGCTACGCTACTTTCGTATAATGTTTGATAAGCTGCAATGGTCATTCTAATTTCATCACGCACTCGTAATAATAACAATCCTCTCTCAGCACAATTAATGGTGACCTGACGAATCAATTCATCTGCAAAAGAAACACATGCTTTGGTTAGTCTGCATTTTCTTGTTTGTAGCAATATGATACACTCAGAAATAAAAGTTTTGATTATTTTGTGAGACCATCAATTAATGGTTTCCTAGCATGCAGGTGTCTATTATAACATACTAGCTACTTAAGTTTATGTCTAATCTGAAAATTGCATGACTGAGTCTTCTACTACAGTCAGTTTAGCAAAGGAACAGTCACGGCATTCCAAACCCGAGTATATATGTAAAAAGTTTTACAAGGCTGGATATGAGCCCAGAATCTTTTGGTTACAGAGTAAACACAGTTCAATAAAACATCTATAGGTCCACCAAGATACACTGGCACATCTAGGTTCATCTATTTTCCAATACAAGGGTGTAACAGGTATGGTTTAAACATTTTACCTTCCTTGGATTACATGCATCACTGATTTTTGTGTCAAAACTATTCTGTCACCCCTGTTATAGTCAAATAAGTCAATGATAGACTCAGTCTGTAAGTCAATGATAGACTCAGTCTGTAAGTCAATGATAGACTCAGTCTGTAAGTCAATGATAGACTCAGTCTGTGGGTCAATGATAGACTCAGTCTGTAAGTCAATGATAGACTCAGTCTGTGGGTCAATGATAGACTCAGTCTGTAAGTCAATGATAGACTCAGTCTGTAAATCAATGATAGACTCAGTCTGTAAGTCAATGATAGACTCAGTCTGTAAGTCAATGATAGACTCAGTCTGTAAGTCAATGATAGACTCAGTCTGTAAGTCAATGATAGACTCAGTCTGTAAGTCAATGATAGACTCAGTCTGTGAGTCAATGATAGACTCAGACAAGTCTAAACATACCTTAAGAGGGTGAATGAGTTAAGAAACAAATGCTGGTATCTAAATATTTGTTCAATTCTGACTTACCAAAACACTGTGAATAAAGTTCTCTTCTGACTGGACAGATGCCAGTCTCTCTCGCTTGTCTCTGTTGTAACCTTCTGTCCAGTTCCTCTTGTAGATTGACCACATCAAGACGTGTGGCTGGTGTGCTGGAAACCTGTTGTACCCACAACTGACCACCCTCATTCCACTCTCTGTAACAAAATTATAAATGTTGTTCACAATAATGCATTAATTTAAATATTGAATTAAAACTATTGAAAAAAGAATTGGGATTTAATAAAAAAAAATCAACTTTGTTTAAGTTACACAGTCATGTTTCTGGTTGGTTGTTTAGGGGTGTTGTTGTCTTTTAATTCTTGTTATATAATTTAGTTTTACATCATAATCAGTTGCTGACATCCTCATTCTCCGCATTTATATTTTGTCTTATGAAACTAAGCTGATTAAAACCTTCATTACTTACTCCTGCAACCACAGGACTAACAGATAAAAGGGAGTCAAGGGTATTGAATGCAGTACTGTGTCTGTTTTATGTTGGGACAATCCAAGTGTTTATCAGTCTCTATAATGACTAGAAAAATAAAAAAAACACCAACAAAAATGTTATGTTTCCGAGTCTAGATCTACTACACTTCAACTAAGCATAGAGGTGTGTCTCATTAGAAACAAAAATTCATAAATGGATATGTAATTCTATAAATACTGTCATGCCATTACAAACCTTGGTGGAAGTATGGAATTAAGAATTTCATCAGTTTGTTGAGCAGATTTTGCATCGACTGGGGTGGCCTTTTGTTTTCCTGGAGGATTTGGTACCGGTCCTGTAGCTTGTGATGGTCCAGGTGTTACTTTTAAAGCTCTTGCCTATAGATACGAAAAATGACATAAAATTAATAAATGAAATAATGATCAATAAACATGATACTCTCAATCACTTTTATTTTGTAAGAAATATTTTTATGTAAATCTATAAAGGACTTCTTTGCAAATTCATGTATTTATTGAATATTTTCATTTTAGTTTATGTTTATAAATTATTGTTCCTGTATCACTTGTGTAAAATTAATGTCTGTTTATAAAAGTTGGAATACCTATTTAAATGAGTTGGAGGGTGTTTCTTTTGATCAAAGTATGACTTCAATTAGATCAACAATAATGTGCTAGAAAATAAACTGTAAATATGTTTGAAGTAATTGGCAATTTTTCATGGAAGTGATTAAGGCATATATACATTTTGAGTTTTATTTTCAATTCCTGTGTGCATTCCATCCCTTAGTTATTGTTGGGGTGTCTTTTGTCTGTGTAACTCAAATGAAATGACAAAGTGGCTAAATGGTATACATTTCTATTATCACATTATCTATGATATATGTTCCATTCCATCACAATATAGTTTATTAGTAAATAAAGAAAGAAACTGTTTTATAGACAGTTTCCTCTTTGCTAAAACATCATCTCTAAGTTGGTGCATATATTACAGGGGTCGAAATTAGCATCTCTGTCTATGCAGATTTTCTACTGGTCAATCAGACAAGTTGAAGGAAACATTAACCAATCTGCTACAAAAGTTACTGTCTCGGACCCTGTATTATTTAGATCAGTGCATGACAATATTATCATGTATTTTTCCATTCATTCATCATATACAGACAATAAATAGATTTTCCAGAGGTAAACATTTTGTTTCTAAGCAAATCATTAGCCTATTGATTATGATGACATGTTAATTGTTATTGTTAAGTTAATATCTTGTTTTTTATTAAAAATTTTAATATTTAAAAAAATTCTTTTTGTGACAATTATATTTCTAAAATAGCCAGACAAAATAAATGAAGACTTACTAACTAAATAGTCAATTTTGTCTTGACAACTCGACTAGCCTAGGTCCAAGACCAAGTAATGTCCCCGATCCCCCGAAATTAATGTGAATTTATATTCTTCAAATGCTATGAAAGAAATGAATATTTACTTACCCTTGGTGTTTTCTTGTCTGTATTTCTACTGACAAGGACAGGGTTGTCGTATTTGACCAAAGATACATTTGGAGGTATCATTTTGTCGCTTTAAAGTTTTGTTTTACTGAGGAACTACTGTGTTTTGGCCGAGTCAATCTGCTTGCCTGCTGCTATGACGACTGGTCTTAACGCATGCGCAAAGCAAAGAATATCCTACTTTACATCCGGTTTATCTAAAATTTAGAACCAATATCAACTTTTTGTGTCTAGCATATACGTAAACTGATTTTCTTACAAAATTCAACGTTTTTGTATTGTTACGCTTTCTTTTAGTACAATAAAATAGAGTGCCAATACATTTAAGACACATTTCGATAATATTCGAAAAAAAATAACAAAATATATGAGTACTAATTTTCAGGCAACTATCATTATTACAGAAACCTCATAATATATATTTTTTGTGAAATGTTTCAAATATAAATACAGACGTTCTTGTTTGGTGCAGTGTAATTATTTCCAGATCGTTCGGACCTTACATTCTTTCATTGAAATTATTTTAATTTTATTTATAAATAGTTCTATCATAAATTGTGGTCTATTAACGAAAAAATATCATTCGTTGCTTTGTTTAACTCACTGACCCCTAAAAATACAATTGAACTGGCCCAAATAATTAATATACAGAAGAGTCCATTATTTTGTTAGAGTTTAACGAGTTAAATATTGCATCCCCAATATACGCGCAGTTGGAACGACGCCAATTTCCCGTTCCTCTACTCACTAACTGTATATAATATCCATGCAGAAAAACATTGATTCGGCGGACATATTGTTTATGTACCTGTACTTACCATGTTCAACTCATCATGGAATTACCAAAAATATAAATTAGGCGAAAATCAAAATATTTCAAATGCTACACCTGACGGACAACATTTAATTTAAGATTTTCATTTCATGACATAAGATAAGGTTAGCCATGTTTAGTAACAAATAACGTAATTATAAATATTTACAAGTACTCGCGTACAAACTAGAATATACATGGAATATTCATGAGGGAGACCAGATCGAGGCAGCTTTGTATTATAAAAATAGTTATACAAGATAAATTCACTTAAACATAAAAATGATACACTAAAAAGAGACCAAACACTAATAGAAAAATAAGCGCTAAAGTCATAAAAAAGATAAACGGACATTAGCTGTATTTTTTTCAAAGAAAGTCTTTCCTTTTTACTACTTAGATAGATATACAAATGAGAGATACATACTTAAAAAAGTTACAGGGACATTAGCTGTAGTCTTTCCTTTCTACTACTTAGATATATATATAAATATATACAAAAAAGAGATACACACAGGCATAAAAATTCTTACATTTGTATATTTTGTGAAAATTGCTCGAGAAACCAATTATTCACTTGCAACTGATTATTTCAACCTAACTATTTATATATACATAACACACTGGACGTGGCCTTACTAGTTTTCACAAAATAAATTGGAATATAAGATTTTTATGCCTATGTATACAAGTTGCTTATATTTGTTACTGTACATTTACAAATGATTTAAATGGACTGTGAACGATGTTTATAGTGTGAATGTTTGTTTGTTTGGCTAACGCCTATGGTATCTTGCCAATAAAGAATTGAATTTAACTGAGTGTGTATAATCAGTGATATTTTACGTTGGAAGATACTATTTCGTTGTGATTCTTATTTTTGTATTTTTATATATATATATAATTTCCCCGTGTTTGTTGCCGGAAAAATACTCATCGTCGAAACGTTTTCGGTTTTTCGAATACAATTTTCAAGATGGCGCGGCGCATAGGATGGGAAGGTATGAAGTTGCAAAAAAAAATAGATATATACTCCTGCAATATCTTTCTTATAGACCACTTTTTGCGTTTGCTATATTGTAACACGTATATATACACACATATTCATAAAAGTTAGTGACTGAAGTTTTGTTAATAATTTGATCACATTGCTTTGACTCTGCGCCGCTTGCATCCGGAGCCGGGGGCGCGGAACTGCCTGTAGACTGTAGTACAGGCTGTACATATATGATGACGATGGTTATACCTCAATCATGGATACTTTACTACTAAATAATAGAGAGCGCCCCTCATGCATCGCGAACTTAATGGTGGAACGTATCAAAACAACAATTACAACAGACTCGAACATACTGTCAATCAACTTTTCTAACAAGTATTTTTGCACGGTTGAGTCGTAAATAAACGGTAATGAGTGGATCCGGACCCGTTTCGATCCGATCCCAAGTAGATTCAGTTCCAGTTGATCTGATCCAGCTACACAGTGATCAAAGGGTGGTAACTATGATATGGTGGTAATAAGAAGTATTGACGTCAAAGTTTAACCATATTAGTAGTACTAGAAACATCAAAAAGTTATCAAAATCTTTGAGTTGAATTCATTTTTGTGAAGGATGACAGGTATAACCAGGCTGAAAAGATTCAGTGTGTAGGTTGTTTTTTTTACTAAAATTGTCTTTTATTCTTACACAACATGGTAACAAATGTAAACTATATCTGTGTGGTGAATTATTTCTAAGTTTGAAGATTTACTTGATTGGGAAAATTTTCAGGACAATTCTGTTGTTACCAAACAAGCATGCCTTAGTCATGTTGTGTGTATCCTCAAAGATGTCTGTGCTAGTGCTGTTTATTTCTGTTTTAAATAAGGATACTCAGGAAACATGAACTGAATATAACCAGAAATTTTAGTTTGAAAATTAGCCAATTACAATATTTTAACCAATCATGAAAAAAAGTCACTGGCTACATTGGCATTGGCTAATGACAGAGTGAGCTCTGTTACACCTTATAATACATGTATAATAGTAATAGGATCTTTTACATTCATAGATTTGTTTATTTCAGTGAAATTTAATGTCAACAAATTTATTTTAGGGCCTATTTTGAATAAAAATTAATCCCCATACAATTTTCTGAATCTACAGTATTTGATAATATAACTATCCAGTGTTTTACACTTCTGTATTTTTTAGCCGATAATCGGCTATTTCCCCTCGGCAAAATTACCTAAATTTTCCCAAAAAATCAACTAAAAATTCCCAATTAGGCTGTGGTCAAAATTTTTAAAAATTGTCGTTATATCCGTAAAAATCCGCCCAGAACGGACCCGGACTTTATATTTCGATATATGAATCTAAATCTCTTATACGTTTGCGTGGATGCTTGCACACATTAGGTACTATCACAAGGTTAAGCGTGTAGCCGTTAAAGATGTAACTATGTCGCATAATGCGAAATACTACACAAAAAAACTTCGGCTTAAAGACTCAAAGGGGTTAAAAAAAATAACAGATGCGTTCAAATATCAGACAAAATCGATCGTTCACGAGGCGAAGCATGGATCACCAGAGCTGGTACGAGAACCAGAAGCAGAGTCAACCCATCCCAAATTTACAATACCATTTTCTACAGCTGTGGTGGAAAGGAGTTTTTCTCTGATGAACAATATCATAACAAAAAAACGAAACAGGATGAGTCAAAGAACACTGGACTACACCATGAAGATTTGTCATTACAATGAAGAACTGTCTGAATCCGAAT
The DNA here is from genome assembly GCA_030159075.1 of Atrina japonica. Taxonomy (NCBI): domain Eukaryota; kingdom Metazoa; phylum Mollusca; class Bivalvia; order Pterioida; family Pinnidae; genus Atrina; species Atrina japonica. The sequence continues at coordinate 232,429 of BROG01000647.1, forward strand.
TAGATTCCTTAGTCACAATGTTCAAATACAATAAACAACGCAAACTGAAATTGTAATAAATTCATGTCATACACTGAATTTGACTTGTATTGAGTATTCTAACTGCAAGTTAGCTTTAAACATACTTGATAGAAAATTCCCAATTTCACCATTTTTGTCGCTATTTTTCCCAATTCAAAGGGTAGAGGGTACCTTTGAAAAAAAGTGTGAAAAACACTGCTATCAAATTAGAATTGAAAGGTTACATGTATAAAACTCCAATCAGCAAAGTGCTTATGTGAAAACACAAATTGTATTTTTTCAACACAAAAAATTTTGTATTTCACAGATGCTCGTAATTGTCTGCGACGAATGCGAGAGGATCAGATGAGAGACAGCGAGACTGTAGTACAGCTTTGGGAAGATGTTCTGATGGCAGAAAGAAACAGACTCGGTGATGAATGTAAGTCTACATGTATTAGTAAATTTATTATATACCCTTTATCAAATACTGGTGAGAAGTGCATATTGTTTAAGATCTGTTTGCAATAGTTTGTCCATGAAGTATTTTATGTAGTGAAATATTCAACTGTTTACAGATGCTACGTTATATATACACTGTAGTACATGTACAGAACCTTGGCTAAATCTTAACAGAATCATACAAACTATATACATTGACAACAGTGTCAGTGGCATTAAGGGCAAATAAGGTAAAGAAGGTAAATAACTTGTAGGCCAAAGTTCCAGTGACATGAGGGCAGGAAATAAATAACTTGTAGGCTACAGTGCCAGTGGCATTAAGGAAAGGAAGTAAATAACTTGTAGGCCACAGTTCCAGTGACATGAGGACAGGAAGTAAATAACTTGTAGGCCACAGTTCCAGTGACATGAAGGGCAGGAAATTAATAACTTGTAGGCTTGTTATTTATTGATTTCAATATTATTTTCAACATCTCTAGGTTACTTAACCTAGACATGTTACTAAGACTACACCCCGGTCAGAACCTCTCATCTAGCTGGTGACATGTCTCAGAGATTTATTATTTTATTATACATTTTATTTTTTATCTTTACATTTTCATTTAATATGCCAAAAAATTACAAATAACCAAACGGAAATAAAAGATACATTTTTTCACTCAAAGTGTTGGTGGTACTCCAACCCTGCCTTATAACCATTTGAAAAGCAGTACAACCTAACGGTTAGCAGCTGGGTAGTGGTGGGTGGCGCAGGCAGGACCCAAATTAGAAACATCTACACAATAAATGCATAGTCTTTACATCACATTCATCGCATCTCTCATCCTTTCCTTGACTGAATATATATGTGTAAATAATTTTAAAAATGAATCAGGCATTGTTCGGAAATCGGAAGTCTTTGTGTGTAGGGACTGTCCCAACCACCGGACACGCTATAAACAGATAAACAGGCATAAAAATATATTCCTGTATTTTTTGCGAAGGTCAAGTTCATTGTATGTGGTATGCATATACAAAAAAGTGAGGTTGAATTAATCAGTTGCAAGTGAATGAATGCTAATCGGGGTTTCTCAAGCAATTTTCCACAAAGTGTTTAGGAATTTAAACATTTTTATGCCTGTGTATCTCTTTTTTGTTATTGTACATAAATCTAAGTAGTAAAACAAGGAAAGAAGATTTTTTGGAAGAAATACCTATAGCTAATGCTCCTTTAAATCATTTGTAATTACAATGAATGTCGTATGTAGGTTTTATCAGTAGGACCTAGGATGAGTTTACAACAACAATTGGCTATATTTGCTATCTAGAGTTATGGGCCTTATATATTTTTATCAATGGCAGTCTTACTTCTGAGGGCATATTGTTTCCAAAACACTTCTTGTTTTGAGCTGAAAAAATTGCAGTATTCTTCTTAGTCTTGAAAAGAATTATTCCTTAAGTCATTTTGAAAGTAGCACAAAAATAGATATTGTACATGTAGATTCTTTTTTGAATCTTTTCATCAACAGTGAAGACTTTTGTACTTAATTTATTCACTGATCATTCTGTAGTTTTACATCAATGTAATTCATTTTTCTTGCAGTATGGACAGTTTATGAGCAAGTTTGTATAGCAGCCCTCGATTGTCAGCGTACAGATTTAGCAGAAGTAAGTTCTACACGTAATACAGTCAAACTTGCCTTAGCAACCCCCCTCATATAACGACTGCCTGTCCATAACGACCATATTTGGACTGCCCCTTGAGAATTACTATATATTTACCCCTCATATAGCGACCACCTGCCTTACGCGACCGGAGACCGCTGTATTTTATCCGCCGGTAGTTATCCTACTTGCGTATAGTGACTGCTTACACACTTACTACTCGTGGAAGGGAGATAACTCATAGATATTCTCGCGGGACAATTCGAGACCTAATCAACAACATGGCACAATACACAATGTTTTGACAGTCACAACACACCTGGAGGTGTCAATTAACGCCCCGGGTATTAATTAGGCACTCAGATGTGCTTTATGACAGGGTATTTTTACAACCAGGAACTAACAATCATCGCTGACTGATTGATGTTTTGTTTTCAATCATCAATTAATGAGGGTTATGACCTAAGTTTCCGGTGATGATTACTTAACCGGCGAAAGACTAAGACTAAAAGAAAAAATTTAGAAAGGACACACTTTGTAACAAGGTGTTTTTACATACAGGAGCATTTAAATATCATCGCTGAAAGATTGATGAATTGTTTTCTCGTATTCTGGAATGCAATGGGGTATATGTCTTACATCTTATCTTATCGAACGTCACTTGATTAGCAAGTCAACATCTCAATCCAAAGAGTAAAATCACTGGCACTCATAGCATTGGATTATGTCTAATAAAATGAAAATTAAATAAAATTCATCTATCTACATGATCTACAACTTTCTGTATATTCTTACATCTTTCTACAGGTACATTCTTACACTTCTGTGTGACTGAACACAGACCACCGACTTTGAGCACATTTTAGATATTTGTCTCAGTTTTAATAATGTGCCGTATCCTTGATGTGCATGTATATAATTCAATTACATCATAAATCAATTTAAATTACTTAAAACATTAAATTATTTCTTATTCTCATTATTTACATGTTATACATGTATTAATTACAGGGATTTAATTTTCATGGGTCCATTTTCCTATGCCTATTTTTGGTCCGGTTACAGGACTGCAAAAATGGCTTGTATTTTCCCCAAAATATGCAAAAATTCCCAATTTTGAATTTAAAAAAAATAATTAACATTTTCCAATTTTCAAGACCCTGGAGGTAGGAAAAAATACAATATACATTTAATCAATAAATGAAATATCTATCCAGGGAAGAAATATTTAGTTGGAAATAATGAAAATCATCTTGATACCTTGGATTTCATAATATCTCGTGTGACCCTGTATATAAAGACCACCTGTCTATAAAGACCATTTTTGTAATTCCCCCTGAGTGGTCTTTATATACAAGTTTGACTGTAATAATAAAGGAAAAAAAAGCAGTAAGAAAATTATTGGCTTTACATTTAGTTTAAATTTGTAATGCAACTTGAGATCAAAGATTGAGGGGTATTGTTTTTGGTCCATTGTTTTGCAACACTTGGTTTTGATACAATAATTTGAGATTCTTTCCCCAAATTTTGCCTAAATTTGGTTTGTGGCTTTATATTAATAAGATTTAGAAGGAGTTGGATAATGACCCTTATTCTGTAATATTTGCCAGAGTTATGGAACTTTAAAAATCTTCAAAAATGGCTGACTACTTGAGGGCATAATGTTCCTCAAACATATATTATATAAAAGTAGATTTGTAAACAGAAGTAAATACAAACCACAACTTAAATGTAGGATCACTTCTTTTATGAATGTTATCTTGCAAAATGTATGGTATAATAAACAGGAAGCTGATTTGGCATTTCAACATGCAGTCTTAATGTTTTTGTTTGTTAATTGGGTGTTTTACACCACACTCAGCAATTTTTCAATTATATGTTGGCGGAAAAAATTTTCAATGATGGAGGAGAAATACCGTGTACAAAATTTCCGGGAAAGAATCATCAGCCTTCTGTGAGTCATTTTCCCAAGTCCAGGTTTTCCGATCTACTCCGTTACTCACAAACCTTGACACATTACATTTCATATTTGGCCTGACTGGTGGCGACATCTAGCACCAATCTAAAATTTCACTTAAATTGACCCGACACTGACCCCTGACCCAATGAAAAGACATGGCATAGCTTGCATGTCGCCATTATCATGTGGTCGAGGCATGATAGATTGTTAGACGCATTCTGATTGGGTCAGTGAAAAAGTACCTAATTATAAAGCCAATAGAAATTGACGCCACGAAGTCACAATATACAGGCCAAATCTGTCAAGGTGTGTGAGTAACAGAATGGATCGGAAAACCTTAACTCTGGAAGATGTCTGCAAGTAAACTGTCAAACTTTCTCACAAAAATCAGCTTAGACTTCAGCTGGACTCGATTCCTCACTAAATAGGGGAGTGTTAATGTAGATTGAGTTATTTACTCAGATTAACGCTGATAGTTACCGTACATTCATTTCTTACTTAAAATCTATGCATACCTTATGTTTTTCTTTTTACTCACCTGTAATTACATTATGTGTTAATTTTCTATTATATTTCATTTAATTATGTATTTATACCTGAAAATTATTGCTCCCATCTAATTTTTGCCCTTAGATGAGGGGGCATATTTAAAATTTTCAAGGTAAACAATTGAAGCACAGACATACATGTTTTCCAATAGACTATGGAAATTATGGTAGAATTTTAGACAGTTGAATAGGATTTCTCTCGTTAAAAGGTGAAAATAGCCAGGGCGAAAACAGTCTGGGGCAAAAATAGCCAGGGGCGAAATTTTCCAGGTAAACAGTATGTGATTCAGATATAAGTATTATTTCATACTACACATAGAAAGACATTGAAACATTTTAAAGATTTTCAGTGCCATTTTTGTCTTCATTTTTCAGGCATGCATAGCACTTCTGAAAGCCAAGTTCCCAGACTCTGTGCGTGTTGAACGATTATGTGGTATGTTGTATGAGGCCCAAGAGAGGTAAATATAAACTTATCTTTTTGTTTGTTTTCTTGTTGTTTCAAGTCAACTAACAGTGTTCTCAATAAGGTTTTTAATAGAGGGAAAAAATTGAAATAGGGGAAACAGAAATGATGGCCAGGGATCTGGAGCCGCCAAAGGCGTACATTTGATACAGATACTGATATATGGTATACTATTTTTTTCCAACACAGAAATCTCATAGCCGGCAAAATCTTTACAGTAGGTGATTGATTTTGCTGGCTGCTGGCTCTTTTTGAGAACACTGGACTGAGAATTTTTCACTTATATAGAGTCAGCACCTGCTTTAGCTGAAGTGCCACAAATTTGGATCTGTGCTATAGACTGACTCCAAAAGAGTTCTTTAAGTCTTGAATCCCAATGATATTGTAACTTGAAAGATCATTATTTTGCCACTTGATTATGAACACAGTACATTATGCACACACAAGGTCACATTTAGTAGTCCTATTAAGTGTAAATACAAATGGGTGTTTGGAGTAGGCCCCTAGATTATCCCCTGGAAAATGTTGAATTACAATGTTAAAATGAGGAATTGCAGATACAAGTTAAATATTTCACTAGTTTTTTTAAAGATAAGTCAATGCGGTAAATAGGTCGAGGTCACAACTTTGGAGAAAAAAAATATCGACCTATAGGCCGTAAAATACGGTAGTCATTATAATAATTTTTTTTTTTCAAACCAAGATTTTTTAAAACATATTTTACATATAAAATATCAAATATTTGAAACTTTTAATACAAACAAAAAAAATCCATTTTGACAGCTTGTATGCCTTTAAATTTTTATGTCAAGAAAATCCCATTAAGCGCTCAGGGCATTACAAAAAAAAACCAGGAAAAAGAGGTGGGCGCTTAATAGGACCAATTAATAATAAAATTGATGTACAACAGTTATTTTTTTATAAGGCACAGTGATAAAGTTTGTGAAGTTATTACCGAGGACACTTATCAACATAATTCTGTTGCTTGGAGGCTATAGATAAACTGTTACTTACGGTTTTTCAGGTCAATATCTCCTTGTCAACCAGCTAGAAAAGATTCTCTATCATTTGTGAAAAGGGGGAGGGGCAGTTATAGGGAGATGGGCGCTTAATGTGTCGAATACGGTATTTTATATTACTATATGATAGTATATGTACATTGCGCCTGTCTTAGGAGACCACGGTCATGAAATACCACACGTCTTGAGATCACATTTTGAAAACCACTCTGACTCAGTTGTACATTGTATAACCCTGTCATTGAGGACAGGTGCTCTCTCAAAAGAGGTTTTATTTTTACAGTGTTATTTAACTGAGTGGTTTTCAAAATGACAGGTTGTTTTGTATAAGTATACATATGTATACATTAGAGAACGAAATCCATTGTTAGTTTGTATTGAAAACAGAGAAAATCACTACATATAAATGCTGAAATTTAAGCACCAGTTTCTTATTTTTCTCAATATTATTTTAAAGTTAATATACTTGTATAAATGCTATTGTGGATGTGGTTTTATCAAAGTCTTATTTTTTTTGTCTACAGGTATAGCAAAGCAGAAGAGGTTTATAAAGATATCATTGAAAAGGATGAAACCAACATGGTGAGATAATAAGCTTATAGGTCAAAGATTCAGGGCGGAACATAAACCAGGAAGACACTAACAGATATTTTCCCCATGTGCTGTGGAACCGCATCAAAAGACCACCACATTAAAAACCATAAAGATTCACTCTTTAAATCTTCATAATACACTGTATATGTTACCTCTATCTATACTGGACACAGTTGCACATTACTTTGTTTAATTGAACTTGAAGTTAGCCAATGTTAAACCAGTAGGCTAACCATAAGTTAAATCTAACAATGTAATTTGCAACTGTGTCTTGGTGATTACAAAGTTTCTATTCCTATAAAGAGCTTTAAATATTTCTGCTATTCTTAGTATTCTATTATTGTTCAGCTTTATCCCATTAGGGGGACGTGTAGGAACCCCATTTTGACTGGTATAAAGTGTATGGTATTTTGTATATGATTGGTTTTAATATTGTCACACAGTTGTTAAAAGCTTTACAGCCAATCAGAATTAAGTTCTGAAGAACTTGTCAGAGATGTGAGAAGTCTCTACACAAATGTATTGTACTTATAATGCTTGATTATATTTTTGTATTGCAGTTTTGTCGTAAAAGAAAAGTAGCAATATTGAAAGCCAGGAACAAGATACCAGAAGCCATAGAAGAGCTCAATAAATATTTAAAGTTGTAAGTAAAGTCAGTTGATATTATTGCCATAGCAACTGCCAGTAATAGACTTCTAATGCTTAATCAAACTGAATCAAAAGTTTGATTCAAATCAAAAAGGGGAGTGGTGACGTATTGTTTGATTTTTTTAATTTTATCTATTTGTATGCCCCTTGCCTGAAAAGTCCACTGGGGGCATCTTGTGTTTGGATTGTCAGTCTGTCCATTTGTATGTCTGTCTGTCTGTCCGTAATTTCCTCTCGCTTACATATAGAGTGCAATATTTCAAGTTTTGGTTGTGATACAGTAACCAAACTTACACTGTAAGTTCATCTAAAGGTTGCTTACATTTCACTGGCATCACATGCCCCTGGGGATGGGCTAGGGATCAGAAGCAATATAAAAATTTGTTGGGACTGTGGGCATTTTTGTTTCACAAACACATCTTACATATTTTTAGCTCACCTGACCAAAAAGGTTTTTTGTCTTGTATAAGTCTTTCTCATTTCTTCAACTAGGTTCCCCATACTTTGTGCAGGTAATCATCTTAAGAAGACAGTGTCACATACAAAAATTTCACTTCTATAACCCTTAGTTTTAGAGTTATTACCCTTTGTTGATTTTATTTGTGTGGGCCATATCAGTCTCATTTCTTCACCTAGGCTCATCATATCTAGCGAAACGTACATCTTAGTGGTTGTGTGTTTTTGTCTATCTATTTATATTGTCCATAAGCCCCAGGTGGGAGACAATAAATTAGTCCAATAAGCCTTAGGTTTATCCTTCAACCTCAAGCAACATGGTCAGAATGAAAGTAAAGGTTTGCAGAGATGTACTCTGTGGAGGCAGTGATGTGTCTCTTTTTTCTGGCATATAAGACAATAATTATCAATTATAAAGTGATCCATTAGATATTTAACGAATATAAAGTGTAAAAACTGAAATTTTAAGGTTGTGGAAGGAAACTCAAGTATGGCAAGGAAAATGTGAGGTGGCAGCAAAATACTGAAACATGATGCATAGCCACACTTGTATAAATCCTGGCAATCCCAGTTATAAATGTCCAAAAATAAATAAATATCAAGAAACAAAAATGAAAAGTATCAAGGTCGTTAGAAATTTCTATATATGTCGACTCTCGTCACCACATTTTTTACATTATTGTTGAACCTGCTGTATGTGATTTTGTTGTGCTTTTTAGATTTATGACAGATTTTGAAGCGTGGATGGAGCTGTGTGATTTATATGTAAGTCAGCTAGATTATACAAAAGCATCATTTTGTGCAGAGGAACTCATAATGTCCAACCCACACAATCATTTGTACCATCAGAAAATGGCAGAGGTAAGTGTCAAACTTAGTGCTGACTATTTACGTTCATTTTAACTATTGTAATAGTATTGCTATTGAGGAAATCACTATTTCAATACTATTACTGTTGATAAATACTGTTGCAGTACTATTGTGATATAATTATTGAGTTGTTAACAACTATAAGATAAAACCTAATGAAAAAAATTCAGTGACAGAAATACCTTGTGAATATTGACTTGAACAGTTTGTCAAGAATGTATATATATGTGACCTAATACACTATTTAGTAATCTTCAATGATAAAATTTACATGTATATATCATTCAAATGCTTTAAATTTCTTAATAATTTATATTAATAATTTAGCATTTAAGTTAACTTTTATGTAGCAAATTACAACTATTGAAATTATCGATAGTCTGACTCACTATTGCAATTGCCTATTGCACTGCCAATTTACTAATGCAGTTGTACTATTGGAAGATGCTTTATTTTGATGCATCAATAGTTCAATGTATTGTTACAGCCCTAGTCAAACTTCAGTCATTGTTCTGAAATTTTTACGTATAAGATTCCCTTACAAAGTTTTCCTACCAGTGTTTATCTGATATAAACAGTTTTCTTGTTCCCACCAGATTCAGTTTTCAGAGTGGTTTTGGGGTACAAAAATTGTTCTCCTACAACCATTATTTTTAGAGTTATTCCCCTTTGTTAAAGGCTCAGTTCATTGTATGAGATGTCAAGCTATTCACACACAATTTCACACTCATGAGTTATGTCCCCTTGTCAGGCATATTGTAGGTCAACCTGATCTGATTTCTTCTTCAAGCAACTAAATTATATAAAGTAATAGGTGTAGGAAATTCAGACATTTTATCAGAATGGATTGTAGAAATAAATCGAGACCTAGACCAAAAATATATTATATATACATATATATATTATGAAAAAGAATTTTTTCAAAGTTATACGACACTTCTTATGCATTCATGACTTTGGTTCTTTTCCACAGTTACATAGATATATATTGTCCAACAATACAACTGCTACAGGGAAATGATTCTTACAATGGAAACCTGTCTTAGGAAACAACCCCCATCTTCCACTGAAATGTGGTCTCTCAAAACCGTTGGTCTCTCAAAACGGGTAGTCTCTCTAAGGCGATTTTTATATAAAGATTTATTCAAGTAGTTTCTTTTATGTGGTCTCATAAATCAGGTGGTATTTCATGAGAGTGATATCTAAAGACAGGTTTTACAGTACTGTTTATTGAAAACTATCTTTTTACTGATTTCTAATTCTATGTCTACACAGTTTGGATATCATTTATGATAAATATACTTAAATTTTTGTATTTTCACAGATTAAGTATTCTATGGGTGATTCAGCAAATATGGAGCTGGCCAGAACATACTTCACTCAAGCATTAAAACTGAATCCAAACAGTGTTAGATCATTATATGGATGTTTTTTAGTAAGTTATATTATGTCTCTGAGATTGACAATGGGGTGGGATGGGGGGTATATTGTTTTTGGTCTGTCTGTATTTTGTATTTGTCTTTTTGCAACTTTTCGCCTATCCGATAACTTGAGTTTTTTTCCCCAAAACATTGATCAAATTCTGTACGACTTTGGATGAATTTGGTATGTCAACATTCAGCAAAATTGACAAGTTACGCAACTTTAAAATTTTTATGTCAAAGTTATAACTTGTAACTTCTGTGCAACCCTGCCTATGAACAAAAATGAATAAATGTAGTAATGATCGATATCTGTTTCCCTTGATACCTTGTACCAACTATTTTGTAACATAGACTTAAAGGCAGTACAAGTATGTACCAGTCTGGAAATGAAACCACCATGGTGACATCACAGACCTGTCAATCAAGCATGCTGGTGGTTTCTTCCTGGGTACATTGTAACCAGTTTCTCTCTCAGAATCATTAAAAACTGGCCACCACCATATATAAATGAAAAATTGTTGAGTTTGGGGTAAAACACAATTCAGAATTCAAAATTCATTCCCTTGATCCATTCAATATAACTTGAAAATGAAGTAGCTGAATTGTTACAGGTCCTTAAGATCACATTTAGGTCCTTCAAGTGTAACAATACCTATTAAGTCATTTCTGTTTCCTTTCAACAGGCTTCCTGTAACCTAGCAACCAGTGGTGCCAATAGAAGTGCAAAAGAAAAACAGAGTAATATTAAAAAGATGCTCAATATGCAGAGATTTACAAATATACGGTAACAGCAACTGAAAGAAATCAAATGTTTATACGGAAGAGAACAAGGTATACGGTAATTTGACGGATCTTAACTTTAGCATTAAAAAGATGCTCAATCAAGTCATGTTTAGAGATTTTTTACAAAAAAAAGTTTTCTTTTTTAATTACATTAATTGTTTATAGACAGTGATAAACTTTGAAATATTATGTGATTAAACAGTCATGATCTTAAAAATCATAAAAAGTCAGACGTATCTATAATTGGGATAATTTGACCATTGTTTAATTTTGACCAATTTGGCCACCCTATTTAAATGACCAAAATTAAAACTGTCCAAAATATGTACACAATGTTTCTGTCAGTGCTTTTTAAAACTATTTGAGAGTTTTTGATGGACAAACAAGGGATTTTTAAAATAACTCAGTGTTAATCTTAATAAAGTACTATGTGACATATCAGTTCAAATTATTTGGTACTTTTTAATGTTTAAATATTTCAACCACCTGCATGACCTAGACTGTTCGATACAGTAAGATCAAGGTGTGATGGTAGACCAAATTTTAATATGATGTAAACATAAATGGCCAAAATTTAACTGGCCAAAAAATAACTCTTCATTTTATGACCAAAGTGGCCAAATTTTAGCAATGCCAAAATATCTCAATTTACGGTAGCATTTTGAATCGACATATTATGAAGTCTGATATAGTAAGAATTTACTCATGTCTTGTTTTATGTCACAGAATTCCAGCATGTCTTGAAATTTAGCCGTTTTCTTTTTTTTTCATTTTCATAGACAGTACAACCGGAAGAATTAACAAATCAAACAAAAGTATTGGAGTCCATTGAGAAAGTTTTAGAATCTCTAACAGAAAAAACGTCTAACTGATCTGATTGGCTGCTGGAACGCCATCGGAGCATTTGACCGATACGGAGGATGTGTAGTGTATTGAGTACTTTGACATGATATCTTGATTGACCTCGAGATATCGTAATTAACCTTTAGAGATTGAGTGTATTTGCTCTGGAGTTCTTGTGAAAAAAAACACGAAATATGTGAAGCCTTTGATTGGTTGTCAGTTGTAATATTTTTCTTTTATAATCAGATTGTTAAATTTCAGGGGCCAGTTTTGCGAAAGGTCATAAGTCCTAAATCCTAACTTTTAGTCCTAACTACCATGGCAACGCATCGCTGATTGGTCAGTTCCATTACAATTAGGACTAAGACTTAGGATTTAGGACTTGAGACCTTTCGTAAAATGGGCCCAAGGCATGTTATGTCACCTACACTACCAGGTTTTGTTGTTGTTTAAATCATTGCTACACAAATCATCTCGGGTGTGGATAGAAAAATGACTGTTTGTCTACAGGTTGTAGGAACCACTTTGCACATTCCTACACATTGTTTTGTCAAAACCGAAAAAAGAGTGGGACAGATTCTTAGACTGGTCTATGCATGTTTTGATTTTCTGCATAAGGCCATCATGAATAAAAAATTGTTTGTTGTGTCTCCACCTTGGTTTCTGGAAGTTTTGATGGTGCATTAGATAATATTTTCTTTTAGTTCCTTATAAATATTGTACAAAATCCACATTATTCTTTGAGGCTCTTTTTTATTGGGTCCATAGGAATATTTTTAACCTTAAAAGCACTTGTAATCCTATCTGAGGAGTACTGTTTCACAGCTGTTACTTGTGATGGTTCATTGAGACAGACTCATTATCATAAATTGTGTCTACACTCATTTCTTTGTTTCACCGAGCTTGACTTTTCACCGAGCTTGAGAGGTTTCCATGGAACATAAGACGGTTAGACGTGCTAACAGGGGACGCTGACTCCCTCTGGACACCAAATCCCATCCTGTTTGGGATTTGCAATTATTCTTCATGTTGAGACATTCTAATGGATGTGAAGTTTCCAATCCATTTGTACTTATTCATTTTAACCTTAGCCACACCCCTGTTTACTTTTCTCAGTTATTTATTGTAGGTGTACATGCTTGATTGACACAATTTTGTGTATGTGTGTTTACGTTGACCTTGAATATTTGTCACAAGGGTAAAGGTCAGTAAGTTTTGTTGAGATGTATTTTTTTTAAAGTTAACATATGATGTGTAAGGGTTAAATCATAATCATTAATACCTCATTGTATATTATCGGTCTGTACAAATTATGTGTACAATTCACATGGGCGTCTTTGCTTTGTGGATGTAACTTTCTAAATATGCCAGTCTTCGCTAACATGAAACGTAAGTACTGCTTATCTGAGAATATTAGTCAACTAACTTTAACTGTATTTCTGAAAAAGTGCTGATTGAACGTAAAAGAAGATAAACAAGATTATGTGCCATGTGTATAGAAATACAAATGATTGTTACATCAGAAGTATATATAGAACACAAAATACAAGGGGAGGTAACAAAGTCGCTATCAGAATTTAGGAAAATATTGCAGTTGCAGATCATTTATTGATCTTATTATCATTTTTCACTGCTGTAAAATTTTTAACCAGTATTCAGCATTGTGATAGATGGAAACATTTTTCGCACAGTTTAGATTTAATTGCAGTTTGACTATAAGTGACCAGTCAATGAATACTTAAAAGTACATATATCCATATTTACCTGCCAGTTTCAGTGCAAAAAAAAATTTAGTGGATTTAATTCATCACAAAAAATCACTAAAATTGAATGGGCATTAAAATATCACGTTTTACATTGACCACAAAGCATCTATCTTGTAGTTCCTTTAGATTGTTTGTATTTTTTGAAACATTAAAAGTCTTCAGCTTGTTCCGCTAATTATTGTTTGTTCCTCCAGGTATATCTTTGTGGCAGTCTGGAGGTTGTCACCTCCCAGAAACCCTGTTTCCATGTTCACATGGTTTATGAGGTTTAAAATTCCAATACACAGGCTAATTATAGTGGTTTGGGGGGGGTCAGGGCCATGGAGTGGGTGGTTTAAATTATTGATCACCGTGAAAGAGTGGGGGGGGAGACAAAAACCTCAATCCGAGTGCCCATGTCAGAACATAGGAGAAATATAATAAAAGATGGATGTGGGGTATATCAAGTAGAAGAGGGAAATTCAACTCTCATGGCAAGAAGGGGGGTTTCAGATCAGACAACTAAATTCTTACCACTCGGATGGAGATTTTCTTACCCTGCTCAACACACCCAGGTAAAACTATATGAAACAAATTAGATATGTAAAGGAAATTTTCACCTTTTCAACTGGCTCACTATTCATTTTAAGAGTCTTTATACCTCTCCTAGTAAAATGTTCTAATTCATTATGTTTGTATAGATATCTGTTGTATATTATCTCTACGTCATGTTCGTTAGACACAAATTCTTAAGAATTCTGAAAATCATGATGTTCGTTTTCTGTGTTGACTATTGTAGCAATCAATATTTCTGTGTTAAAGAAAAATAAACAAACATGAATTGAATCACATTTTATACTTGTAGGTCTTCATTTATAAATAAACATCATCTAAAGAAACGAGATACTGTTTTTCTTTTCTGTCAAGTAATTCATCCTCCCTTAAGTACATGTACTTTCTAATACTACCATAGGTAGACAGTCTTTTTTTTTTTCATGCAGTACAGGGGCCTCCGTGGCCGAGTGGTTAGAGCATTGCGCTTTAAATCACAAGGCCACTCACCTCTGGTTCGAATCCCGCTAGGGTCATTTCGAATTAAGTGGGAAAGTTTGCCAGTTTTCTTGCGGAAGGTCGGTGGTATTTACCCGGGTAACCGGGGTTTCTCCTCCACCAATAAAAACTGGACACCATCATATGACTGAAAGATTGTTGAGTATGGCGTAAAACAAAAAATCAAATCAAATCAAATGATGCAGTAGAAAATCAAAATCTCAAAAACTTATAATGGTTTTTAAGTAATTTTCCTCCTATTTTGCCTTGTGAAATTGAATATTACCTCCCATACCACACATAACATGCTTCACATCAGTATTACCTCCCACACCATACATAACGTGCTTCACATCGGTATTACCTCCCATACCACACATAACATTACATACTTCACATCAGTATTACCTCCCACACCACACATAACATTACATGCTTCACATCAGTGTTATCTCCCATACCACACATAATATGCTTCACATCAGTATTACCTCCCATGCCACACATAACATGCTTCACATCAGTGTTATCTCCCATACCACACATAACATTACATGCTTCACATCAGTGTTATCTCCCATACCACACATAACATTACATGCTTCACATCAGTGTTATCTCCCATACCACACATTACATACTTCACATCAGTATTACCTCCCACACCACACATAACATTACATGCTTCACATCAGTATTACCTCCCATACCACACATAACATTACATGCTTCACATCAGTGTTATCTCCCATACCACACATAACATGCTTCACATCAGTATTACCTCCCATACCACACATAACATTACATGCTTCACATCAGTATTACCTCCCATACCACACATAACATTACATGCTTCACATCAGTGTTATCTCCCATACCACACATAACATGCTTCACATCAGTATTACCTCCCATACCACACATAACATTACATGCTTCACATCAGTATTATCTCCCATACCACACATAACATTACATGCTTCACATCAGTGTTATCTCCCATACCACACATAACATTACATGCTTCACATCAGTATTACCTCCCATACCACACATAACATTACATGCTTCACATCAGTATTACCTCCCCATACCACACATAACATTACATGCTTCACATCAGTATTACCTCCCATACCACACATAACATTACATGCTTCACATCAGTGTTATCTCCCATACCACACATAATATGCTTCACATCAGTATTACCTCCCATACCACACATAACATTACATGCTTCACATCAGTATTACCTCCCATACCACACATAACATTACATGCTTCACATCAGTGTTATCTCCCATACCACACATAACATGCTTCACATCAGTATTACCTCCCATACCACACATAACATTACATGCTTCACATCAGTATTACCTCCCATACCACACATAACATTACATGCTTCACATCAGTGTTATCTCCCATACCACACATAACATGCTTCACATCAGTATTACCTCCCATACCACACATAACATTACATGCTTCACATCAGTGTTATCTCCCATACGACACATAACATTACATGCTTCACATCAGTGTTATCTCCCATACCACACATAACATTACATGCTTCACATCAGTATTACCTCCCATACCACACATAACATTACATGCTTCACATCAGTATTACCTCCCATACCACACATAACATTACATGCTTCACATCAGTATTACCTCCCATACCACACATAACATTACATGCTTCACATTAGTGTTATCTCCCATACCACACATAACATTACATGCTTCACATTAGTGTTATCTCCCATACCACACATAACATTACATGCTTCACATCAGTGTTATCTCCCATACCACACATAACATGCTTCACATCAGTATTACCTCCCATACCACACATAACATTACATGCTTCACATCAGTGTTATCTCCCATACCACACATAACATTACATGCTTCACATTAGTGTTATCTCCCATACCACACATAACATTACATGCTTCACATCAGTGTTATCTCTTGTACTACACGTAATTTTATGACGTACTTCACATCAGTGTTATCTTTCGTACTACAAATAATTTTATGACATACTTCACATTAGAGTTATCTCCCATACTACACATAATTTCATGATGCCATTTCCATCAGAGTTATCTCCCATACCACACATAATTTCATTATATATGTCACATCATTTATCTTCCATACTACACAGAATTTCATGACATACTTCACATCAAAGTTATCTCCCATACTACACAATTTCATGACATACTTCACATCAGAGATATCTCCCATACTACACACAATGTTTTGAAATTTTTCACATCAGTTACCTCACTACAAATTTTATATCGTGACATATTTCATACAGAGTTATCTCCATTATGAAGACTTCACATCCAGCAATGCAACTCTGATCTTCATGTGACAGTATTAGACACATTTTGTTCAAGACAGTGTCAAATGAACCATCTTTTGCATCATTGAATGTAATAAATGTAGTATCCAGTATCCACTGAAGAGAACTTTCAAATGACAATTCAAAATTTGTTTTAAAGATTTAAAGATTAAAGTTTTATGATTTTCTAATAGAAAAAATCACTCCAAGAAAACATTTCAATTTTTTAAACAAGTTTATTTCCCCATTATCACAAATTTGTGGAAATCCTGTTAAAAACTGTTCATCCTGCCCCCCCCCCCCAAATTATCATCATCATCCTTCCCTTCCGATCTATATCCCTATTTGACACAGATTGTGAACATTATCCCTACCCTCCTATATTTCTATCCCCTTCAGACATGGATTAACTATCAAGTTTCACTGGCTCCGCCATCTATATCAATATTTATATTCATGTGACACTACTTAAATTGTGAGAGTTTGCCTGTGATTCGTCTGCATTTTGTTCACAGTCACATGACATGTTTGACCTTGAGTTCAAATCATTCACACATGACTTAGTGTCACAGTCTTTCCCCTCTGCCGCTGAAGGTGTGTCACTTTTCTGTGGCCGCATATTGAAATACTTTTCCCTAAATGTGGCATCACTATAGTGATCTACTTCAATATGAGCTGTGTGGTTCAAATCCTCCTCCTGCAAAAAATTATTAAATTTGAAATATATTTCAAAAAATAAAAAAGAACGAGTAATCTAAGATAATAAAGCTAGTCTCACACCAACATATTTTACATCTCTTTATTAGCACAACCAGGCTTCTTTACCACAGCACTGAACATAAGAGTTGGTCCAAAATGGGGTCATTTTTACAATTTGAAGTATAGCATGTGATTGAATCATAATAGTATATACATGTATGTCCTGCTAATTGAGAGAGCTGGTCAGATGTAAAATGTTGATTTGAAGGCTATTATTAGATCACCTAGAGAGCTTATGCTATATCCCAGCTTCATCTATGGACAAAAACTTTAACCTTAGCTATATCTTATAAATATAAACAGTAGAACTATAATATTCTCTATTACACTCATTTTTTTAATTAATGAAAACTAAATTCATTGCAGCTATAATTAAAAGAGATCATGATTTTATGTCATTTATGGTTTTGAAGCGGTCACATACATTAGAATAGAAACTTTAAAATTACAAATCATATAGTTATCAAATACCATTCATGAGTCAGTATATTACTAGGTGGTCCTTTGAACATCAACTCATCAAAGTTTTACTGTATATATAGTGACAGCTGAAAAAAGGGGTCTCTACGACAATTTGGGGGAAATTGTTGTGATTTTTATGTTTTCACAAACTTGAACACATGTGGATTTAAACTGAAAAATAATATGAGAATAAGCACAGGCGAGAGCAACTCTTTGTTTCCAGTGCGAAAAATCTACAAAGTTAAAAATATTACAATAGACAAATTTCTTTAAGTTTTCTCACACTTTATTTGTTATGTCATAAAGACCCTTTCCTTCTCAGCTGCTGGCTTGTATACCTGTACTCTCTTACCTGAAAATGTTTACATTTTATTTGTTATGTCGTAAAGACCCTTTCCTTCTCAGCTGCTGGCTTGTATACCCATACTCTCTTACCTGACAATGTTTACATTTTATTTGTTATGTCGTAAAGACCCTTTCCTTCTCAGCTGTTGGCTTGTATACCTATATGCTCTTACCTTGTATACCCGTACTCTCTTACCTTGTATACCCGTACTCTCTTACCTTGTATACCCGTACTCTCTTACTTTGTATACCCGTACTCTCTTACCTTGTATACCCGTACTCTCTTACCTTGTACACCCATACTCTCTTACCTTGTATACCTTTACTCTCTTACCTTGTATACCCGTACTCTCTTACCTTGTACACCCATACTCTCTTACTTTGTATACATATACTCTCTTACCTTGTATACCCGTACTCTCTTACCTTGTATACCTATACTCTCTTACCTTGTATACCTATACTCTCTTACCTTGTATACCTATACTCTCTTACCTTGTATACACGTACTCTCTTACCTTGTATACCAATACTGTCTTACCTTGTATACACATACTCTCTTACCTTGTATACCTGTACTCTCTTACCTTGTATACCCGTACTCTCTTACCTTGTACACCCGTACTCTCTTACCTTGTATACCTATACTCTCTTACCTTGTATACCTATACTCTCTTACCTTGTATACCCGTACTCTCTTACCTTGTACACCCGTACTCTCTTACCTTGTATACCCGTACTCTCTTACCTTGTACACCCATACTCTCTTACCTTGTATACCCGTACTCTCTTACCTTGTACACCCATACTCTCTTACCTTGTATACCCATACTCTCTTACCTTGTATACCCATTCTCTTACCTTGTATACCTATACTCTCTTACCTTGTATACCTATACTCTCTTACCTTGTATACACGTACTCTCTTACCTTGTATACCAATACTGTCTTACCTTGTATACACATACTGTCTTACCTTGTATACACATACTCTCTTACCTTGTACACCCGTACTCTCTTACCTTGTATACCTATACTCTCTTACCTTGTATACCTATACTCTCTTACCTTGTACACCCGTACTCTCTTAGTACCCTTGTCCTCTCTTACCTTGTATACCTATACTCTCTGTTGTATACCCATACTCTCTTACCTTGTATACCTATACTCTCTTACCTTGTATACCCGTACTCTCTTACCTTGTATACCTGTACTCTCTTACCTTGTATACCCGTACTCTCTTACCTTGTATACCTATACTCAGCTGTTGTATTGTACTCTCTTACCTTGTATACCTGTACTCTCTTACCTTGTATACCTCTTACCTTGTACTCTCTTACCTTGTATACCTATACTCTCTTACCTTGTATACTCTCTTACCTTGTACCTATACCTACTCCTTACCTTGTACTCTCTCTTACCTTGTATACCTACCTATACCCGTACTCTCTACCTTGTATACCCGTATCTCTTACCTTGTATACCCGTACTCTCTTACCTTGTATACCCGTACTCTCTTACCTTGTATACCCGTACTCTCTTACCTTGTATACCCGTACTCTCTTACCTTGTATACCCGTACTCTCTTACCTTGTATACCTATACTCTCTTACCTTGTATACCCGTACTCTCTTACCTTTTATACCTATACTCTCTTACCTTGTATACCTATACTCTCTTACCTTGTATACCTATACTCTCTTACCTTGTATACCTATACTCTCTTACCTTGTATACCTATACTCTCTTACCTTGTATACCTATATTCTCTTACCTTGTATACCCGTACTCTCTTACCTTGTATACCTATACTCTCTTACCTTGTATACCCGTACTCTCTTACCTTGTATACCCGTACTCTCTTACCTTGTATACCTATACTCTCTTACCTTGTATACCTATACTCTCTTACCTTTTATACCTGTACTCTCTTACCTGACAATGTTTACATTTTTCCATGGTTATAAGTCTCCGGGATATTTTCTTTGTCAGAAGTTGCTCACAATTTGAAACAAGTTCCAGACAAGGATGTGATGGAATATTTTCTTCTTGATAACTAAAAAGAAAGGGAAATAACCATGTTAGCGAATACAACAAATAAAGGGAAATAACCATGTTACAGGATAAAACACATAAAGGAAAATAACAATGTCTGAAAACAAATGTCTGAAGATAACACATAATGGGAAATAACCATGTCTGAAGATAACACATAAAGAGAAATAACCATGTCTGAAGATAACACATGTTAGGTGATAACACACATTAAGGAAAATAACCATGTTAAAAGTTAACACACATAAAG
The DNA here is from genome assembly GCA_030159075.1 of Atrina japonica. Classification (NCBI taxonomy): domain Eukaryota; kingdom Metazoa; phylum Mollusca; class Bivalvia; order Pterioida; family Pinnidae; genus Atrina; species Atrina japonica. The sequence goes on from BROG01000647.1 coordinate 253,195, forward strand.
GGAAATAACTGTTTTAGATGATAACATACAAAAGGAAATAACCATGTTAAAATATGACACACAATTGGAAATAACCATGTTAGAGGATAATATATGAAGGGAAATAACAGGTAAATGATAATACACAAAGGGAAATAACAGATGTAGATAATAACACACAAAGGGAAATAACAGAGGTAGATGATAATACACAAAGGGAAATAACAGATGTAATAATAACACACAAAGGGAAATAACAGAGTAGACGATAATACACAAAGGGAAATAACAGATGTAGATAATAACACACAAAGGGAAATAACAGTAGACGATAATACACAAAGGGAAATAACAGATGTAGATAATAACACAAAGGGAAATAACAGAGGTAGATGATAATACACAAAGGGAAATAACAGATGTAGATAATAACACACAAAGGGAAATAACAGAGGTAGATGATAATACACAAAGGGAAATAACAGATGTAGATAATAACACACAAAGGGAAATAACAGAGGTAGACGATAATACACAAAGGGAAATAACAGAGGTATATGATAACACACAAAGGGAAATAACAGGTCGATGATAACAAACAATGTGAAATAACAGAAGTAGACGATAATACACAAAGGAAATAACAGGTAGATAATAACACTCAATGTGAAATAACCATGTAAAAGAATAACACACATAAAGGGAAATAACCATGATAAATAATAATCAACAAAGGGAAATAATCATTGTAGATGATTACACACAAACAGAAGTAACCTTTGTAAATGATAGCACACAAAGGGAAATAACAGTGTCAGAGGAAAAAAGGGAATTAATTGTGGTAGATGATAACACACAGAATGGGAACAAAGTGTGTTAAATGATAACATGCATAAAGGGAAATAACCCATGCTAGATGATAATACACGTGATGGGAAATAACCAGAGTGGATGATAGCACACACAGGAATATAAATATCTTAAATAACAAAGCCTATAAATGAGAATAATGATGTTAGGTGATAACACTTCAGGGAAATAACCATGGTAGACAATAACAAACACAGTCCACATAAAATAGATGACATAACTCATACAAGAGGAGATAACTATAGTATTTTAGGTGTAATGGTAACACAATATACCATTTAAATGAAATTTTGTTTTAGGGCTTTCCTAGTCTTTCTCACTGTTTGACTGTGAGGCGTTCTATATTTAGACTTGTTACAGATATTTGTCCATTTATTCAAGGTTCATTGACAAGTGTCTAGAAGAGACATGGTATCTTGTTAATATAATTTTTAAATTTTTTTCATTTAGAAGGAAAATCACAAAATTTTAGAGAAAAGGGCAAAACTGCTGTTTTAGGACTGTTTGTTGGGTCAAACAAACAAACACCCTGACCTTCCTGTATCAGAGGAGTAAACTACAGGCTTATGTATATTAATACTTACTCTGGTTTGTACACAGGTAACCAATACACAAGGCGTCCTTTTAATTTCAGATATTTTGCAGCAAAATTAAGCAGATCCTTGAAAATGTCTGTCAAATTGTAATCCACTTTTTGTGATATATGCGTGTTGTTTCTGCAATGAAAAATTTGTATTCATACCACATCAAGTTGATATATAGATTTTCATCAAGCTTGCTAGGAACAAAAGGGAGGGAGGATTTACTAGTTCAAATGTTTTATAATGTACTGATAATGTGGGTCTGATAGGCAAATATTAAGGAACATCATTCATGTGTATGAAGTCTGTAGGTGCTCCATACAAAATATATCATATCTGGCAGCTTCCATATAAGTACAGTGAACCCTCTTTACAACGTCACATATTTATGCAAGTTAATCTTGTAAACATTGATGCACATTAATTTTATACGGTCGCATATTGAAAATCATTGATGTCGTAATATGCACGGATCATGTACAAAATGGCCGAATGTAATAGTATATCTCCTGATTCCGAGTTAGATTCTTTATTGCTTAAATAAAAAGCGCAGTGATTGCTGATACAATTCTCTTAAAAATGTGTTTCATAAATAAAGTTTTACTAAAATGTCTACGGCTATCACAAATACTGAAGTAATTTAAAGATCCGCCATTATAACCACATCGGCACGGACATGTAGCCTTACAGAACTTGTCAACTATTGTTTATTTTTTTTATTATTTATTATCTTTTTTTTTTAATTTGTACACCACTTGTATTTCTCTTCCTATCAGTTCAGTTCTAAAGAAACCAACTGATGGTTTATAAACATTAGGCCTACTGCTGTACGGGTAAGGAAGATTCCAGCGCTAATCTTTGACAAAAGGCCATCAACTATCAGTGCAGATGAGAGAACAATTGACTATGTAATTGTTTAATTGACACAATTATTTTTACCTGTGATCTCAACCGTGAAGAAAATCAAGACTGATAACAATACCCAGATCAGCCAGTGGGTTCTATGTTATGTCATTGTAAAGAGTTTATGAACACGGAATTTTGTACATTTGTTCCCGGATTCTAATGTCGGAATCAGATACCAAATATTCCGTTGAAATGGGTACTTTTTATGTACATGTACGTTTGTTCCCGAGCAATTATTGTCGGATACCGAATATTATAATGAATGTCGTTGTAAAGCGGGTTAACTGTACATGTAATTGGTGACTACCATTTATCTTAGCATTAGGAGATGGAAGCTATTTGCAAGGTTCATTATGTCTGCTGTCAAAACCTTCTCATAAGAATTTAAAAATATGTTGAATATGATACTGAAAATTTGAACATGTACTCAAACTATTTTTTATATTTCAGAAATTTACTTCAAATAAGAAACATTTTTCATCATGATTTACAATGAGCCATAAATGTCCAGTTACAACATTTACTCTGTGAGTCGTTATCTTAAAATCTTCAAAAAAATTGTTGATCTTGAGGAGTGAATTAGCTGAAATCTGGCCCAGATTACACCGACAACATGTAAAAAATGTTTTCGTACTCATCTTGGGATGGTCTGATTTCTTCTTTTTCTGATCCCACTCTCTTGGCACCTTCTCTGATTCCATAGGGAGCTACAAATCAAAGAAATTTAAGACTAAACTTACAAACTAAAGTTTCTTGAACTATTTTAAGGTGAAAGTATTTGAAAATCTATTTATGAATATGGAAAAACATTTGGGAAATGTTAACTAAAATACAGAACACCGATATTTGCACATTTATAAGTAAATATTAAACAGAACTGCCAGCATTAAAGGATGATGATTTATATAACAATCATTTCATGAGGAAAAAATTTTGCTGAAAGAACTTATTCACAGGCATTAAATTTCATGCTAGACTTATCAAAACTGAAGTGTAATAGGAGTTGAAGTAAAACATATTTGTGATTTGTATACAGTCAACCCTGCCAATGCCTCACCCTGTATATGACCAGTGGTCACACTGTTTAATGAGTCAGTATTGAGTCCTCCCAATGTATTTCTTATATATTTTAGCTGTATATTTTGTCACCCTGTGTAACATGTCTGCATTGCATAAATTTCAGACCAAAGCCGTACTGAGACCTGTGTAATGCAATATTTTAAAATTACCACCAAAATTGTTCATACATATACATGTTGAGGGCCCAGTCTTGAGTCTTGCGGGATTTCATAAACAGCTGGTGTATAGTGTTCATAACAACATTGCTCTCAAGTGGACAGAGTTAAACTTGCTACAACGCATCAAAGTTGTGAAATGACTGAATTACGGAGAAACTGATACAATGATTACAAATGATTTTAAAGTCTGGAGGACCCAAATACGGAATATCAAGAAAAGTCAAAACACTCAGCGATAACGAAATATATGGACCTTCACAGAGGCGATAATGACAAGCTACCGGGAATGAGGAAATCATCAAACTGTGTTTTAATTGGTTTAAAGACTGTATGTCTCAATGCATTGTTGTTTCTAGTGATTTTAGCATCATTTACTGTCATTTTAAATGTATTGTAGTTGCTTTGTTGTTTAACGTCCCACTCAAGAATCTTTCACTCATATGGAGACGTCACCAAATGCCAGTGAAGAGCGTCAAATTTTGGTCTATGCCTGGCACTTTCGGCCATTGAGCAATGAGGGTCCTTTAACGTGCTGACACCTACTGTGACACGGGACCTCGATTTTTTTTAAATGGACCTTTGATTAATGTTTCAGTGGTTTTAACTGGATGGTAATAACAAAAATTGACTCTTAAGCAATAACTGAATGTTTTAGTGCCTTGAGGTAAAAATTTAATGATTTTTCATTTCATTTTTAATATAAATATTAAAATTTCATAAAATTTTATTTCAAATACCTTTGGATAACACTGATCTTTTTCCAGAAATATATAAATGCATTCTTACATGTAGCTGCATGTCATTTTTATCTCTTATACAATGTTGTACCAAATATATCAGTGTTATGTTATTTCTTTGACCACCTGTGTTACAAGTCACCCTGTCTATTAAGACACTTTTAGGTCCCTCTATGTGTCTCGATATACAGACTTGACCGTACATGATGTCTGCTTATATATGAATACATTTTGATTGGAAATAACATTTATAATTTTGATTGTCATCATATTGTCTTTCTGATATTTCATAAGTATAAGGTTTATATTCACTGGTATTTAATTTCGTGGTATTTTCTTGGACCGTGAATATGGCAAAATAAAATCACCCCGGAATAAAAGCAACTACACAGTATTCATGGTATTGGTAATTGTAAATTTCAGAAAAGTTCAACTCACTTACAGCTTTACAACTTCAGGAAAACTATAAGAAGACGTTGATGCACGTTGATTCTCTGATGTTTAACAACACAAAAAAAATGAATTATCCAGTAGTCTATTACTCGGGTGAATCATTCAGGTAAAATGATCACAAAATGTGTGTCGTTACTTACGATCAGTAATAATAGCATCAAACATGGAAGGCACTCGCCACATTTCATGTTTTGATGCATCTGCTACCATCGCATCCACGTAAAATTTCTCTAAGCCATACTGTGCCAGGTTGGCTCGTATACTTTCATCTTTACTGCGTTTCTTTTGGTTATGACGACTTGGTTTTCCTGACAGAAGAAAAAGCATCTGTTAATTAGTTTTAAGGTATCCATTGTATAAGAGGTCAAAATTTGATTTTTTTTTTTTTTTTTGTTGTTTAACGTCCCACTCAAGCATCTTACACTCATATGGAGACGTCAACAAATGCCGGTGAAGGGCTTCAAATTTTGGCCTATGCTGGCAATTACGGCCATTGAGTAGTGAGGGTTCTTTAACGTGCCAACACCTACTGCGACACGGGACCTCGATTTTTACTGTGTCATCCTAAGGACAGGAAACCATCCTGCTGCCGGCTGGACTAGAACTCACGACCTAACGATCAAGAGTCAAGCATGCTACCAACTGAGCCAGGCCGGCTCTTGATTCCTTGTGGGTACTATAATTATTTTATCTTATGAGAGATACGTATGTCCAAGTTTCAAATATAAGGATTATAGGGACCAAATATAAAAAGGGGAAACATATACTGGGGGTCCTCCATGTTGTGAATCAAACTCTCAACCACTAGACCACCTAAAGAGGTTCCTGCCATGTAATATCATGTATATATGTCTTTATCATGTAAAATGCATGTACTCATATCTTTAGTATGTAATAACATTTACTCATGCCTTTAGTATGTAAAATACATGTGCTCATATCTTTAGTATGTAATAACATGTACTCATATCTTTAGTATGTTATAACATTTACTCATGTCTTTAGTATGTAATAACACTTACTTATGTCTCTAGTATGAAAAATACATGTACTCATATCTTTAATATGTAAAATACATGTACTCATATCTTTAGTATGTAATAACATGAACTCATATCTTTAGTATGTAATAACATGTACTCATATCTTTAGTATGTAATAACATGTACTCATGTCTTTGGTATGTAATAACATGTAATCACATCTTTAGTATGTAATAACATGTACTCATATCTTTAGTATGTAATAACATATACTCATATTTTTAGTATGTAATAACATATACTCATATCTTTAGTATGTAATAACATGTATTAACATATTTAGTATGTGATAACATGTACTCATATCTTTAGTATGTAATAACATGTACTCATGTCTTTAGTATGTAATAACATGTACATAGTATGTAATAACATGTACTCATGTCTTTAGTATGTGATAACATGTACTCATGTCTTTAGTATGTAATAACATGTACTCATGTCTTTAGTATGTAATAACATGTACTCATGTCTTTAGTATGTAATAACATGTACTCATGTCTTTAGTATGTGATAACATGTACTCATGTCTTTAGTATGTAATAACATGTACTCATGTCTTTAGTATGTAATAACATGTACATCTTTAGTATGAAATAACATGTATTCAAGCAATAACATGTACTCATGTCTTTAGTATGTGATAACATGTACTCATCTTTAGTATGTAATAACTTACTATGTCTTTAGTATGTAATAACATGTACTCATGTCTTTAGTATGTGACATGTACTCATATCTTTAGTATGTAATAACATGTACTCATTAGTATGTATAACATACTCATGTCTTTAGTATGTGATACATGTACATGTCTTTAGTATGTGATAATGTAATGTCTTTAGTATGTAATAACATGTACTCATGTCTTTAGTATGTGATAACATGTACTCATGTCTTTAGTATGTAATAACATGTACTCATGTCTTTAGTATGTGATAACATGTACTCATGTCTTTAGTATGTGATAACATGTACTCATGTCTTTAGTATGTAATAACATGTACTCATGTCTTTAGTATGTAATAACATGTACTCATATCTTTAGTATGTAATAACATGTACTCATATCTTTAGTATGTAATAACATGTAAGTATGTGATAACATGTACTCATATCTTTAGTAATTGAATTTGATTTTGTATAGTGTTTTACACCAAATTTTCTTTCAGTCATATGGTGGTGTCTAGTTTTTAGTGACGGGGAGACAACCAGATCACAATTCATCCCAGGACAGAACACCTGCCTTCCGCAGTTAAACTGGCAAACTTTTTCACAAAATTAGATTAGATTCCAGTGAGACTCAAACCTGCATTCCACGCAGAGCCATTGTGGATTTTATACAGAGTTGTCATTTGTGATATGGAACTGTCCAAGGTGTTCTGAACACAAAAATGTCAGATTACAGTAGAAGGCCTTTTCTCCTTCCTGAAGCTGATGAAATCAGCAATATTCTGGAAATTTAATATCCTTACATTATGAGAAAGGTATGTTGGTATAATAAACAATATATTGTCTTGGTTGTAGGGAGACATGGCAATGTGTTAACCCGCAGCAAGTCGTATTATGACATGCTTTAGGTAAACAAATCGTCATGTCTCCCTACAACCAAGACCATAAATGTATAATCTTACCTCTAGCATGTAATAACAAATAATCTATGTCTGTTCCCATGACGTAGCCATTGTGATATGCACAAGCCACAAGTAGGCTGCCTGTAAGTGAAAAGAAAACTGATATTTCAATATTTCTATGATAAACTGATATTTTATTATTTTTTCGATAAATTGTTATTTCAACATTTTTACAATAAATTGTTATTTCAATATTTTTACCATATTTTTGTTGGTACAAGTTATAGTATATACACGTTGGTATAATGTACCAAAAATATGTACAGCTGATTCCACTTAATTGCATACCTGATAATTGCATATGCCTGTTTATTGCATAAGAACTCAAAACACAAAACCATTTCCTATCTCTTATATGTTAAATATTCCTTTTAAATGCATAGGTTAAATCAAGAATTCCAGATAATTGCATAAAATATTCCCCAAACAAGGGGAAAATGTACTGATTATGGCCAAAGGTTACATGTGGAAATACTATTTTGATAGAAAAGAGAACATACTAGATTGTGTTTTATGAACATTTTGCTTTTATGACACTGTTTTACCCTAATGCTCAATTGACCTATTGCCAAGTGTCAGACACATGGCTGTTCATGTGCTTTTCTAACGTCATTCGATTGTGATGTCATAGTCACACAAGTATTTGACAGGCCATTTAATTGTGACATCATAATTGATAAGTTTTTCAAAAGGTGTCGTGTCGGACATTTGGCGACCGGTCAATGAGAATCCATTTCTAGTGTACCTGGGATGTTTATAATATTTAGTATTAAATATACAAATAAAAGGACTAGATGAACATGAATCACCATTGTTCACTAAAGTACACTGTTCCTCTTAATTGCATATTTCTGTTGTTGCAATAATTTCTCTGCCATTTTGGCTATGCAGTTAAGAGGAACCCACTTTATATACTTGAAATAATTACCAGTAGAACAGCCAACAGCCAATCCACTTAGAGCCAGTGAGTGCTATTGGAATGATGATGGTAATACAGGAGCGGATAACATGACACTAGCATCGGAAAGGTTATACAATGCTATACCCATACATCAGTGAATATATTCCAATGCTTTCTGTTATTATGTCGCTAGGTATTTGCATTTAGTTTATATCTTGCAAAATACCCAAAGCATTTTCTATGTAGCCAAGCAATATGGCAACACATATAAATATGGCCAGCACAATTATAAAGTTAAATAACTTTACCTGTTCCAACAAAGGGGTCGAATATCAACATGTTTTCTTTCACCTGAGCAATATTTGACATCAGCAAAGACAGACCTGCGTCCATACTAGTGTGACCTGCAATACAATGGATAAAATGAAACCAAAAAAACCAGATGTTTCAATCAACATAATTATAGCTTATATAGCTAGATATGAAATACATTAGAAACCAAAAGTACTCACCCAAAAAGCTTTTAACTTTGAGTGACAAAAATTACAGTAAAGTACAAAAAATCTTATATTCCAAAATCACTGTTCAGTAAATGAAATGTTTTGATCTGGTCCCTATCACTATCTGATATTTACATGTGAATTTGTTAACTTACCAAAAAATGCATCGCTTCTGTAAATGAAAGGTTTTGACTTGGTCCTTATCATTATATGATATCAACATGTAAATTTGTAAACTTACCCAGAAAGCATCGCTTCTGTAAATAGAAGGTTTTGACATGGCCCCCTATCACTCTGATATTTACATGTCAATTTGAAAACTTACCCAGAAAGCATCTTTTCTGTAAATGGAAGGTTTTGACTTGGCCCCCTATCACTATCTGATATTTACATGTAAATTTGTAAACTTACCCAGAAAACATCTTTTCTGTAAATGGAAGGTTTTGACTTGGCCCCTATCACTCTGATATTTACATGTAAATTTGAAAACTTACCCAGAAAGCATCTTTTCTGTAAATGGAAGGTTTTGACTTGGTCCCTATCACTATCTGCAATCTGTAACATTATAATAACTGTTATTAATTCTGTTAAAATGAAAGACAAACAGTACTGGTGATGAATTTTAAAACTGGTTATATGTGTATCCAAGACTTTGGGCATTCTCAATGATCTATCTTGGTGCATAAAAAGCGCTGTACTCTTCAAGACAATTATAAAACTGATTTACTGGTACAATACACATAAGATGCTAAAGAATGATATAGATACGTTTTTCCATGTCCTTACCCATCGTCCAAAATAAATTTGAAAAGGATTCTCTGGTGTTACAGTGCCACATTTCCCATAATCCTCCAGTAAGCAAAACAAATTGTCTGGGTTCTTAAGTCTCACTTTTCCTTGAAATGGAAAAACTTCATGTGGCAATGCCTAAAAGAGGAAAAAAATATCTTTCTAAGAAATGCTAAACCATAGAGAAGTATGCCATTTGTGAAGATTTTAGAAGCTCCGTAACATGCATCACTCTAACAACTATTGTTTATTGTGGACCATGATGATATTGTAAATCCAGTTTTGTTTGTGAGAATTTTATTTACATGTAATTTCACGAGACCTCTCGCTCGCGAAAATAAAATTATCACGTAATGATGTATGGTAATAGCATGTTGAAATGGGTATTTGAAATCGCAAAAATATCATTTCTCAAATAAATTTGAAACTTGTGTGTTGGGAAGCAAAGTCCTGCGAAAATTTCTGGAGTTACAGTACTCATTCTCAACCATTTTATCATAAAGCTACATACCAAATTTGGTTTAAATTTGAGGAACAAAAATCAATTGTTTGATGGAAAATATAAATACAGAAACAGACTGAAACTTCCTTGCTTAATTAACCTCGGCTCCAGTGAGGCTTGACACAGTGCTATATATAGGTGAGAGCGATTGTTATTTAATATAAAATGCGTCTACCACTTGGCCATTATGGAAGTCATCAATGACTGGGCATGGCAACATAAAACATAAAACTTAACAATTTACATAACATACTTAACCCATCAACTCATGAAAAACAATGGACTCTTCTATAAATCAATTATTTAGGTCAGTCCAGGTGTGTGTGTAGCATGTACAGGGGTGAATGGGATAAGCATGAAAATATTCTCAACTTAGCCTGCTTAGCCAATCAGATTTTGGAATTAGCCAAAACTGAGTAAAATTTTCAGATTTTTAAAGTTTTATGGTGCCAGGCTTAGATGACATTTGCAGAAATGTGCAAATGATAACAAATGAAATGTTACCTCAATTCTTTCAATCTTCTCTTTTTGTGTTAGTGTCTTGTTATAAGTATCTACACTGACACAGAATGTTTTCTCTGCTGACAAATAAGGCTTCTGCATATAAAAATAAGATAAAATGAAGATAGAATCAAAACAGGTTTCATTATATTAGTATAATTATGGGTAGAAAGTGGGCAACAAATTACAAAAATTAATAAAAAGACCAAACAAATGTCAAAAAAATTTATATTCCAAATTCTACGAAAGACACAAACTTGAATCATACATCCCTGTAGATTGCTCATGTGAAATGGGTTTTATAATTAATGCAGTGGTTCCTGAGGAGAATATTTGCAAAGAGGGATACCCTCTGGGACATAGTTTGCCCCACCCTGGATCAAACCCTTAATCAATCTGGCCCCAAAACAAGAATTTGGTAGAGGACCTTACGTACTAGCTTCCTGTAAAGTTTCATTAAAATTCCTTCAGTTTTTTCAGAGGAGAAGTCAATAATGTGAAAAGTTTACAGACGGACGACAGACGACGGATGTGGAGTTATCACAAAGGTTCAGTTGAGCCTTCGGCTCAGATGAGCTAAGAAACCTTATGAATACATACCATGCTGCTTTGTGATGTAGACGAGCTGACATTCTGGAACATAGCTGGATATGTTTGTCCTTGACCCCAGAGTTCATAAACTGACCTTTCGGATTATACAACAGAAATTTAATATTGACATCTACATATATATGTACAGAGAAACCTGAATATAGGGGCCACCCAAGGCAAGGGACCAGAAAATATTGACCTCTATGTGCAGATGACCCTTATACAAAGGTTCAATTTAGTTGAAGTATGCAGTAAAGGGACTTTAAAAAAACTGGCCTTTATAAACAGGTAATCCTTATATAGAGGTGGCCACTATAGCAGGTTTTACTGTACATGTTACAGTAACTCTTTAGCATTATTGAGGTGCCACAGATAAGACAATTAAATATACATATTTATGACATTTAAGTGGCATGGTAAAAGATGTTTTTAGGCATGTCCCCTTTTTCGATGGATGCGTTGCAAGTGCCTTCTTTTGATGGATGCAGAAACAGTGTCTCTTTTCCCCAAAATATCTTGCACCCAAAAATTTCTATCTAGAACACTGACTGCATCAAATTGGGTGGGATTATCTCTACCTTAATCCTGCAGAGATATGTGTAATACATACCTCATTAATACACTCCTGGAGATGAGTTTTCTGGCCTCCAATTCAGATGGAAGGTCAACAACCCAAAATGGGGACTGAAATTTGAACAAAATAATCGAGTCACAAAAATACATTACAGTGTAAAAGCTGATAAACAAATATAGGTCTACCAAGATCAATGGACTTATAGTGGTTACTCAAAACATGTGTGTTTTCTTTTCTTAGAATCACGTTGTATTGTTTACAATAAACAATCATTTTCATTGGACGTAAGACCTGTTCTACAGGTATGTTAATCTCTTTCTTTTCTTACACAACTTTAATGCGTTTTTAAGTTCATTCGAGCCTCATACGAGTATTCAACAGGGTGTGTAAGTTCCCCCACCCTCCCTCTAACTTTTAAGAGGATAAATGATGTACATTCGTAATTTCACAGGTCTTCGAACATGGTTTTTTTATTCTATTGATATACATATACATGTAAATCCCGGCGATAAGTTTTCAGGTTTCTCATAAACATGTAAATTCAAGACGATCTTCAGATGACGCATGTTTACTAACTTAAATTACTTTTCATGTTTTTTTCCATTTTAGATTGTGGTAAATATGGAATATTGTTTTTGGAAAATACTGTATTTGTGAAAATTAATGCACTTGTATGGCAGGCTCTTCCTTAATTCACACTAGTGTTTGTGTTTTTATTGAAAATGTTTTATGTTCAGTTGAGGTTACGAATAAGAACATAATTATAAAGTTGCACATTTGGGTTCTGTCAGTAACTAAAACAATATTGTCTTTAAATTTAAAAAAAGGAGTGTACAGGTAAAACATTGTGTTTTTCTCTGTGTTACTGTTGCTCTAATAGTAATATTTTAGTGCCTAAAACTAGCCTGTCACCCCTTTTATGATCTAATTTAGACTCTTCGAGTTTGTAAACATGAGCTGATTTATCTCAGCATAACTTTAGCTACAAACTTTTCAGGTACTGCTGGGTCTTCATACTTCTAGCTGATTGCAAGAAAAATTCCCAATAGGACAAATAAAACAAAAATATAAATCATGGATTTTCCACTCTATTGAAGGAGGCTGAAATGAGGTCCCATTCCCAATGCAAAAAGTTACATTTTTTCCCAATTTGCAGTAAAAATTTCCAAACTGAAGTCAAATGACAGTGAATTTGAAGATATTCCTGTATTTTCAAACAGTTTTGTGTATTTTCAGATTTCCCAATTTCAATAAAATGTTGCTAAAATTCAGTCCCTGATCAGGGGTTCCTACATGTACACCTTTAACAAAACAAATTTCCCTGATATTCCCAGACTTTTTCACCTTTTTCCCTGACCTATTGCGTTACACTGAAAGCAGGACGCAATGAGCACCACAGGCACAAAGTCTAACTTTGGAGTTCTGGGGGCATGCCCCCCTCCCCCTGACAATAAGAAGTCATTTGGTGCATTTCCTGGTGAAAATTGATTTGAAATACAAAACAGAAAAACATCATTTTTTCAAGGATAAAAAATATTTTATTTCTCCCTGACATTCCTTTACTCAGACTAAAATTCCCTGACTTTCCTTGACCAAACAAAATGCATTTGCAAAATTTCCTGACTTTCCCGAAATTCCCTGACTCCTAGGAACCCTGCTGATGTGTGAAATTTGAAGTAATGAACATTTCTACAGAAGAATTTGGACAGAGTCCTCATTTAAGTATTACATGTATATAACCAGGAAGAATGACTAAACTTTAGTTAAATGGAATTCACAACCACTTTACATGCACCATCAACCAATCAATGAGCATATAAAATTTTCTTATGAATTTTAAAATTTGGACAGGACAACATGCAAACATGCAAATAAAAGTGATGAGTAGCTGGAATTCATGCTTTAAACAGAAGGAATTATGGCATTCACAACTTGATGCCAATGGACTATTGAAAATATTACTTTTTGATGTAGATCAGCTAAGCAAATGGCCAAATTTCAGACAGCAGAGATTAGAAATAAATGTATAAACAGCAGTATGGTGCAGTTGAAGTGTTGCTTCGAAAAAAGTTTTTGAGAGGACTTCTGCTCCCAATTTTTACCAAAGTAACATAAAATTGTGTCAAAACTTTGGCCTAGGGTAGGTGCTAGAGCTGCCATGATACGGAGAGAATGTACCATGATATATTGCAATATATGTATTTTAACAATATATTGCGATACATTTTGCAATATATTGCCAACAATTACCACCAGAAAAAAAAAAACATCTGTAAGGTGATTAAAACAGGTAGTATCCTTTTTAAAATCATTTGCTATCCATATTATAACTATATTTGATCACTTTATTGAAGTACATCTACTTGGTGTATATACATAACAGAATGAGTGAACATCATCCTGACTGTTATACACTAACTTTCAGTACATGTTATGTCATGTACATGAAATTTGAACACAACAAAACATTTCATTTTAAATTCTACTCTTAATGTACTGCAACAAAACATATATCATTTAACATAAGATTTTTCACTCCATCACAATACTATGACATCAGTGATTGTACCTTTTACATACAACAACACCTGACACTACTTCTTGTGTTTTACTATGACATGACATCAGTGAATGTACCTTTTACATACAACAATGGCTGACACTACATCTTGTGTTTTACGTCAACGTTTTAAAGAAAAAAAATATTCCCATGTGACACTCGTTGCTTTATTGTAAGGAATCAATTCCAGATCTGGGATTGTCACCACTACGGTTGAAACACAATGTTGTAAAGTGCTTATAGTTATATAAGGTCCGTATTTCAGTACATTTACAAACGTTCATCAGATCAAGACTACTAAAGTAAAATATGAAAGCAAAAGTTATTTGTCACTCAGTATATATTTTCATGAAAACAAATGGAAGTTAAGAGTTTTGATCTCCAGAAATGTTAATTTTTTGTTTTGGTGATATACTGCTACACTGTGTGTATTGCAGTATACATATCGTCAAGCACTAGTATATTGGTTTATCGCAGCAGCCCTAGTACATATATTATGTGCCAATATGCATAAAATCTTCGATACCAAAGTGACTAGGTGGAAATTCCACAAGGCACTGATATGTTAATTTAGATGCTGATTTCACCAGGGGCCAATCTAACTGGAATTTAAAAGACTGTTACCAGTCCTTTAAATGTCATTAATGAACCAAATATGGCCTTTCAAGCCCGATAACTGTGTTAAGACAGGTGCTTGTTATGATTCACAGTATTCTCCTTACCACACTTTGATCTTTGACATATTCTTCAGTTATATGTAGATCTAACTTGTGTATCTGTGCAAGTGACTTCAGTTCCTATAAAAAGACAGCAAGGAAGATGGCCATGATGAAACAATGATAAAAAACATAGTAAACAAAATAAAAAATTAACATTTGATTAGTGCTGTTATGTAGAAATATCTAAGGTTTGCTGGAAAAATTGACAGTGCTTTAGGTTATGCAATCATCGCCATTTAACAACATTTCACATGTACCGCTAATCTAAAGTCAGCGTGTTCATTTGCAAACCACAGAAGATATTTTCGCCAAACATGTCTCATGGGCGCCGCCATTGTTGTGGTTTAAAAATGATTTGTATACCGAACCCGAATCACGATACATTCGTTTGTTCTTAGTTGTTATAGGGTTTTATTTGATTTTGTGTTATTAAAACATAGACACATAATAAGTACATCTTTATCTTCTAAAAATTGAGACTAGAATCTAGCTTTTTAAAGGCAGATAAGTTTTTTTTTCTGTTTTCTTTGACATTAGCCTTCTAAAGTTATTCTCTTACTTTTTGCAATAAAATGATAGAATATTTTAGAGGTGTTCCGATACTAAAGAAAATGGCTTCGCCGGGACTGGAAATCTTGTTCTACAGTGTTCAAAATCAGTTAACGTCGTCTCAGGATGCCATAGTTACAGTTTTTCACTGGGGTCTTGTTTCAAATGGACTTAAATGTATAGGAGTTGGTGACGAGGTAAAACTCAAGCTAAAACTCACTGATTATGCTGATGTTTCTATGGGGCTCATCTACTTTCAGTTTCACTTTCTCTTTTCTGTACAGTGTCCGTGACAAAGCAAGTTTGGATAACTTTGACTGATCTGTTTCAGGGACATCGAGAGAGGGGGTTACTGTAAAACAGTCAACGTTTAACTGTGAACATTTGTGTGCAAATTAAATTTAGCCCTTTGAAAATCAACTACTAAAACTTTACTTAATGTTTGTGTCTATCTTCATTTGCTAATTTGAGTGGACATAAAAAGTTATCACATCCATGGCTTCTAGCTTTGCAGTATCTGTGACCAGGTAGCGTAGTCAATAAAGGGTCTGTACAGGTGAACATACAGATAAAAACATGAAGTCCTCCTGTGGGTTACCACTTAGGCCTAATGTATTTCATTTTCATGTAAAATTTAATGATTTTTTAAAACACTTATAGAGATATACAAGCAAAGCCTCATAAGAAACATGGTCAAATATAAAGATGGATTTATTTTATTCCTTGTAGAACACTAGAAATGAAACAAACACCAGATCTGAGATGTTGCCACAGGGATGGAATAGTGACCCAAACCTGTATAGTCTGTGCTATACCAACGAAACTAACAAAGTTTATATACTGAAAGTGATCAAAGTGGATGACGACATGCTTGTTCATCTAATGGTAAAAATCTCTCTCTCTCTCTCTCTCTCTCTCTCTCTCTCTCTCTCTCTCTCTCTCTCTCTCCAATCGTCCATCTGTCTATCTATTCGTCTATCCATTAATTTGTCTCTGTGATGTCTATCAGTCTGACTGTTTATATATCTATTTGTTTATCTATCAATCTGTCTCTCACTCTACAAGTACACAGCTTGAGAAGTTAAATTGCAACATTTGTAATCATGGTAATTAGATCTTGAGTTAGGTCATTTTCGATGTAGAATCACACTGCTTATGACATTAAGAAGTTTCATGAATGTTTATGTACTAATAATAACTGTATTTGGCATTTGTGTGAAATAACGTACATTTGCATAAAAATCTGATGTCAACTTACATGAATTATATATAAAAAGAATAAGGGTAAATCAATGAGAAACAAGATATGTTTGTGAAACACAAATGCCCCCGGTCCACACATATTTCTATGCTGCCAAATAAAATGACCCAAACCCATCCCAGAGGTATGTGATGTCAGCGAATTACACCCTCAGGGGCATGTGATGTTGGTGAAGTGTAAGCAACCCTTGGATGAACTTACAGTCCAAATTTGGTTACTTAAATATTGCAATGTTCTACATTTTGACCCCATCCCCCACCCCAGGGGCATGTGATGTCAGTGAAGTGTGAGCAACCTTTATATTAACTTACAGTTCAAGTTTGGTTACTGTATCACAATCCAAACTTGAAATAATGCAGTTTATCAGGGGCTGAAAATTCCTTAAGTCCGAGGTCTGGGACCTACATATTTTACTATCAGACTCTGTCAATTTCTCACTGTGTGGGTGTGAGGACCTAACAAGTCTGAATCAATGAATGACTATTCTGTCAACTTCTTTATTTCTAAACTTTATTTGTTTCCTTTGTAAAGTTAAATTGTCATTTTCTCATATGATTTTGGCAGTTTTTGGTTTATATAATTTTGTGTTCCCACCTTTGATAATTGTTATTTGTATTGATTGATTATATTAAAACTCTGACTTAGAGTTATTGTTATTCAACCCATAAGTTTATATTAGAGGACCGGACCAAGGCAAAATTTAACAAAAAAGTCCTGGACTCAAGCAGCTGAAAGAAAATTTTCAGCCCCTGTTTATATGTGAGCAGGACTGAATTACAGACAGACAAACAGACAGATGGGCATAAAAAAAAAAAAAAAATAAACACTGTTCAATTTTGGAATGAAACTGAACAAAAAAATTACATTCCCTGTTCTGAAGAGAACAGATTATAACAATTAAAGAGGACAAGACCATGATTTCCCTTTATCAATATAAAATTTTGTGCCGTTAGTTTGAGAATACTTCTAGATAATATTTTCTTTCTGTTGAAGGAATCTGGAAGTGAGAAAGTTACAAACATGAACGTGAGAACATCAGACTTCACAACCAGTGATCTGTCTTCATATCAAAGGTAAATTAATTGTTTTTCTCACTAAAGCTCAGTTCACATTCAGCGTTGTCACAGCTGTACACCTATCTATGACCAACTTTGTACAAATAAAACAAATTAGGGCTGATGTGAACTGAGCTATAACAATTCAATCTCTTTAGTGTATGGTTTTGATTTTCTTCCTTACCCCATCTTAAGTTTGCCTTTAATTACCATAGTATCATCAGTGAAATCTGTATAGTATATACTATTGTAGTGAAATGTATGTCAATGTTTCAGCTATTTAGCTTGAAAATTTCACTTTCATTTTAAATTTGCCATCTCATCTAAGAACGAAAATAAGATCTAGTGAAAATTAAACGGGAACAAAAATTTCCAATCATACAGTATTATGTTAAGTAAAAAAAATTGATTTTTAATTTTAAATTTCAGTGCATTTAAAAATGTTGATGAGCTATCCAAAACCTTTAAAGAGGAAATCATCAAGGATGTATTACAGAAGAGAAAAAATGTGTCAACTGAAAGTTCAAGGTCAACTGACAGATCACAAGATCAAGGAAGGTCAAGGACAGAGGAAGACCCTCTGAGAATACCACCTAGGCACACTCAAAGGCCACCTCCAGCATGGTAAAATGTCATTCAAACATAATTATATATAATTTGTAATTTGCATCATTAACAATTTCAACCCTACAGAAAATAATGGACTTGTCCGATACAGAGGAAAGAACTTATTTTGGGTGAAATGGTTAAAACATTTGATATGCTTTTTACATTTAAAATATTCAAACCTCTCATACATCCAAAGTTGAGGATGCGATTTTTTAGACAATGTAATGAATAGCATTTTTTGGTACAAAGAAATATTTAATGACAAAAAAGTATAATGAATAAGATATTATGAAATTCTGTGGGAGAAAACTTTGAAACAGCAAATAATCAAGTTGAAATCAAAGCAATTTATTACAGAATTTAATCAGAAATAAAAATAAATGTATGCATTTGCAGGACTGATCCTGAAGATCCGTTTAATATTGGCCGCAGAGACCTAGATCCATTTGCCAGAGGACAGGGAGGAGGGATGTTGTTTGACCCTATGAGAAGCGGAGGGCCAAGATTTGGTCCAGACCCAAGTGCTGGTCTACCAGGAAGACTCCCTCCGTAAGTACAAAATCAAATTTGTTCTTGATGCAATTTTTCTTTCTACAGTTTAAGGGGTCTTAAAGTTTCTCCCATTTAGGACAGTTATCAAATTTGGGTTAAAATGTATGTTACTAAGTTATAAGTTCAAATTTTTATCCTGAAAATTCTTTCGGATTGTCCTTTCTCTCGTCATCTACAGAACATACGGTATACATGAACATTTTGGATCCTGTTATTCACCATTTTTGCCTTAGATGAAAGGGTGAATTTAAAATGAAAGTGCAATTTTCCAGCTAAACAATTGAGGCACCTACATACATGCTGTCCGTGAGATTGGTAATTAAGGGAGAATTTAAGACAAGTGAATATGTTTTTGTTACAAAATGGGGGAAAATAACCAGGTATGCAGTATAATATATTTTCATAGATCTCAAAACTATATGTTTTTACATTTTTTTCATTATGAACAGATCGTAAATCTGTTTTAGTTGCAGCAAAAATTGTATGTATGTATGTAACAAAATCAAAATCAGAAATGTTTCAAAAATGTATCTTAACCAGTTTTAATTTTCCACAGAGGAGCAGTTCCCCCAGGAGCAAGATTTGACCCTTTTGGACCCCCAGGACAAAGACCAGGGTTTGTATATTTTTTATATATTTGTTTCTGATGTTCTTGTTGTATGCACTCAGCAGGGCTTAAATTTAATGTTTTTTTCCAAAATGGGCCACAGGGCCAGTAGCATAAAAAATCTACCAGCCCCTTTAAACTTCAACTGGCCCATAAATGACTAAAAAGAAATAATTTATGATATACAGTCAAACCTCGTTATCTCGAAGTCATCAGGACCAAGCATAAAATTCAAGATAAACGGGTCTTCGAGATAAAAGGTCTGTCACTAAATACGATCCTGATTCCTCTCGTGAGCATCTTGGTACTTGCCAGAATACTTGTAGACCTACATGTATATTGTTTGTCACTTATCGTCAGTATAAATGCACACTGACGACACACACGTTGACAATCAAGGTAAAGCCGACATTGACAATCAAGGTAAAGCTGACATCAATCAAGGTAAAGCTGACATTGACAATCAAGGTAAAGCTGACATTGACAATCAAGGTAAAGTTGACATTGACAATCAATGTAAAGTTGACGTAGACATTAAAGCTGACATTGACAATCAAGGTAAAGCTGACGTTCAAGGTAAACATATTGACAATCAAGGTAAAGCTGACGTCAATGATGTTGACAATCAAGGTAAAGTTGCTGACATGTTGACAATCAAGGTAAAGCTGACATTGACATTGACAATCAAGGTCAGTCAAGGTAAAGCTGACATTGACAATCAAGGTAAAGGACATTGACAATAAGCTGACATCAATCAAGGTTGACAATCAAGGTAAAGCTGACATTGACAATCAAGGTAAAGCTGATGTTAACAATCAAGGTAAAGTTGACATTGACAATCAATGTAAAGTTGACGTGACACAAGGTTGACATTGACAACAAGGTAAAGCTGAGCAATCAAGGACTGATATTGACAATAAAGCTGACGTCAATCAAGGTAAAGCTGACATTGACAATCAAGGTAAAGTTGACGTTGACAATCAATGTAAAGTTGATGTTGATAATCAAGGTAAAGCTGTGACAAAGTTGACGTTGACAATCAAGGTAAAGTAATCAGTTAAACGCTGACATAATCAAGGTAAAGTTGACATTGACAAACAAGGTCATGTTGACAATCAAGTAAAGACGTTGACAATCAAGGTAAAGTTGACAAGGTAAAGCTGTTAACAATCAAGGTAAAGCTGACGACAATCAAGGTGACAAATCAAGGTAAAGGTAATCAATTAAAGACATTGACAATCAAGGTAAAGTTGACATTGACAATCAAGGTAAAGCTGATGTTGACAATCAAGGTAAAGTTGGCATTGACAATCAAGGTAAAGCTGACCTTGTTAGTCAAGGTAAAGCTGACATTGACAATCGAGGTAAAGCTGACGTTGACAATCAAGGTAAGGTTGACATTGACAATCAAGGTAAAGCTGACATTGACAATCAAGGTAAAGTTGACGTTGACAATCAAGGTAAAGCTGACATTGACAATCAAGGTAAAGCTGACCTTGTCAGTCAAGGTAAAGCTGACATTGACAATCAAGGTAAAGCTGACGTTGACAATCAAGGTAAAGCTGACATTGACAATCAAGGTAAAGCTGACGTCAATCAAGGTAAAGCTGACATTGACAATCAAGGTAAAGCTGACATTGACAATCAATGTAAAGTTGACGTTGACAATCAAGGTAAAGCTGACATCAATCAAGGTAAAACTGACATCAATCAAGGTAAAGCTGACATCAATCAATGTAAAGTTGACGTTGACAATCAAGGTAAAGCTGGCGTCAATCAAGGTAAAGCTTACATTAACAATCAAGGTAAAGCTGACATCGACAATAAAGGTAAAGTTGACATTGTCAATCAAGGTAAAGCTGATGTCAATTAAAGTAAAGCTTACATTAACAATCAAGGTAAAGCTGACATTGACAGTCAAGGTAACCTCTCTAATCAGATCACTTTGGATCAGTCAGTTAGGTGGTCCTAATGGCAAAGTTCCACTGTAACACCACACTATTCGGACCACTTTGAGTTAGGTGGTCTTGATATTGAGATTCTACTATAACACCTCATTAATCAGACCACCTTGAGTCTGTCATTCAGGTGGTCTTAATAGCAAGGTTCCACTATAACACCTCACTAATCAGACCACTTTGAGTCACTCAGTCAGGTGGTCTTAATAGCAAGGTTCCTCTGTAACACCTCACTAATCAGACCACTTTTAGCCAGTCAGGTGATCTTAATAGCGAGGTTCTATAATAACACCTCACTAATCAGATCACTTTGAATCAGTCAGTCAGGTGGTCTTAATAGCAAGGTTTCACATTAACACCTCACTAATCAGACCACTTAGAGTCTGTCAGTCAGGTGTTCTTTATAGCAAGGTTCCACTATAACACCTCACTAATCAGACCACATTGAGTCGGTTAGTTAGGTGGTCTTAATAACAAGGTTCCACAATAATGCCTCACTAATCAGACCACTTTGAGTCAGTCAGTTAGGTGATCTTAATAGTGAGTTTCCACTGTTACACCTCACTAATAACCACAGAGTCAGTCCAGGTGGTCTTTGAGGTCAGGCCACTTTCAGTGATCAGGTGGTCACTATAACACCTCACTAATCAGGTTGAGCCACTATGAACTTACCGAGGTTCCACTATAATCAGACCACTTTGAGTCAGTCAGTCAGGTGTTATTAATAGCGAGGTTCCACTATAACATCTCACTAATCAGACCACTTTAAGCCAGTCAAGTGATCTTAATAGCGAGGTTCCACTGTAACACCTCACTAATCAGACCACATTGAGTCGGTCAGTCAGGTGATCTTAATAGCGAGGCTCCACTGTAACACCTCACTAATCAGACCACATTGAGTCAGTCTGTCAGGTGGTCTTAATAGCAATGTATTTATGTAATATTTCCTTATCAGATCTACATGATATAGAAGTACTTGTTTTCACAAAACAGAAAGATTGATATCTTCCTAAGATATTTGAAATTTGATTGGTTTTCATAAAATAGTTAGTTCCAACAGCATTGTTTTATAACAAATTGGCAAAATTTTTTGAGACCAAAATTACTTGCTACATAAATGTATGTAAAGTATTGATTATGTTAATTAATCATCAAGAACTCTTTGTTGATAATCAGTCCTTTTGTTTTGCAGTCCCGACCCGGACCATCTGCCTCCACCAGGATATGACGACATGTTCATGTGATTTATGATCATTTTAATTGTATATCGGTAACTAACAATATCTTTAAACAAATGAAGTTATGATGGTGTTTATCTGAAAAGTACAAAAATGTTCTTGGAGTTACTTCCCTTGATAACAACAACTACATATACCGGTACAATAAATAAATGTTGTTCAGATTTATAGATTTATTTTGCAATTCAGACATACTTCATCTGAACATAGATGTAACATACTGGTTATCTTGGTTGAATATTACATAGAATGACATGTGATCCAGTTATCTCCCTTGTCAGGGATAACTGCCATTTTCTAAATATTTCTTTGTGCTTCAAGTTTTTATCTTGTCATTATTTGCTCTTTCCCTGTCAATTATAGAGGAGAATTTATCCTATTCACCCCTAAAGACACATTTGGATTGGTCTAAGTCATTGATTTACAGAAGAGTCCAATTTTTTCAGGGGTGGATATGTGTTAAGGGGACATGGAGCTTCATTGGTTACTTGTGACTTGTATGTTTCAAGCTATCGGTACGACATGATGAAATACATAGTGATTATTTTTCATTCAATTTATGGATGTTTTTGGCTGTATTCCCAATAAAAATGTCTTTTTGAAATATTTTTTTACCATAACTATCTCTCAAAAATTTGTGTCAGAAATCTATTGGATAACTCAATAAATCTTGGTCAAAATGGTTGTCTGTAGACTTAGCGAAAAATAAAAATGAAACAATACTGATTTATGTACATTTCTTCACAATAGCACTTTAATTGTGCAAATTTTTCCTAGTAAAAAGTCCCAGAAGGATAAAAAATGCATTGACAATTCTGCCCAATTATTTCTTCTCCTCTGACCAGATTATCCACCTTTTTTTCTTAGATGAAGGTAGAGAATTTTTTTTTTTTGAGTCTCATAAATGAAGCTACAGATATTTGACAAGAAAAAAGATGGACATGTACTTTTACTCAAAAATAAAATTTTGATTTTTTTTTACTCCCTTACAATTTGTGAAAAATCACCTTTATGAAAATGAAATTATTGTTAATGTTTAAGACATTGGAGCAATTCTATCTCATTTCATGCTGAGTATTGACGAGTGCTGAGACACCTGATTGATAATTGCTGTTGTTGATTAGATTTCATTATCATGGCTTTTTGGCATTGTTGGTAAATATTATTTTCTTTGTAGCTATTTTATTGTTCGAATAAATTATCAGAAATGTTACTGTCATGTTATGTTGTATTTTTATCATACAAATGAGGGCCTCCATAGCTGAGTGCTTTAAACCATG
Organism: Atrina japonica; assembly: GCA_030159075.1. Classification (NCBI taxonomy): domain Eukaryota; kingdom Metazoa; phylum Mollusca; class Bivalvia; order Pterioida; family Pinnidae; genus Atrina; species Atrina japonica. Next base: position 277,382 of record BROG01000647.1, read on the forward strand.
GAGCTCTTACCTCTGAGTCCTGCTGGAACCTAAGCTGCCTGTAATTTTGTGTAAAAGTTTGCCAATTAACTTGCATAAGGTCGGTGGTCTCTTCCAGGGTACATTGTGAACAGGTTCTCTCCTCCACCATTAAAAACTGGCCGCCATCATATAACTGGAAAATTGTTGAGGGTGTCGTAAACACTGTTCAAACAAACAAACAAAATATGATGATGTGATGTGTGGACAGAGAAATCTTGACCAGAGTAATTGACCAATCAGAGGCTTTTCCTGTCCACTCAACACACCTGTGTTTGATTATTTTTCTTCCACACTTCAGAAGAAAGCTGGGTCACATTTTCTTGACTCTTCGAAAAGTTCAGTCTGGTATTTTCAAAAACAGTGGAACCTGTTTTGAAAGACCACCTGTCTTGGGAGACTATATTCTTAACCACTTGGTTCAATAATCCTTTAAATAAAACCTCTTGGGGACCACCTGTCATGTAAGACCACATTTTGATAGCAGAAGTGGTGGTCTTTCAGGACAGGTTCCATTGTGTATGTAAGGGCATTCATGACATCATAGAGCAATTAGAGCTGTCTTTTTTTTCCCTAGGGAAAGACAGAGTTATCTTTTCCTGTCTTATGATACGTTTATATTGTAAAGTAGACATGCTGCTCATTTTGGCTCAAGTGGAAGATCTTCACCTCGCAGACTTAAGTTTCGTGGTTAAACTTGCTGTACTAAAATTTAAAAAATAAGTCAGTGACAGTTTCCTTGCCAAGTTGGTGGTAATTAAGAAGATAAGTCATTAGCCTTAATGATGAGACATGATGTGTTATATAAAAACACCGCATTTGTGTACCTATATGTCTAAAATGAAGGTAATAGTACAAGTTCTCCTCCTGCTCGACAGTTGAAAAGGAACATCTCACTTGTGCTCTCTTTGTATGTCCAGTATCTTTGATAGTACTGTAGAACCTGTCTTAAAAGACTGCCACGGAGACGCTGATCCCTTAACTCGACAAGTGGTCTTTCAAAGGAGGTTTAATCTTAAGATTATTTAATATATTCTCTTCCTGTGACCATTTTACAAAGAATCGTGACACGTGACTTATGACAAAATTGGGCGCTATCTTTATAACATTGCCTAGACCTAACTTATAGTTATATCATTGTTTATCTTTGTAAATTTAGAAGGTATAACTATTCATAAGCTATCAAGATTTTATTTGAAAATATGCAAATGTGCCTGAAGACTTGACATCAGAGGTCAGACCCACTTCCCATAAGGAACATTTGAGTCAGAAATGAAGTTCCATAATTAAAGTATCAGTAAAATATGGCTTGGACAAGAAATTCCATCCAAATGCAAGACGACCTTGACATTGATGGTATGACCTTCACTTAAGGTCATGCTATAATACCTTCACATACCAGAAATTTGTGAAAAGAATGTTATTGCATAGAGTATGATACGAGAATGACCCTAACAAGAAAAAACAATTTATGACCACTGTGACCTTCAAATAAGATAAATGTCCTTGAGTCAAGGTCATGACTAACCACCACCACCAACCCATTAGAACATTGTGCCAAGAATGAAGAAGCAAAAATAAAGAAAAGTATGGCATTGATGAGAAAATTTCATCCATATCTAAGGTTGCCTTGATATGAGTGAAATGACCCAAGTTAAGGTCATGGCATATCAACTTCCCAGTAGGAAAATTTTTGCCAAGGATGTGGTTCCAAATATAGAGTATAAAAAAACCCAGGACAATACAAAATCCATCCAAAATCAAAAGTGACCTTGTGATGTCAATGTCACTTTTTGTCAAGGTCATGAAACACAATAAAGGAAGACATAAAACCATAAGTTCCCATTTCAAAATAGTTGGTGTGGTACCTTGGGTGACCCACATTGTTGTGACATCAGTTCATAGCAAATTTCAAAATTTGTGGCATTTATTAGGTCGTGTTTTGTCTATCGTCATGTGACGTGTGTCGTGTGTTAACTTTTTCACATTTTCAGCTTCTTCTCAAGAACCTCTGGGCCAAATCCAACCAAACTTGGTCACTAGCATCAATACCTGAAGGGCCATGAAAATTGCAAAATTCATGATCCCCACCCCAAGGGGCCCTAGGAAGGGGGTAAAAACCATGAAAAATATAGTAAAAATAGCCAAATCTTCTAAAATCTTCTTCTCAACTCCTGCACATCTTACAGGAAAACTAAATACATGGTTAGAAAGAGCATGAAACCCTATACCAAGATTGCAAAATTCATGACCCTGAGGGCATGGGTTCTGCCCCTAGGGTGGAGCTAAATTTACTATATAGTAGAAATAGCCAAATCTTCTAAAATTTTCTTCTCAACTCCTGCACGTCTTACAGGAAAAATGAATGTATGTTTAGAAAGAGAATGAAGCCCTCTACCATAATTGTAAAATTCACGACCCTGAGGGCATGGGTTCTGCCTCTGGAGCAGGGCTAAATTTACTATGTAGTGGAAATAGACAAATCTTCCAAAATGTTCTCAACTACTGCACATCTTAAAGGAAAACTTAATACATGGTTAAAAAGGGCATGCAGCCTTCTACCAAACTGTAAAATTCATGACACTGTGGGCATGAATTCTGCCTCTACGGCGGGGCTAAATTTACTATATAGTATAATGAACTTAATGTTCCCTACATTTCTCAGGAATTACACTGTGAAAGTTCATGAAACCTCAGAGTATTGTAGGCCTATATCACTAGTTGTGCAAGAAGTTTTCAGTTTGGGGATAAGGGGGATCTATGGTATATTTTAGGGGCTCAAATGGGGATTGGGTTTACTATGGAAACATATGGGGAAATTAAACATTACATTTTTACTTGCATTTTAACTGATAAAAATCATTACATTGTACTTCAAACCAAATATCATTCCCCACCCCTCTCATTTTAGAAATCTTCCATTAACTCAAATGTATTTGAAATCCCCACCTCCTTATTTCAGAAATGTTCAATTATCTCAAAAACAGTTGAGATCCCCACCCCTCATTTATTTTCTTATTCCTCATAACAAAACCACTTTTATGGTGATATTTCGGGTGTTCCCAGGGTCATCCCCACCCCCTTATTTCAGAAATATTCTATTATCTAGAAAATAGTTGAGATCTCCACTCCTAAACCATATATTTTCTTCTTCCTCATGACAAGACAAGTTTAATGGTGATATTTTGGGGGGTCCCTAGTTTGTGGATTTTTCATGTTTTTGGATGTTTTTTCACATTATCTTGAAAAATATAATAGCTACAATAAAAGTGAAAGAAGCAAAAATATTCAGCACGCAAAGATCTACAAAAAAGTCAATTGGGCCAAAATTGTCAGGTCACGCCTTATGGGAGTTATTTTACCTTTTAAGTTGATTTTTCATGTTTTTGGATGTTTATTGACATTATCTTGAAAAGTATAATAGCTAGAGTAAAAGTGAAAGAAGCAAAAATGATCAGCATGCAAAGATCTACAAAAAAGTCAGTTGGGCCAAAATTGTCAGGTCACCCCTTATGGGAGTCATCTCCCTTTAATTGGATTTCTGATGTTTTGAAAATGGATTCTGTCAAAAAACGGTTCACTAGGGGGCGCTTGAATAACACGGTACAGTTGTATATAAATGCCTTAATTACTAAAAACGGATTGGTTTTTTTGGTATACAAAGATATATCAGGAAGTTGCTAGGAATTATCTAAGGATCATTTTGACAAAATGATCAAAAGTGAAGTTCACAGACACCTAAGTAAACAGAAAATATGATTTTTGGGGTTTTTTTGTATTTTTTTTTTTTTTGGTTTGTTTGTTTTTGTTTTTGTTTTTTTTGTTCTTTTTTTTTGTTTGTTTGTTTGTTTTTTTTGTTTTTTTGTCAGTTGTTAGATATTTTTGACTTCTCAAGAATCAGTGGACTAATTTTAACCAACCAAACTTGACAGGAAATTATTCTCAGGTGACCGTTAAGGCCCATTGGGTCTCTTGTTAATTTACCTGTAGATGTTGACAACTTCATATACACTTGTATATAAATACCTCCTTAGGGACATAACAAAACCCATCATTAAAGGGAGGTGGTCTTTATATAGAGGTTGATTTGTACATAAATGGTACTATTAGGGACAGCAATATGACCAGGTGGTCTTTATACACAGGTGGTAACTAAAGCAGGTTTTACTGTAAGGGAATTCTTGGCAAGACAAGAGAATTCTTGAAAAATGGCCAAAAATAATTAAAATAAAAATGTAAAAAGAAAGAAAAAAAGATGAAGATGAATGGTTGTCCTTGAAGTTAGACAACTGTAAAGAGCAACAAATCCTGCTTATGACTTCCTACATCACATACTATGTCGTCATGGTTACACACATCTTAAAACTGACAACTTTATGACTGTTTCCAATCTAACCCATAAGCATAAATTCTTGTTAAATTGCTTCCTGAAGGATACAAAGTTCCTGTTTGCTGTTTTCTGACTTCAATTTTATCAGAACACAATAGTTTTGACAGCCGTATTAATTCTCTTTACAATGTTGTTCTATAGATATTATGCTATTTTGGAAGTGTGCCATTACATGCCTCTTGGTCATATAAATGATCAGATTATCTTCATTCTTTATCTTAGAGATTTTACGTGTGGGCCATGGTAAATATTACAAAATTGTTATGAATACACTGTTTAAAATATTTGTATTATCAATTTAATATCTTTTGTAAGCTCAGAGTCTCTGTAAGATGGTTAGGAAAAAGAATTATAAGGGAGATAATCAGAGTAGGGTGTGTGTGGGTGTGTGTGTGAGTGTGTGTGTGTGTGTGTGAGAGAGAGAGAGAGAGAGAGAGAGAGAGAGAGAGAGAGAGAGAGAGAGAGAGAGAGAGAGAGAGAGAGAGAGAGAGAGAGAGAGAGAAATTCAACAATAAGATTCACTGCATTTCTTATTTTCTGATGATACAAGGTGTAATTAAACTTTTTTTTATGAAAACATAAATTATATTCTAAGGTTTACTTGTATATCATATGACTTAACAATGCTAAAAATAAATCTTGTTTACTAGTATATCATGTGACTTTACAATGCTAAAAATAAATCTTGTTTGTATTCTTATTTTACATCAAGAATTTTTCACAGAGAGGTCAAGGTCACCAGCTTTATGTGAATTGCCACAAATTTTAACCTGTGCTATGGACTGAAAACAAAGCAATAATGTGCTGTGCCACGTCTGCCGTGACATGGGAACTCTTTGGTATCAATTCAATGTGTGTTGTACATAATCTTCTGATTAAGTACAGAGTTAAGTAACCTGTTAGTCAGAAAGCATTAATCTTACAGTCAATAACCATAAAACATAGTTCTCATCAAGGGTTGCCAGTCACAACAAGAAAATCTGCTATTTCATTTACGTAAACATGTACATCTCAGACAACCGGTAGACATGTTATGCATTTTATAGATGACCTTGATTGGCCTTGCAGCACATGAATCAGTGTCAAGGTCACTTATCATAAATACACATAGATATGTTGTTGGTTTTTTTTCATGGGGGTTTGCAAGCAGTGAGTTCATTAGTAGCCATTCAGTACAGCTATAGTATGAAGAAATCACCTGTAAATTTGCTTATCAATGGAAGATCTTTGCTGGTTATAGAATTTAGAATTCCTGATGTCATTGTTTTACTTGGACTAAGTAAATATGCACTCTCAATAAACTATTATCTCTTCTCAGAATCCAGCTTGGTTCAACCCTGGAATACAATGGACTCTTTTTCAGTGACATGGGAGGGTGCACCTTTGTCTTGAGGGATAAACTAAGTAACTGGGATTTGATAGATTACCATTCAGAATTGTAGAGGAGACTTCGGAGGTTAAGAAAGATTAAGGGGAGATAACCATAGAAGCATCAAATGCTAACTGTACCTTACCCTATCCACCTTTCTGTTACAGCCACTTTCATATAAAGACAGTACAGTGGAACCTGTCTTGAGAGACCACGCCATCTGCCACTGAAATGTGGTTTCTCAAGACAGGTGGTCTCTCAATAGAATTTTTTGTTCAACTCAACCACCCCTGAAAAACAATGGACTCATCTGTAAATCAATGACTTAGACCAGTTCAAATGTGTCTTTAGGGGTATATGAGTTAAATGATTATCTAACCAAGTGGTTTTCAGAATTTGGTCTCAGAAGACAGGTGGTCTTTTATGAGAGTGGTCCCAGATGACAGGTGGTCTCTTATGAGAGTTGTCCCAGATGACAGGTGGTCTCTTATGAGAGTTGTCCCAGATGACAGGTGGTCGTTTATGAGAGTGGTCCCAGATGACAGGTGGTCTTTTATGAGAGTGGTCTCTGAAGACAGGTATTACTGTATTTTCACCTTTATTTTAATAGATTTTTATAGAAAGACGGGTTTGACTGTTCTTATAAAACGGTGAATGTGAAAGTTATAGTCTGATGAGAGGTGGCAAGATTTAGCAATGAGACAAGTGTATATTTACATGTTCTCCTATTCACTCTATCTTAAGACGTATTTCCGTCATACTTGCTGCATATCAGAAATTGATTCCCCTAGTGATCCGCATATGTAGGCCTATCTACATACATACATGAAATGGAACAACTTGTGACACTTGTGTTGAAAATCTTTAATAATTAACAACAAATTATGAAATATGTTTAAATGAAATTTAAATATGTATTTTTAATTCATAAAAGTAGAAAATAAAAAAATAACGGACTATTTTGTTATCCTTCATGTAGATATCGTAAGTTGTTGCTTTTCACCTTAGAAACATGGACTCCATGTTCCTGTAATGGAAAAATACGTCACATGCATGTAAACATAAGGTTTGAATTACATTTTTATTGCGTTTATGGTTTTATATCAGAAATTGGTAATGGGGCATTTTCAACATGATGTGGCTACAGCGCTTCATTAAAAATGCCCCTATACCAATTTCCGATATAAAACCATTAATGCAATAAAAATGCAATTCAAACCTTATATGAATGACATATAAACTGGAGATTAGAGATATATACAGTGAAACCTATCTTGAAAGACCACACTCAGGTTGTTGTGGAGATCACACTATGAAAACACCTTGGCTAAATAATCTTTTAAATAAAGTGTCTTTTGACAGACCATACTCAGGTTGTTGTGGAGATCACACAATGAAAACACCTTGGCTAAATAATCTTTTAAATAAAGTGTCTTTTGACAGAGATCACACTAGGTGTTGTGGAGATCACTCCTTGGCAAAACAATCTTTTTAAATAAAGCTTTTTTGACAGTGTCTTTTGACAGACCACACTCAGGTTGTTGTGGAGATCACACAATGAAAACACCTTGGCTAAATAATCTTTTAAATAAAGTGTCTTTTGACAGACCACACTCAGAGATCACACTATGAAAACACCTTGGCTAAATAATCTTTAAAATAAAGCATCTTTTGACAGAGATCACACTATGAAAACACCTTGGCTAAATAATCTTTTAAATTAATCACCTTTGGACAGACCACCTGTCAAGACTACATTTCAGTGCCCCCCCCAAAGGATAGTGTCTGAAAGACATGTTTGACTGTACTATTATTTAAGCATTGGCGATGAAATTTTATACATGAATAATTTAAATGGCAGGAGGGTATCATGAATAAAAATGAATAATGTAAACTTGAATTAAAGAAAATTTGTATTGATAAGAATATTTTTAACTGATTTATATAACTGAAATACCTGATTCGATGATTAATCCAGTTTTTACTTATGGTTACAAACCAATTAAATGTTTTGTAGATAATTACTTATGATTATAAACCAAAAATAGATTATTACCTGTGATTACAAACCAATTACAGATTATTACCTGTGATTACAAACCAATTACAGATGATTATTTCAAACTGATTGCCCATGTATAACACACCCAGTATTAAAGAGCTTGAACAACCATGCCATATCATCTTCCCTTCTTCATGACATGCTAATTAACAAAAGCTGTAACGTAACAGTCAGATGTAATTATTCCGTTACAGACAAGTAATGTGTACTTTGGCAGATTCTCGGAAATCTCTCTTAGATTTGAAGATGTAATTGGCGATACACTACATGTATTCTGGTGCACTGACTCCCTAGAATTTTGTTTAATGGCTGTACACATACGCTAAATCAATTTGTATAATTATTTTGCTTTTTAGTATGGTTTCTTTGGATAAACACCAACAAAAATAAACTTCCTCTGTTACATAAAGATACAAAGTGTTTTTGACCATACACTGAAATATGGTTATTATCTTTTTTTTATAATTATGCTTATCTCCCCTTGACCCCCAATTTAAGATTGACTCATCAACCCTAAATAACAATGGACTCTTCTGTAAATCAATGATTAGACTGGTCCAAATGTGTCTTAAGGGGTGAATGGGATAAAACCCTACTGGTTTAATATTTGTCTGTTTGTAATATTAATCCTTCAAATAACTCCTAATAGTAGCTTTTCCTGAGTTTCCATGTAGCGCAGTGGTTAGCACACCCGCTTTTCACTAATATGACCTGAGTTCGATCCTCAGATTGAACAGGGAAGAATGTGAGATGGAATGGTGGTCACCAGCTTGAACACGTGGGTTTTCTCCAGGTAGGCTACTCCTTTTTCCTCCCACAGTAAGAACCCCATGATCATGCCGACATCAATGCCAACAAGAGACATTAATACATGTAGAATCTGATAAACTTGTTTGTCAATTGTTGTTAAATAAATAAAGTTTATTCAAATTTCTTCAAATTTTAACTAATTTTTTATGATGCTTTAGAGTGATTAAAAAAACCAAATGAGTTTGATAATGGCCAACAAGGGAGAATATTTGCCAGAATTATGGGACTTCAAAATCATTATGGGTGGCTCACATAGGCAGTTTTTCAAGCACATCTTTTTTTTAGTTTTATATATTCTTTTTATAAACTGTATGTATATAAAAAACAGCTTTCTCTGCAAAGTAAAGATACAAATTGTTTTTGACTTATACAAATACAGTAATGTCTTTTGTATAATTTATTTTACTTTTTTTTCTCATTTTTATTTTTTGCAAAATCCGACAAAACCATCTTTCAGTGATACATGCGTTTCAACTTGTAAACATACATTAATGTCATAGAATAATGACCATTTTTGTTGTATGGATCTCCCATTGTTTCTCCTTTTGTATTTTATTTTTTTTTTTTTTTATTTTTATTTTTTTTATATGATCCAATAAAAACAGGATTGTCAGTTTTCTAATGATACAAGTTGTTGTGTGAGATCTTAAACATGTCTGATGAAAACTTAAAAAACGAAACATAAACAAATCCTAAATCACATATCCTCTGTCTTACGATTTGTGTCAAAATTATGACTTAACTTGTCACCCCTTAGGATACATTTGGACTGGTCTAAGTCATTGATTTACAGAAGAATCCATTGTTTTTCAGGGGTTGATGAGTTTACAAGCTAAATATAAATCTTGGAATATAATTTTGTAAATGTCATTTTTTATGCTTTATTGGGAAATTTTGTTCTGTAATGTTTAAGTTCTGAATATGAATTTCTTTAACAAACATCATCACAATTCTCAGAATTATAGATGTCACCATAGAGATAAAGCACATTTGATTGGCTAAAGGAAACACATTTACTTTAAATTTAAGTTAACTATAGGTATTGGTATAGATTGTTACGTATGTATACAATATAAGGTCACATACTATATGATGTATAGCCTACATGTATTCGTATCTCCATCAAATGGCCTTTATGTGGTACCAATACACATTACACTGTTGATGTTCTGAGAGGGCATCAAACCCCAGACATTCACCTTGAGCACTACCAACACACCATATTTGACCCATTAAGCACCCATGTCCCCATAAGCCCCCCCTCCCTCTTTAGACCCATTAAGCACCCATGTCCCTATAAGCACCCCTCCCTCTTTAGTACACACGACTGAGAATCTTTTCTAGCTGGTTGACAAGATCGAGATATGGACCCGAAAAACTGTAAGTAACAGTCTGTAGCCTCCCTCCCCCCCCACCCCCCATGTTGATAGGTGTCCTCGGAAATAGCTACAACAACTTTACCATTTATGCCTTATAAAAAATTAACTGTTTATGTCAATTTAACTATTAATTGGTCCCAAAAAGCACCCATCGCTTGTTCCTGATTTATGTAGCGCCCTGGGCGCATAATGGGTCGAATACGGTAATAATGGCTGCTTTACTGTGTTGTATTTGTCAGGTATTTCTAAAAATTAATACTTTTCCAGATCCAAAATTTCCAAATGCTGTGCTCATGATATCCAATACTCAGCTGTTATTGGAGACCAAGAAACTCACTAGGAGACAGGAAATAATGGCAATCTGGGTTCCCTGAATATCATTTTCCAAATCTTTTGAAGTTTCTTATAACATGTTCTTTATGGTTGAGGAGAAGAATGAGTGGCATCTCAGGATTATTACATTGTAACTTTCCTTGAGATCACCCTTTAAACTAGTTACTACTACAGTAAAACCTCTTTATAATGCCCCGTTTCATTTGCCACCTCGTTTAACACCACAATTTTTTTAAGTCCACTTTTCCCTTTAATTCATATAAGGTTTCCCTCAACCCATCACCAAACCCCTTTACCAAATTTTGGCTAAACAGATGGTGGCAGTATAACAAAGTTTTACTGTACTGAAATGTGGTCTCTCACAAGAGATTGAATGCTCAGTTATTTCACCGATTGGCTTTCAAAATGTGATCGCAAAAGGCAAGTGATTGTTGGATACAGTGATCTTCCAATACAGGTCTAATGTATATAAAGTCCCATCATCAATTATGCCACAGAAATGTGGTCCCTCAGAAGAGGTTTTATGTACAGAATTATTTAACTGAGTGGTTTTCAAAATGTGGTCTCAAAAGACAGGTGGTCTTTCAAGACAGGTTCCACTGTATATATGTAAGTATAATCCACAATACGGTGAGAGTTCTCCGAGGGACAACACCTGTTTGTTAACATCTACAATTACATGTAAGTGACTTTATAATCAGAGACAAGAACCTCAAGATAATGTTTTACTATTTATTAGTAAAATGTCAACAAAACAGTCCTGCTTAAAAATATACCTCATATGAAGCAACTATAGTCAAAAAGTTATTACAACAACAAAAATAAACAAAAACGACTTACATACTCGGCATCCAGAGTTTTACATAGCTTTGATAATATTAATACTATGACTAACAATTAGCATACACAAGCACCTGATTTTAAGGCCAACTTGCTATTAAGACCACAACAACAGAACAGTGAAACCTCAATGAACATAGTGGCCAGTGTGTCATTGAAACACTGTATACATGTACATGGAAATTTTCGCTCGAGATTATTTTCGGCCTTTCATGAAAATAAAATATATTTACTCCACCTTTAAATCGTCCTAATTCACCATAGTCTCACGGATGGTATGTATGTCCATGCTAAAACATGTTATAGAGCTTGAAAATTCCGTTTGACCTTTTGAATTCGCCCTCTCACTTAGGGATGAAAATTTAACAGGAGCTAAAATTTCCAGGTACACGGTATATAGTCACTTGAGACAACGGGGCTGGGCTCCATGAAACTTTAGAATAATGAAAGTGATCTGCAATTGCTTTAAACAGGTGACTGTATGGTAGAGATAACCTGAATGAGGATTATCCCCCACTTATCATTAACCACTTCAGTGCGTATGATGGATAAATCTGTCACATTATTTATTTTCCCTGAATGCACAAGACGGATATATTGATCATCAAAAAGTGAAAAATCAGAACATCATGTCTGCGCTTTTGATCGGTAAATAACATATAGAAACCCTACTGCATAGTTGTTTTTTTATTTATTTATTTGCTGTACTGTTGTCAGGTACTCATGATGTAAACCAGAGTCCAAAATATTGGCACTGAAAACTAGCAACTACATGTCATGATGTTTGTTTACATGTACCTAGCAACTTTAATTATGCAATGATAAAGATAACTCTGTGTCATAATACGCACTGAAGTGGTTAAACAGGCATTGGTGGGGAAAAGTATCAGTGACTGGCCACTTAAAACAGGTTGTTGTTCTATTGAGGTCCTTAAAAACACTATACAATATACTATTGAGATTTTTAAAACATCTGGCCATTTATCACAGGTGGCTCTTAGATGAGGGTATTTTCTTTTGGTAATTCTATCTATAATTAGGTGTCTGTTTCCTAGAGACCAAGATATTTTTTCTATCGTTTTAAATATTAAATGATGGACATAATAATTGCGACTCAGTCTGCATATTTAATTTTTATTTGTGTTATGATTACAGGATGACTGATGGATCAGCCTTGAAAAATATTCATTATATGAGAACCAATTTTACAATTTGCATATACAAACAAAACTTTACTGCAGTTCATTAATGATTCAAGTGAAAGATCATTATTAATTCATTTTTCCTTGCGGGTATGATAGAACATTTTATGAATATTTCATTTTAATATATATGTATACAAGAGATTTGCCTTTCCTTCCGGGAAAAAGAAAATATTCATTTTTTTTCAATATTTCATTTTATAGTATGACTTCAAGAAAAACAAAAAAATAAATAAATAAAAAAAGAGAAAAAGCAATGAAGAGATATATCAAACATATAAAATTCTCAATATGATATATTAAAATAACATCTCTAATTCAGAAAAGGACTCATGAGGGGAAAACCCTGGAGATATATATTAAATTGGATTTCAGGTAACATTGTTAAATTTGTAAAGTAAAACAAGATATGCATTCATAATAAATTGTCATGGTAACAAATTTGTAAATATTGCACCAACTCTAAATATCATTTTGCGTAGATGAGTATTTCTAAATACCACAATATCACAATTGTGATTTAATTAAGTGTCACCCCTTAATAACAAAATTGGACTGGCCTATTATAGTATATCAGTGATGTAAGGTAGAGTCCATTGTTTTAATGGGTGGGTAAGCTAGATATTCAGCACCATTCTAAACCCAAATAACTTATTAATGGTCTATATAACAATGATAGCGATACGTAGATGATGAATGAATGAACCGTTTACAAAAATAATAATCAAGTTCAAATTCTTGAGAAAATTTAAATTTGATTTATAATTTCTTCGATGGGCATGATTTGAGAAAAAAATATCTTGAGATTATGAAATATTGTTGATATATAAAACCCAAACAGAAGTTTCCTTTAAGTTCACAACATTTCTTTGTATCAAAGCATGTTTTTGCAATCATTTTTATATTTTCCATACGCACATATGTAGTTTAGTACGTTGTCTGCTTTGAAAAATTTATTTTACGTCCTGACATGGGGGAAAAAAATGATCAGCTCAACAATTGTAACTACCCGGTAGTTACTCTCAGTCAGAATAATTAAGACTTAATTTCTGCATCTATTTCACATGTAAAAAAATAATCATTTTTTTTTAACACCATAAAAATATTTCTCCTCGTAATTATTCTTTGTTAAACATGCTAAGATTAGCCTGCCCAAACAATCTTAAAGATTGTTACAGTTACAACAATATTTCAGAATTATGTAACACCGCAATTAAACATTTTTACGTCAGATATTGACAATAGACAGGTCATGTTTTACATGGCAGGTCATAACATCAAACAAGACTTGTAGATATGAAACTCCTTCTCTTACTCATTTATGAGCTTTTTTACTCCTGAATGTAAAACTTAAGTAAAAATTATATTGTAGTTGTCATGGTGACAGATAACTTAAAATATTCAAATGAAGATTTCAACTATGTTCATTCTGATGTCTGATAACTGAAGCTTATCTTTAAAAAATTCAAATTTGAAGTTGTCATGGTTACTGCACTATAGCTTCAATATTATACAATATACAAACGACATCATAGATCAGTACATTGTATGAAATCAACATGTCCGTCTTGATCACTTCATACCCTTGACATCAAATATCTATCTATGAAATTATATATAATTTTCCCTTGACATTATACTTCTACCCATGACATTATATGTAATTTGCAATTGACATTGTACCCATGAGCGCCATGACATTATTATATATATATATATATATATATATATATATATATATATATATATGGGGTGAAATGATACACCTTTGTCACAATATGATACATATCACGATACATGACCTACAATATGATACGTATCATGATATTTGTTATATAATATTTACCAGTACCAGTTCAAATTTCTTGTATTACTTGTTGTTTCTGTAATAAAAAGTCATTTTACCCATGACAGAATATTAGACTTTTTAATTTTGAAACAGATTTATTCTCCACCGAAAACTACAAGTGAAAGTGTGTTACTCTGACATATTTAGCAACATATTGAGAATGTTAACTCGTACTAGATGTAAAGACCGTGCTCGATCGGAAGTGTACACCTGATTATCCAATCAATGTCCTAATAATTTTATATCCATTTTTTAACAGATTTTGAATCGACTGATATACAAATGTATCATGAATCGTATAATTTGTAAAAATATTGTGATATATCGATACAGTGGCGTATCATTTCACCCCTTATATCATATATTTGCTCAATACAACACACATCTACTCTGGTGACACTATGTAGCCTATCACATTCAAATGAGTTTGACCTGATTACATAATTCATTATCCTCAGTGACATTATAGATTTCAGTCTACCACAGTACTCAGTCATATATAAGCTGTAGTGACATCATTTTGTCATCTAAATCACATCATACCATAATTTGCCAAAATTTGCAAAAGTACAAAAGAAGTGGCAGTAACCACTGGCAAACTCAAACTCAGCACCAATTTTCAAATGAGTTCAATGAAATGGCGCAAATATTGCACTTTGGCTAAATCCAATACTTTTGCTATATTTATAATATACGCAAAATGAACTCTGACATCTTGATGTTGTTGTTTATAAAATGGAGTTGCAATGACATCATATTTGCACCTGGATGTCTTGTACAACAGGAGGATTGCAGCTGGATTGCTCTCGAGGAGATAAATCATCTATGATCTCACCATTCTCACATCTTCTGTCAAATTCTGGAATACATAAATGAACATATATATATTGAAATGTTTGTATCATGTATAGTAATCAGGTATATACAACTCTATTATCATAGCGGGTTATACCAGCAGTCCCACCAGAACCTAATCTGATCATGGAAAAAGTCTGGTGGACTCTTCTCAGAGACATTGTAACCTCCCGGATACACTGTAACCAGGTTCTCTCCTCCACCACTATAAAGTGGCCATCACTAATATTTATGACTGAAAAATTGTTGAGTGTGGTGTAAAATAAAATTCCAATTCTAAAAATAGGTTTCCTTTAACTCATTCATCCCTAGAGACACATTTGGACTGGCCAAAGTCATTGATTTACAGAAGAGTCCATTGTTTTTCAGGGGTTGATGAGTTAATACCTCAACTGGCCAAGTATTGATTAAATTTGACCTTTGAACAGCAGTATACTCCAGCATTGAACAGATGGACTTCCCTACCCCATCCCCATTTTTAATGTGAGGACACTGTTGGCAATTTGCATGTGTTGTCATCCCAACCCCACCCCCTATGAAATATACCTGGTCATACCCTCTAATTTATAAAATAAACCTGGTCATCCCTCCATCTATGAATTATACCTGGTCATACCCTGATCAATGAAATATACCTTGTCACCCCCCCCCCCCATCTATGAAATATACCTGCCCCTCCCCCCATCTATGAAATATACCTGGTCAGTGGTCATCCCTCCCCAGTCTATAAAATATACCCAGATCATCAAACCCCCCCCCCCCCCCCCCCCCCCCCCCATCTATGCAGTAGGCCTATACCTCTGACCTATGCACTGGGAATCATATACATAAAGCAAAAGTAACTCTATATATGGCAATTTATTCGGCACATTAACGGAGTAAATTACTGCATGTTTCTAATTATACATCTTCAGCTTCCACATTCTTTTTCTTTGTTTTTCTGTTTTATTTACACTTTAGTGTGATATTGTTATCATAAAGTGATTTTTAAGTTCATTTCATTTTACACTGAATTATTTATTGCTTTGTAGTAAAGTAAAATATTCACCTCTCTCCCCTCATAAAAAATCTTGTTGGATTTGTGCCCAAGATATTTCAATAAGAACATATGCACTAGCATTTAACAGTTTGTGTTGGTATATATAACACAGATGTTTAGATAAATGCTAAAAAAAGGACATTTATTGGTTGAATATGTATAAATATGATATAAATGTAAAAATACACATGTATTATACATACTTTTCCCTCATACCTACATGTAACCCACCACTATGTCAGGTTATCAAGGACAATTTGAGTCAAAATTGAGAGGAATTTACATGATGACATTTTCATGCATAAAACAGTTTTTGCATGCAAAAACTACAGTCAAACCCTCATTAAAGGCCACCTCTGTACAACTGGCACCTGCCTACAAAGGCCATTCAAACATAATCACTCTTCCATTTTAAATTTGCCCTCTCATTTAAGGGCAAAAACTGCAAAAATCAAATGGCAGTGAAAATATACAGGTGGATGTATACCATTTTACATGTGTACAATATTAGAAAGTGAACTTAGTATCCAAACAGAAACTTTTCATTTGAATGATTGCAATGTTATATAAACACCATTCCTTTGCAAATTTAGAATGCGTTTTGCATAAAAAAATATAGAAATACAAAACGAATTTCTGTTTCATGCAAAATGTTTGTCCCATTTAAAATCAATTTGTTCATCACATTCAAATTTCATGACATTTTTAGCACAAACTACCTTTATTACAGGATCATAGTACATGTAGTATTATTTCCTGTATTTTTATGCAAATTTTAGCTAATGACTTTCCTCCTCATCCGTTTTGCATCACCTCTAAAAATATAGAGCCCGTAATACAAAACGATTTTTTCTATGATTATGATTTTTGATTTTTTCATTACAAAACAAAAATGACACAAGTTATAACAACTTATTTAAGTCTCTCCATTTACAACAAATATAATTTTTGTTCATCACAGGATTTATATTTGTTCAAAAGTTAAAACAGTGACATTTTTAGCAGTACGGCTCACGTGTTTCGTAATTTTTCCACGGATCACAGTGGGAAGATGCCCCGTGTAAAATCTGAATTTGTCCCATGGTTGTGTATAACAGCCAAACTTGTCGGCACCTCTCATCTCATCGGAAGAGAAGCAAAAATCACTACCTTTACTGTTGTTACAGATCATATATACATTTGTATATCCAACACATGTATTCCATTGATTCATTTTTTCAGTAACGCTGTACAGAAAATTTTTTCATGTCTTGGGATCAGTAATATTGGGAAAATATTAAAATCTTAATTAATTTCAAAGAATATGATATGCCAATAGTTTTTTCAAAGCAATAGAATAATGAATTATTTTCACCTTTAAGTTATTTATTATGTTGTGCCTCTAAATATGCTATTTTGAGAGAGAGAGAGAGAGAGAGAGAGAGAGAGAGAGACCTATATACACAAAGCAAATCTACATGGTATCCACTCCCCTACACAAACACCTTGCACACACATTTTTATTCACGGACCTTGTTATTTTCATGTATTTCCTATTCCAAGCGAACACTCCTGACCAATAACTATTAACAGAAGATCGTTATCGAAATTTATCTGACGAAGAATTTTTAATCTGATTGGCTCAACCTGGAATAATAATGCTAACGGCGGGAAACAATTTCCCAAGTCAATGTATCTCGCTGAGATGATTTCCACTGTGTAACACTTTCATTACAGAATCTCCTCATTTCCTCATAGCCGCGTCAAACAAAATTTTAGCGATACTTTTCCATTCTCTCTGTCTTTTTATAATCACCTCTATTGTGTACTTGACATCTCTTCAAACTGAGATAATAATTTTGGTCCACCTTGTCAACTTGAGCCCGTATATGGCATAACTAAAATGTAAATAACCCTATTAAAATGATGCCTGAAGTTATGTGTGATTTTGTAAATAATTTATATACAAAATTTTTTCTATGATTATGATTTTTGATTTTGATTTAAACATATTTTATTGTATACCTCTTGTACAAATACAAATGCGAAAACGAAAGCGATTGGACACAATAATGTAAAGTTAGCAGCTAACCACATAACTTACTTAAAACTAAGTACGCTCTTCATGCTACATACAACAAATATACATTTTTAACATGTACACAACTGTATAACGATGATTTAGCTAACATCAACAGGATTTATACCGACGTAGTCTCGGAAAAACTTTGTTCCCAACACACCCAAAGTTTAACACAGTTAAATGGAACAGCACCAAACTACGGACTATTACAAAAGAGTAAGAACGAATATGCGGCAAAAACCAGAATGAAAAACTAATTTTTGGAGACCATTTTTTCCTTATGTACTGTTCAGATACTAAAAACATATTATTGATTAAATCAAAAACCTATAAGCCTCAAATTCAAACAGAGTAAAGTTAGAGTAGGCAACATTAGTTGTATACATTTCCAACTTCAGAAACATAGGGTGTTTCTGGCACACATTTACAAATGCCAAATTACTATCCCTATTGAGATAGGAAAGTTAGAACTTTTCCATTGATTCATTTTTTCTTGTGAAAACGCAGAACGCACAAAACGCTGTACCGTTTACTAGAGAAATGAAATTCGTTTGTATGGTATCTACAGGCTCCAGAAGTAATAAGTCAAAGATTACATTAAATCAAAAATGCAACGTGCTTAGTCCATATGAATATAATGCAGTTGTTTTCATTCCTAAAGACAGGAAAATTTTTTTTAAATTGCGGGACAAGTGTTAGTAAATCATACAAACTTCCAAATTTTCATGTCAGAAAATGAAAAACAAAAATTGTTAGAATTATTGGGATCAGTAATATTCGACACGGGCGATTCCCGGACAAAATATTGAAATTTCGAAAATCTTAATTAACCGTTCGTCAGTGAAAGAATTATGATATGCCAATAGTAACAAAACCTCAAATTTTCCTCTTCCACGCATGGAAGATTTTTAGACACTTTAGGTGAAAGCTAAGATTTTCATATGAATTAGACCCGAAAACAAACCACAAAACGGCGTTTATCTGTCATGAATGTGATGAACACATGTCAGTTATGCCGACATTTTTGATATTTTAGTTCAAACAAGTTTTTCAGAAAATCAGAGAGGCAAATTTGCGCTTCATTACATCATGTCAAAAGAAGGGATTTCTATATCAAAAACTGATGAGAATTTAATCTCTGATATTTTGTTTTCACCTTATTAAAGGTTAAGTTGAAAGTTTTATTAAGCGGCGCTTGTTGTCTCCCCGACTTTAAATATGTCCGGTTACGCTATCTCCTACATCGTAGTTTGAGAGAGAGAGAGAGAGAGAGAGAGAGCCTTAGTAGCATAAAAACAATACAGGGAGAGAGAGAGACACTATATACAAACAAAGCAAAGGGTTATCAATATGGTATCCACTCAGTAGACCCTACACAAAGCTGTCCTTGCGAAATGCTAGTGCTCACACAAATACATTGCATCAATGAAATTAGTTTTTCAGAACCGTGTTTTTTCCGATATATATGAATCATATTTTTCGTTCTATTCACTAAGGTAAGGGTCACAGAGTTGAACGGCTTGTTTAACCTTGCATCTTTTACTCTCATCTGTAATCAAATTTTCATGTATTGTGTTCGTTTGTCGTGAGGCTTAATATACTTACCGTATATTAAGTAGCATTCTTCAAATTTCATTCCTGACCACAGACGAACACTCCCTGACCAATACAGACCCCAGACAAATATTAACGAGAAGATGACATGTAATGCTTCGTTCAAGTGCAATGAACACAGTCCGCATGTTGTGCTAGAGTGTGACACTGTCGATAACAGTTTATCTGACGTCAAAATAAGAATTTTATCGTAATGACTCGATTGGTTTGCATAAATGACCATTCTATATTTCAATGGAAACAACAATCGCAGAGAAAGTTGAGTCTAGGTCACCAACGGCTGGGAAACAATTGACAAGATGATCAATGACAAAACGCAAGTCACAATGTACTCGACATTTTAGAATTAAATGGCTCACGCTGAGATGATTTCAATCGTAAATATTAATTTATAAATACATTGATCAAACTGAGGAAAGTAACTGTGTAACAGTACAATGACTTTACTTGGGGATGCATTACAGAATCATTTTGTCATTGTTACCTCCCTTATTGGATAACTATAGAATATCGTTATTTACGAATTACTCGTATTCATATCGCCGCGTCTGAAACAAATGTGTTTTTGCAGTACATGTGTCTGGAGCGATACTGATATGAATTGGAAAAACCCCGATTTTTTTATTTTCCTGTGAGCTGTTCTGTCTCAAAGCGTTAACTTTATAGAAAAGGCATGGTGTTGCTTGCGTCTGTAGAATCAATAATATTACCAATAAAGAACATATGGCACCTCTATAGATCTAAAATGTAAATAAACAGTGTTTGCAGTAGACATCTTTTCATGCATAGATCTTGACTAGAGAAAAGACAGTAGACGAACAACAGTGCTGTTTAGAGCATACTTGGAAAATGTGACTAGTTATCTTTAAATGAATGTCTTTCTGCAGTAGATCTTAGAAGAATCCAATGTCTTTCTGTTGAAGAATCCATTTACTATAAAATTGTCGTCTACTCAATTCCAATGTCGGTGCATTGAGAGTGACTATCGGGGTTGGTTGTGATAGTCGTGGAGGCTCGATACTCAATAATTGGAAATTAAATTGACTGTTTTATTATTAGCTAAAAACATTTTATTTTATTACCTACAAATTACTTAAAAATTTAAATCATTCATGACATCATTTGTAAAAGTTTGAATCCCTGAGACACGTTGATGAAACGTTCCAAGATGCTTTGTGAGCCGCGGCCTGGTCATCGTGTTATAGTTAGTTTTGAAAGATTGTTACACATGTAGTTACTTTGGAATTTCTTTTGATAAAAATTCAAAACTTAAATGTAACAATCGTCGTAAAACACACTGTCCGAAATCGCTGTAGGAAAGAGCATAGCGATTTCGGACCATGGTTTTACGGCGATGGTGTCTTATATTATGTTCTCCCTTTTTTATTTACCAAGGGTTTTACCCATTAGTGAGTGCTGCCAACATGATAATGGTAAAACCCCTGGTACATCAATGCTCATGCAGGGAAAAAAGTAAACTTTTTATTTATCAAAAGCTATATAGCTTATAGATATACAAATGAATGTAAAAATACACAAAGACAAGTATACCAAGATCAAGTACCAAAAAAAAAATGTAAATCACATAAATTTCAATTTCAAATGATTTACCACTGGAAATATAGTATGATATACAAACTCAAAATATACCAATGATAATACATGTGTGCACTGTTTCGATTTCTTTAATTCTTTATTTGTGTGAAGCGGATAGTCCGAAATTCTGCCCCGATTGTAAGACAATTATTTGTAAAATCGTGTTTATGATACCACCTTCTCTTTAGAAAATACATATACATTTAAAATTGGAACTCAACTGATGAAGTCTAATTGACAGAAACGATCGTCTTGAGCATTATAACTTTGGTAATATGTTTATAATATTTTATAAAAAAAAAAAAGAACAACAACAAAAAAACCAAACAAACAAAAAAAAGCGATGGGGGGATTTAAATTCGGGGCAGAAATTCGGCCTAATCCTGGCTTGGCCAGCAATATATAAAGCTACATGTAGCTTAACGCTTAACAAAGTTCCTCTGTTTGTAAGAATCTTTTTATTCTGCAGTCCGATGTAAAATATTGTGGTACGCGGAAAGATAATGACCAACTGTGAATAATTCGGATATAATGGGAGACCCTTAACACCAGATGTAAATCGCTTTAAATTAACTGACACCTGGGTTGAGCCTATCGTTCACACTACGGCAGATGTTTGAGCTTTCTACTTCATAACATATCTATACACTTCTATTATGAATGCTTTGTTAGGTAAATATACTGACTTATCTATTATCCTAATGTAATAGACATTGTCTACCTACAGTGGAGTGGATCTAGAAATTCCAGAGGCGGTCGGCATTTTGCCAAACTATTTTGGAAATATTGTAATTTTACATGTGTACGTTATCTTTAATTGACAAGAAATTTTAAGTGTTCATAATAATATTACAATACACATATTTTACGGACAAAATAGGTATAATTTCATTATTATTATTTACTGGTTAAAGTTACAAGAAGCAGAGACATATGTGTTACATGTATATATGCCTCTACAAGAAGGTGAGATTTTATATCATATATACTTAGTCGTTTGAAAAGCCATGTGAAGATAAAAAATATACATTGTAACAGATAGATCAATAATTAATTGAAAGTTATGTTTACATTTGAGTTAGTTAAAAAAATATTCTAACGTGAAAATACTTTTTTCTCTCTCTCTTCTCTCCACAACGATTAACTAACATAAAACAACTTACCAATTCTGATCTTAACCATTTTAAAGCTCCCTCTATTCTTTCCTGTCTTTTCTCCCAGGGTGGGTTATCTCCCTTATCAAAGCCAATAGTGGAGGGACTCCGGAAGGCAGGAGGCGTGGCACCACTGTGTAAAACATCTGGTAGACTTTTAGACTTAAATTCTCCCTGATCTTGAGGAATACTTGAAAGTTCTGGTGGTTTTATTTTTTGTTCACATTTAACACTATTGTTCGATTTGGCAGAACTAGTTTGACTCACATTATCATTTTTGTCAACAACTTGAATAGGGATATCGCGAGATCCCATAACCTGACTGGGAAAACATTTAAAACTAGAACCTTCGGATTTCCAACTGTTTGTTAGATTTGGATCGTCTGTTTTTGGCGGGACTGATTTGGGTCGATAATTGTCATTTTTATCCCGATCACAGTCGGAGTATATCTCATGAGGCATTGAATGCCGTTCCTCGTTCAGAAATTGATTTTCCAGTTTTTTAGATAAATCTTGATTAGATGTTTGGGATGAAGTCCGAATGTGTTGCACTGGAATTTGACGTCGACCATCGCTGTTTTGTGTCGAAGGCTTCCTAGATAACGGCACATCGGATAAAGTTTCGTTGGAGCTATTTGTATCATAACTGGACGTGGAATAGGTAGAATCCGAACGCCGGAATGACCGAGAACTGAAAACTTCATCACCAGAGTCCGTCTCCGATGAATCGGTTGTCGACTTCTTAGCCGAAGTTGAATATCTAGGAAAAGACGAAAATTTTTCTCCACGTTTCCGAGCTCTTTCCCGTGTGAAGAACGGAGTCTCAAAAAATTTATCCGTCGGCATGGAAAAGAGTTTCATTTTTCTCCAGTCAAACCCGGAATTTTGTATATCATCTAAGAGATCAAAGGTGTTTTTGAGTAGATCATCCTCCATACTATCAAAGCTATTCATCCTGATTATAAAATCATTAATTTATTCTCCCGAAATAATTAATTGATGTATTCCAAATTGTGTATACCTTCACAATTGACACTCGCTGATCACATTATTACCACGATGTAAAATCCAGTTACATGAATTATCAGAATATTCCTTTAATAATCATCAAAGGTATTCCTCTATAACAATCTCGCTATCCTTAACACATGAAGCACCAAACCTTGTCGAAAACGAAATGACTGTATTTCCACGCAGTAGCAACAATCAACACCAAGGAATGTGGCTTAATTTACGTTTACGTGTCTCCCCGACTCACTTTCACTTTGATGGTAATTCGCATCAACGTGGAATTCCACTTGTCTGTTCCCTTCCTCTGTATCGACTATATATATACAGATCCCATAATGGTCTCTCAAAGATCTGGAAGACAGACGTAATGATGTAATGATTAATCAGTTTTAAAAGCATGTAATAATATTACACAGATGTAGAAATTCCATCGACCTAACTTAGAATCAACTTATCGTAACAACAACATGCAGTACATCAAAGATGCACATTCCAACTTAGATAGAGATGTACATTTCACCACTTGTATCTCGTCAAATTTGTAAGAACCAACTGTATCGACAACGACCTAGAAATATGAATAAATCTATCGATATTTGTCAGTTTTCTATCAGACAATGTATCTTTTATGATGAGTAGATAAAAAAACTCCCCAAATTAATTTACCGTTATATCAGAGAAATACATGTTTATATTTTTGTTTGTGATCGGACAGATGGTTATTACGTACAGGTATACTCGTTTACTAAATCGACAATTCGTCATTACGCACTTGTCTGTTCCTATTTTTATAACAAGATTCGCGTTCAATAAAATATAGCCATTGTTTTGAAATTAATGCCACCCGAGGCTACACGATTCTAGCTTTTATACAATTCTATCTTTAGATTTCTATAGATCGACATTTTATCAGTATCTGTTATTTGATATAACAGAAACCAAATGGATGCTACTTAATGCTTGGAGAGTTACGAGGCATTTCATTATTACGGAACGTGATGGGTTCCCCTGATAAGCAACATTAACGTTATTCCAGTGCACTTAATGAAAACTGGAAAACGACCCATTGTTACACATTTTCCGTACACTAGAATGACTTTCAGGGTTGTTTCACGTCCAGCAAAAATTTTTTACTTTCATTTTCAGGTTACGGTGAAGTGCTGCACACTGTATGCGCTATGGCCCGGTCGGTCCTAATGAGTTGACTGTTTCTTTCCGTGACGCAGTTTCAAGCCTTTCAATGCTTGCGCCTCTTATAAAAGTGTCGCTAACTATTTTAAGTCGTGTGTGCGACCTGGTACTAAAATCGGTCGCAGGACATTCCACTTGCGAGTCGAACGCTCAATCACTGAACTTCCACAAATGGCTAGACATTTATAGATGTGGAGAAATTGTCTGCAACCCTCTCTCTCTCTCAATAACTGTTTCCAAGAGATCAATGTCAGTTTCAGCTTGTTTATTCTCGTGGGACTAGATATACGGATGATGTGTTTGACACCTGATCAAGAACGTTACGTGTCTATTTTTTAGTCATGTTACAGAAGCCGTATTTATTTGGAAGACGTAGAGACTGGGTCAATGATTGCTACTAGAACGTCGCTACTAATTACAAAAAAAGCTCTCAACAAACAGAGCAAGTTCATTCCTCTCAAGTTACTAATCATCATTTCCATTGATTTTTCCCCCTTTTTTTTATAATGGGGAATGATGTATTCGGTTTAATTTAAATTTCTGAAACATGATGATGATGATATCAGATAAATATATAATGCAAATGTTTAATTTAATTACAGAGATTTATATATATATATATATATATATATATATATATATATATATATATATATATATATATATATATATATATATATATATATATATATACTGTTCATAGGCGTCGGAGCCGGGGGGGGGGGCTAGGGGGGGCTTAGCCCCCCACTTTTTTTTTGCAAAGATAGGCATAAGTGTTGAAAATTGGGGCTTAGCCCCCCAAGACGTTTCTGGCGTGTGTGTGTTTTAAGTTGGTTTAGCTCCCCCCCCCCCCCACTTCTGGCGCGTGCGTGTTTTAAGTTGGTTTAGCCCCCCCCCCCCCCCACTTTCAATTTGCTTCCGACGCCTATGCTGTTATTCTTTGTTATCATGTTTCATAATCATGTTCCCCGCTTTTTGATTTACCAGTCGTTTTACGGTAAAGCCCCTGGTTGATTGTATTGTTGTTTAACGTCCCACTCAAGAATCTTGATCACACCTCTTCATTTCAAGAGGTCCGTTTTTGTAAATTTTTTACCAGATTTTTACCTGTGACCTGGACACCCTATAGATTTATACTTTGGTATCTGAGGTTTTTTTTTATACTCATGGAGACGTCACCAAATGCCGGTGAAGGGCTTCAAATTTTGAAATTTTGGCCTATACTCGGCACTTACGGCCATTTAGCAGTGAGAGTTCTTTAACGTGCCGACACCTACTGTGACACGAGACCTCGGGGTTGTTTTTGTTTTTTTACGGTCTCATCGGAAGGACAGGAAATCAACCTGCCGCCGGCTGGACTCGAACTCTCAATCAAATAGTCGAGCGCTATCGACTGACCCAGGTCGGCTCATAAAACCCCTTGGAAATCAAAAAGTGAGTACATGATACAAAGAATATCCAAGCATATTTGGTACCAGTATTCCTTGACTTGTCTTTTTTTACTCACAGTTTTATGAATCCATGATCAGACCTGCAATAATTAAACATTTCCGTACAGGCTACAGTTTAGGAATTATAAATGCATCACATTGCAATGTTACCCTCACTCCTCTATTATTCGTAAATGTACCACGTACCATTTGATAAATACATTTATCATGCGAGATTAACCATAGGAACCAAATACATGTAGTGCATGTTTCTTGTCATTCCATTCTGTGCCTTCCCGATCCGAAAATACTAGTTTGTGAGATTGACGGTCATTGCACTATCTAAGCCTTCAGCAATCCATAATTATGTTTTATTTAGGATTCCTTTTGCTATCGATTTCTAACGAGATAACAAATAAAGCGATAAGATCGACAATAACAATTCGTACTGAATAATATACAAACACCAGGACTGTCAAAGTAATTAGTTCATGTTGTGTACCCACGGGGCACACTAAATACCGAATATTCATCTATTAGAGTGTTCGATTAGACTTTCCGTTATATAATCACTCGTGTGAAAAAGAACGGTTGGTGTGATTCTAGGAATCTATGTTGTCGGGAGCACAGGGGAAGTAGAGCGGAAGAAAATTGAATTATTCGCCTTAAATAACCATCTGTCTGATTAAAATGTTTTTGTCTGGTTCAACCAAACTAATGTCTACTGAGAGAAATATTGCACGTGATGTTTCCCTCCTGATATAACTCTTTATATACAAAGGCGTAGGAACCGGGGCAAGTGGGAGGGTGGACTTTTTCACACACAAGCAAAATTCAATTATCAACACGTAAGCAAGTTTTTTTCAACTAAAACGTAATTGTGAAGATTAACTTTACGACAATATTTAAGCATCGTGATTAGTACCACGAATTATGACCTCGTCAAAATTTTCCAAGGCCGTTTTGAGGTCCGGTTACAGGAGCTTGCAAAAGTTATGGTATGTATTTTCCCCCAAATTATAAAAAAAATCACCAATTCTCAAACTTTTAAAAATAAAGTATTTTCAAACAAATGTTTCAAATTAAGTTTTTCTGTTCTAGGCCCTACATTTTCCCAAATGTTCGGACTCTGGACCAAGATTTAAGGAGACAAGAAAATCCCTGAACTAGGAAGCACGGGCCTCGGTGGAGTATGTGCTGACTGCGTAGGAAAGTGTCACAGTGCACTGTCGGCGAATTGTTCTTCGTTTTCTCCCACACTTCTAAGACTGATTCGACGCCATCGTACAGCGACGTCAACAACAGTAATATCAACGGGGACATCCCGATAGTCCGACGGTTCGATAGTCCGACGGTCCGATAGTCCGACGGTTCGATAGTCCGACGGTCCGATAGTCCGATGGTTTGATACTTTTGGTACATTTTTTACCTTTTGACCTTGACCTTTGACCTTTTTTCAGTTCATTATAGAAAATACATAGGCGTAGGGAGCGGGGGGGGGGGGGGGGCAGGGGGCGGCGGCCCCCACTTTTTCTGAGCCATGAGATTTAACTGTCGGACTATCGGACCGTCGGACTATCGGACCATCGGACTATCGACATGTCACCCTTTTTGTTCTGTTTAATCCTCTTGATAGCCATGAGATTTAACTGTCGGACTATCGGACCGTCGGACTATCGGACCGTCGGACTATCGACATGTCACCATATCAACCGTGTCTTAAAACAGCAAGCAAACAAACAAACTACTAAAATATCTCAAATATAAATTAAACCTAATCTTCAGATTTCTTTTATTATTATTATTATTATTATTATTATTATTATTATGTACCCCTCTATTGTAATGTCGCACTTTGGCCAAAGAGGTAGGTAACGGGTGGTTTTTGCGGCTGTTTGTCTAGCGAAATCAAAGCGATACATGAAGTTTTATACATCGCTTGCAAGTTCACGAACCAGTATATCTATATCAGGACTGAAATTTATGGTTTTTCCCCAAGTGGTCCGCAAGACCAGTAGCGTAAAAATTCTACTGGTCCACAAATAATTAAAAAGAAATTATCTTATGATATATTTAGATAAAGAATAACCAGCTATAACGTGTGGGGACACTGAAGACGGTAATTTTTAAAGATGAGATAGATTATTTTGTATTGAATTATTTCTGTACATGTACTACCTTTTGTGCTGTAATCTATCCTTGCTTTAGAGCAGACATTTACATATATAACATAAAGGTGTAACGGCAACACTTCCGTGTTTACGTATTTTTTTTCTTGATATATCAACTATACATCACGTATTACGTATTTCATTTCGTACATCATTATCAACATGTTAATAATTTACAATATAAGATAGGTAGAATAAATACCAGTCTGATACCCTGATAGACACTGTTACGACCTGTGATAGAACTTAACTCCGAATATAAACATATAGGTTATCAACGGGCAGATTGTATAAAGTCGATCCTCCGTCAAACAAATATCAATATGAGTGTATAAATAACAATTACACATATACTACTAGCAGAGACGTATGTGTTATCTCTGTTACTATGTAAAAGATGTATAAGCGACTCATTTACATTTACTAACAATAATATACGTAATTTAAATAATATACCTGTGGGATGGTAAATGCAGTAACACAACCCTGTTGTAATGATAACATATGTGCAGTAGGAATCAGACACGTAATGGTTAGAATTTATATATATATATATATATATAGAGAGAGAGAGAGAGAGAGAGAGAGAGAGAGAGAGAGAGAGAGAGAGAGCAGTTATAAAAAATTTCCGTGACAAAAAATCCTAATCTCACTCTATTCTCCAAACTTCATACTCACATTGATCAATAGCACTCCAAATTGTAAACTGAAACAGGTCTTAATCCCACTAACACAGGTGATATTATCAGAGACTGGTATTATATAGATGGTTTGAATACAAAAAGTGTCCTTTAAATGTAATAGATTATAAAATACTTACTATTCGTGTGATGGTCGGAGAATATATTTAAACGCACATCTCAGTGTCCCGACTACGTCTTTCAGGTTTAAAAATTATAGCAAGAATGTCAACGCATTTGATCACAGAATTGTTTTAAGATATATATAAGAGATTCCAATCCCACACATTGTGTATATATAATGGACAGATCTACAATTGATTCGGAATATTTCAATGTCAGTTTGTTTATTTTTTCTATCCAGTCCAAACACAAAAACATTTGGCTTCATTCAGACTGGATTTAAATCGAACAATAGCTGAGACATGGACAATTATCACGTGACCAAAGCGAATCTCTTTCTCTTATACCAACACTGTGTACAAAGTGTTTTTACTTATGCTCATATATATATATATATATATATATATATATATATATATATATATATATATATATATATATATATATATATATATATATCAGAAAAATAATATAATACAATAATAAGAGACAATTTAATACTTACATAGAGTCCAACAGTAATTTTGCAATATCTTGATTTCCTTCAGCCACAACGAAAACAATATCTTCCGTTCATACATCTATATTCAATTTTATATGATTGTTATACCTTTTCCCTTAAATATTAATTAGTTTGTTAATATCAGCGCCGCCACCATACAAAGAATTCCTGAGGTTGAATTATTTGATAGGCATTTATAATATTATCAAGGTACGCGATCTGATAATTATAACTAGATAAACACTATAGGTTTTGTTTGATTTGAATAAACATATAATACGAGTTGTCAATTAAATTGGAAAAGAGTGAGGCCGTGTAAAATGTACACGCGATACCAATGAAACGGAACGGAACAATTAAACAGCGGGGGTGTCAAATCCAGATGAGAGAATAGGGGCTAGTATTAGATATAAACAAACGGGTCTAAATAAAAAATAGTTATGACACCTACGTGTAAAACATTTGTGAAATATTTGCTAATGGAATGCTTAATTCCTGAGGAATAATTAGAATACCTTCATGGCTTCTATTGTCAGTCAAAATTCAGCTTTGCAAACTGTTTTCATTAACATTATTAATATATTCAGAAATGGGATTGGGGGTGTAAGGTCGTTTTTTTTTATTAGATTTTATGGAGTTTACAGACATTGGACAGTTTGCGTAGCTTCAGCTGATGGACTAGAATCGAGCTCTTTATATAGTTTACTACTGGTATAGCTACATTCTATACCGCCAATTCCAACTCAATTGACTT
Organism: Atrina japonica; assembly: GCA_030159075.1. NCBI lineage: Eukaryota > Metazoa > Mollusca > Bivalvia > Pterioida > Pinnidae > Atrina > Atrina japonica. The sequence continues at coordinate 307,816 of BROG01000647.1, forward strand.
CTGTTTGCCGACAAAAAAAAAAAAAAAAAAAAAAAAGTGACCAGAGAATCAACTGTAGAAGCCATTTAAGACGATAATAAATATTTATCTCTAAACTAAAAACTAAGATACACAAAGCAGATGGAGATGTAGGTTGATTTTGTTTAATTTTACAGCGATATAAAAGTCACCAGTTAAACACTTTACCACTAGATCATCCCTCCACACACTGTTCAAATTCTACCACTAGATCATCCCTCCACTCATCAAAACACTTTACCAGTAGATCATCCCTCCACTCATCAAACACTTTCTCCACTCATCAACACAATTTACCACTAGATCACCCCTCCATACATTAAAACACTTTACCAGTAGATCATCCCTCCACTCATCAAACACTTTCTCCACTCATCAACACAATTTACCACTAGATCACCCCTCCATACATTAAAACACTTTACCACTAGACCATCCCTCCACTCATCAAAACACTTTGCCACTAGATCATCCCTCCACTCATCAAAAACTTTACCACTAGATCATCCCTCAACTCATCAAACACTTTCTCCACTCATCAAACACTTTACCACTAGATCATCCCTCCACTCATCAAAACACTTTGCCACTAGATCATTCCTCCACTCATCAAAACACTTTACCACTAGATCATCCCTCCACTCATCAAACACTTTCTCCATTCATCAACACAATTTACCACTAGATCACCCCTCCATACATCAAAACACTTTACCACTAGATCATCCCTCCACTCATCAAAATACTTTGCCACTAGATCATCCCTCCACTCATCAAACACTTTACCACTAGATCATCCCTCCACTCATCAAACACTTTCTCCACTCATCAAACACTTTACCACTAGATCATCCCTCCACTCATCAAACACATTTTACCACTAGATCATTCCTCCACTCATCAGAACACTTTGCCACTAGATCATCCCTCCACTCATCAAACACTTTACCACTAGATCATCCCTCCACTCATCAAACACTTTCTCCACTCATCAAACACTTTGCCACTAGATCATCCCTCCACTCATCAAACACTTTACCACTAGATCATCCCTCCACTCATCAAAACACTTTGCCACTAGATCATCCCTCCACAACACACTTTACCACTAGATCATCCCTCCATACATCAAAACACTTTGCCACTAGATTATCCCTCCACTAATCAAACACTTTGCCACTAGATCATCCCTCCACTCATCAAAACACTTTGCCACTAGATCATCCCTCCACTAATCAAACACTTTGCCACTAGATTATCCCTCCACTAATCAAACACTTTGCCACTAGATCATCCCTCCACTAATCAAACACTTTGCCACTAGATTATCCCTCCACTAATCAAACACTTTGCCACTAGATCATCCCTCCACTAATCAAACACTTTGCCACTAGATTATCCCTCCACTAATCAAACACTTTGCCACTAGATTATCCCTCCAGTAATCAAGCACTTTGCCACTAGATCATCCCTCCACTCATCAAAACACTTTGCCACTAGATCATCCCTCCACTCATCAAAACACTTTGCCACTAGATCATCCCTCCACTCATCAAAACACTTTGCCACTAGATCATCCCTCCACTGATCAAACACTTTGCCACTAGATCATCCCTGCACAACACAGTTTACCACTAGATCATCCCTCCACAACACACTTTACCACTAGATCATCCCTCCACAACACATTTTACCACTAGATCATCCCTCCACTCATCAAAACACTTTACCACTAGATTATCCCTCCACTCATCAAAAACTTTACCACTAGATCATCCCTCCACTCATCAAAACACTTTACCACTAGATCATCCCTCCACAACACACTTTACCACTAGATCATCCCTCCACAACACATTTTACCACTAAATCATCCCTCCACAACACATTTTACCACTAGATCATCCCTCCACTCATCAAAACACTTTGCCACTAGATCATCCCTCCACTCATCAAAACACTTTGCCACTAGATCATCCCTCCACTGATCAAACACTTTGCCACTAGATCATCCCTGCACAACACACTTTACCACTAGATCATCCCTCCACAACACACTTTACCACTAGATCATCCTTCCACAACACATTTTACCACTAGATCATCCCTCCACTCATCAAAACACTTTACCACTAGATCATCCCTCCACTCATCAAAAACTTTACCACTAGATCATCCCTCCACTCATCAAAACACTTTACCACTAGATCATCCCTCCACAACACACTTTACCACTAGATCATCCCTCCACAACACATTTTACCACTAAATCATCCCTCCACAACACATTTTACCACTAGATCATCCCTCCACTCATCAAAAACTTTACCACTAGATCATCCCTCCACTCATCAAAACACTTTGCCACTAGATCATCCCTCCACAACACACTTTACCACTAGATCATCCCTCCACAACACATTTTACCACTAAATCATCCCTCCACAACACATTTTACCACTAGATCATCCCTCCACTCATCAAAACACTTTACCACTAGATCATCCCTCCACAACACACTTTAACACTAGATCATCCCTCCACTCATCAAACACTTTGCCACTAGATCATCCCTCCACTCATCAAAACACTTTACCACTAGATCATCCCTCCACAACACACTTTACCACTAGATCATCCCTCCACAACACACTTTACCACTAGATCATCCCTCCACAACACACTTTACCACTAGATCATCCCTCCACAACACACTTTAACACTAGATTATCCCTCCACTTGTGAATAAAAGACTTTACAGTGAAATCACTTGCATGTAATTACATGTACTAGATGTTTTTCCACATATTGTTGTGTTTCAGATCAAACTTTCATATTTGTGGTTTTGATGAATAGTCTACAGAGTTCTTAATGAGTGGAATATAACTACATTAGTTTAAAGCAAAATATAGGTACATGTCAATAATCAAAAAGTCTGTAGTTCTAGAATTTTTCAGTAAGAATTTTATATACAGTTTCTATGATGATTTACAACTCCCTGCCAAAAAAGAGTCAACTAACGTCATCTTCCAATAGCTTTCTATGTTAAATCAACTTTTAAAAAATTATTGGCCCGACTTATATACTCAATGCAACCTTGTAAATTTTTTATCATTTGTGTTGAAGTCCATGGACTATCTTTCTAAATTTTTTTATGAAAACAGCAAGTATTTGTTAGTGACAAGAAAAATTAACAGCGACATTTCCTTCTTTTTTTATAGTACAGTACAAGTAAATGGCATCAACAAATTACTTACTGCAAAGAAAAACTTGCTTCTCAGAAATAAAGTTTCCAAGGGTGTAAAACTAATATCAGATGCAGATGAATAGAATTTTTTATAAGTACATGTATGTGAATTTTGACAAGAATTGACACAATCATTACTTTGTGGCAGGTATTCAAAAACATTGATTTAACATAGAAAGCTATGGGAAAATGACTTAAGTTGACTCACTATTTGCATGGGGCTATTTCCTTAACCTGTGGGAATACACTTCCCAAACCAATGCAATGAGTGATTTTTCAGTTAATAAAACATTTTATGACAGAAAAAATATATGTACAGTGAAACTTGTCTATAGAGGCCACTCAAGGGAACAATAACTGTTATAGACAGGTGACCTATATAGGTTTAATCATTATAAAAAGTTCACAAAGGTCATGATAGGCAGGTGCCCTTTATACATAGGTGGCCTTTCATTTTGAGTTTTACTGTACATATACACTGTTTACCAATATGTATATTGTCCCTTTCATAAGAAGTCAACAGGTGACAGTTCGAACCAGTTGGCAATTTCCCCAAGAGGGCCTCAATTGCTCACCTAAGAACCATCTACAAATGTGGAAAGAAGACAAAGAAGAATATGTACATATGATCTGATGTGGCCAAGAAACATAAATACGTTGTTTTAAGAAATTCATAAAAAAAATCTAGAAATCAAATTTCGGCAAACTTGCATAAAACATTTCTTTACCTATATACAAGTAATAGATTAAATAAATGCATAAAAGTTAATACAGGGGGAGATAATTAAGGAAATCATGCAAAAATGAATGAAAAAAACAAAGAATGAAAAGACCTCAAAAATCTGAATACAAACTTAAATCATACATCCATGTAGATCACTCAGAAACAATCCGTTTTTCAATTCATGCAGTGGTTCTGGAGAAGAAGATTTTTAAAGAGGGGTATCTTTTGGGACCTATTCTGCCCTGCCCTGGATCCACCCATGGGCCAATCTGGCTGAAAACTACAAACTTGGAAAGGACCTTGGGCACTTGCTTCCTGTCAAGTTTTGTCAAAATTCTTTCAGTTATTTTGAAACAAAAGGTGATAGTTTGAAAAATGCACCCCTCTTTTTTTTGCAGTCTTAAAAAATTCATAAAAAATTCTAGAAATTAAATTTAAGCAAAATTCTTATACAAAAACATTCCTTTACGTAATTACAAGTAAAACACATTAAATGAATGCATCAAAGTGAATGCAAGGGGAGATAATTGAGGAAATCATGCAAAAATGAATGAAAATGACAGTCTGAAAAGACCTCAAAGACCTGTCAAAAATTGATATTCTGATTTCTATGAAAAATACAAACTTGAATTATACATCCATTTAGATCACTCAGAAACAATCCATTTTTTAAATTCGTGCAGCAGTTCCAGAGAAGATGATTTTTACAGAGGGACACCTTTTGGGATGTATTCTGCCCTGCCCTGGATCCACCCTTGGACCAATCTGGCTGAAAACTACAAACCTGGTAAAAGATCTCGAGCAATTGCTTACTGTCAAGTTTTGTCAAAATCCCTTTAGTGGTTTCAGAGAAGAAGTAAAAAATATGAAAAGTTTACTGCTGGACGCTGGATGAGAAGTGATCACAATAGCTCACTTGAGGCTTTGGCTCAGGTGAGCTAATAAAAAGCAGTGAAAGTTGTCAGGTACTGTCTCTTTTATTCAGAAAAAACAATGATGATTTCTACCCCCACAAAGATCAGCTATACTTTTTTTTTAGGCTACTTTACATAATTTGTCATCTACTCCAAAGTATCAGCAGCCCTAGAGAGATGGAAGAGCTCTGTAAAGGTCCTATGTGCCACATGACACAAAATGGATAGGTAACTCCAAACACTATTGAAAGAGCTGGATAAATTTTCAATTTTATGACATTACATGTAGGTGAGATCTAACCTATTAGATGAATAAGGTCAACTAGATCTAAAAGTAATAAATAACAAAGATTTTTTTTCAAGTTTAATGTCAGACAATAACAAATAAAATCCAACACTCTTCATTCTATTTATCAAAGATAAAAAGAAAATAAAGGTATTAGTATTTAAATTTATTTTTACCAGTTTGAATACCTGTACATCTTGATACACCTGTACATCATGATACTACACCTGTACATCATGATACTACACCTGTACATCTTGATACATCTGTACATCTTGATACACACCTGTACATCATGATACACCTGTACATCATGATACATCTGTACATCTTGATACATCTGTACATCTTGATACATCTGTACATCATGATACACCCGTACATCATGATACACCTGTACATCTTGATACATCTGTACATCTTGATACACCTGTACATCTTGATACATCTGTACATCTTGATACATTTGTACATCTTGATACACCTGTACATCTTGATACATTTGTCCATCATGATACACCTGTACATCTTGATACACCTGTACATCATGATACACCTGTACATCTTGATACACCTGTACATCTTGATACATCTGTACATCTTGATACATCTCAATACATGATATGTATATCTTGAATAAATACTATTTCCCCACATAGAACAATTAGGTATATTATATGTTCTTGGATAAGTCTGTACATGAGTATGATAACTTTTTTAAGTACTGAGTACTTTCATTTGAGTATTTCCTTTATTAAAAGATTTTTTAAATTTGAAAAGTTGAAAATTTATATGCTACTATGAGTATTTCCTGTTAATGTGAATTTTCAAACATAATATACTAATTTACACCAAATAATGAATAAAATCTAACATTTAACCCACACAAAATTCAACAAATTGTATAAGGGAAAAATAAAATATAAATAATCTACATACATAGTTATATTCATTTTCAAATATCAATTTAAATGTCTATTGGTGTTTGTGTGTGTTTAAGTATATGCGTGTGTTTACATGTAGGTACATGTGTGAGTGATTAAGTACATATATGTGTGTTTAAGTACATGTATGTGTGTGCTTAAGTACAAATGTACATATGTGTGCATGCATGTTTAAGTATGTGTGTGCATGTGTGCATTTAGGTACATACATGTTTTATATACAAGTGTAGGCCAATGATGTTTCAAGTGAAACCTGTATATAGGGGCCACCCAAGGGACCAGAAAATATTGACCTTTATATGCAGGTGACCCTTATAAACAGGTTCAATTTAGTTGAATTATGCAGTCAATGGACTTGAAAAAACTGGCCTTTATAGACAGGTAATCCTTATATAGAGGTGGCCGCTATAGCAGGTTTCACTGTATATATGCATGTCTATTTATAAGTGTGTGTGTTTCAGTACATGCATATGTGTGTGTATGTACAAAATGAGTGTGTTTGTGTCTCAGTACATACATATGTTTATGTACAAGTGTGTGGGTTTCAGTACATGCATATGTTTATGTACAAGTGTGTGTGTGTGTGGGGGTGTGTGGGTGTGTTTGAGTGTGTGTGTTTCAGTACATGTAGGCCTACATATGTTTATGTATGAGTGCAACACTCACAGCTAAAACTAAATATCAGAACCAACAAACAAAAAGTGGGTTCCTGTAAAAGTGAATTTTTGTGCACATTATTAAATTCATCCATTTCCATGAACAAAGGACGGTCCACTGTGAGTTAGTGGTGTTTGGGTTAGAATAATAACTATACATGTACAATGTTATACTTATGAATTCTATACATAATTACATGTACATTGTTTTAAGTCGGCATTAGCTGTGCTTATTCAAAATATTTTTTCCTGATTTTTACTACTTCTATTGTTAACCAATAACAAAACAGCGATATACACAGGCATGAAAATTCTAAAAATTCCTATCTATTTTGTGAAGAATCCCAGGTTTGTCACTTTTTCAATTGCAATTGATTAACTCAACCTTTTACTATTTGCATATGAATATCACACAAGACCTGACCTTATTTTCACAAAATATATAGGAATATAAGATTTTTTATGCCAGAGTGTGGCTCTTATTTGTTATTGTACATCAAGTACATATAGTAAAAGTAGGAAAAATCAAAATAATTTTGGTTTCCTTGGCAAACACAGCTAACCCCTTTAACAAACTGGTAATTAGTCTAATAATTAATTAATTAATTAATTAATTAATATATTGACATTAAAATAACAATAGTGATGATATAACAAACATTCATGTAAAAACTTAAACAAAAACAAAAACTTATATCACACAACAAACAAAAACAATTGTCTGTATTTCTACTTAAATCAGAAAAAGTCAGTTCTCTTGAGGTGGTCCAGAAAAAATACATCTCAACTTAATCAAGTTCATGGGGGAGTGGTATTTTTGGAAGTGTTTGGATGGCTTTTTTTTACACAAATGGAATGTATTGATTGCATTTTTTAAAAATCACGGATCAATTTATATACCCCGAAAAGGATATTTAACATGAGAGGGCAGGTGTGCCTGTCACATCTTAATTATCTATAAATTATGTAAGATACTAAAGTTATCATTAAATAAAACAAAATGTGGACCTAAATAATTGTCAAGATGATCATTTCTGTCAAAGACTTCATTAGATGAACTTGTCTCGTTAAATGTATCTAGCGCTCTTCTGACAAATGAAAAACATATCTAAATTACAACCGAAGCCAATGAGTAAAGTGTATGCAAATACACCCACCCCGGCAGCCCTATTTAATGACCAAACACACGTAGCTGCAATTTACTCTTGCACTTATATCTAGAACAAAATAAGTACACATATGGTAGGATTTGTATATGATATGTCTTTTAGTAACTGACCTTTGACCTACGTAGATATACATTGGTTTTACATTAAAGTAACTCAATCCATAAGATAAGAGACATGAGATACATAAGCAGGAGAACTTCCTGAAGTGAAACCTCATATTTTGTAAAACACTCCTGTTGATTTCTGAAATCCTTGAAATATCAGCAAAATTTGTGAACTTACATACATAAATATATACACTTTAAAAGTAAGAGTTGCTTACTCTGAAACCATAGGTAGTATCACCTGACCACCATTGCATAATTTGTATTAAATTACTAATCAAAGGCAGACATGCAATCCCCTTGACCTTGGATAGTCTCAGAACTATGGAAGAAACATGAAGAAAAAAGATGAAAATATTTTGAAATGTTTATTAACATTTTCTCATATTTTATTTCTCACAGATTTAATATGCAAATCTAATTAGGAAAAAAAAATCAAATATTTATTATTTTGTGAAACTGCATGATCCCAACTTAAATTTTTGAAAATATATTTCCATGATAACAAAATCTTAAAGTCTCCTGACACTATAAAACAAAACTGAATTTTATAAAATTTAATTAATTATATCCCTTTTTTGGTCCCAAATACTGGTTTTCAAATAAGCCTTCATGTATAAGGTAAAGTGTTTCATATTTTAATTACACCATTAATCCTTTGTGAGGAGGAGGAGGAGGAGATCTATATCACATTTCTGAGACACACAATAATAACACATGTATATTTGAGTATTTTACATATATCAAATTAGCAAACTTACATGAGATTCATATCTCCCAAATAAACGACATTTTGTTAGAAATTACACGAGATTCACATTTTCATTATTGCATGAGATTCACATTTTGTTATGTATCATTTTATATACATTTTGTAGGTAAGTGAGATTTATATTTTAAAGCATAAACATAATACCGGTGAAGCATGATGGTTTGATTCATGAAATATTGAACCCATGTTTTTTACCCCCCCCCCATGATATTTTGAACCCCCTATGCACTTGCGCTTTAATTGTGATATTTATACAAAATTCCAACTTTTAAGCATTAATGAGAGATATCATATCGAAAATGGTGTGATCTAGGGAGGGGAAAGGGGGGGGGTGTTTAAAATATCTTGGACATGTTAAATTGAACCCCCTTCTTTAATTTATTTACCCACATTTTCCTGTAAAAATGAATAAATACATGTAAATTTATGATGTATTTATATATCTTATTGAAATAAAATTCCTGGGGTGGGTGTCAAAATATCATGGCCATAATCAATTGAACCCCGTCCTTTAACTCATTCACTCCTGTACACACATTTGGACTAATCTAATCCATTGCTTTACAGAAGAGTCCATTGTTTTTCAGTGATTGATGAGGTAATTTATTTAAAAACATTTTTTTGTTAAAGTAATAAAAAATGTAAAGTTATGATGTGTATGTATAATTTCCTTTACTACATGTACTTGTATAAGTATCAAAATAAAGACACAAGTACATAAGCAGTGTTCTTAATGTCATCAGCGAGGTTCAACGTATCATAACAAAAATGTACAATTTATTGACGGGGATCTCAACGGTTTTCAAGATATTGGACCACTTGTGGAAGGGTGGTGACCACGATGACCCCTGGGGATTTACACTGAATACAAATAAACTTTTCTTCACATAAGAAACAAAAATATATATGGTTTATGAGTGGGATCTCAATAGTACCACAAGTGAAATGAAGGTAGCCAGGATGACCCCAGAGATTTACACTTAGCACTAATAAACTTGCCTTGATACAAGGAACAAGAACATAATAGGGTTCATGGGTGGGGATCTCAATAGTTTTCAAGATATCTGACCACAAGTGAAAGGGTGGAGCCCAGGATGTTCCCCAGGGATTTACAGTAACACCAATGAACTTGTCTTGACATAAGGAACAAGACTGTATAGGGTTTATGGGTGGGGATCTCAATAGTTTTCAAGATATTTGACCACATGTGAAAGGGTGGAGCCCAGGATGTTCCCAGGGATTTACACTAAGCACCAAATAATCTTTCTTGATATAAGGAACAAGAATATATATAGTTTATTGGAGTGGATCACAACAGTTTCCAATATATTTCACCAAATACAATGCAACACATATCAAACTTTATGTGACCACAAGTAAATCTTATAGGAGTACTCAGAGGGAGGAGCTGTGACACCCCTACTCTCCCTTACTTGATTAAAATATTATTTATTGTTGTTTGGATTTTGCTTAAATATAAACAATAAGGCATATGTACATAGGGGGTTCAAAATATCATTTGACATCTGGTAGTTTCAATTGATTCATATGTAATGAACCATGATTTGGCATTATTGATTGTAAATGAATAATACTGAACTTAGAGACCAGTATCATAGGACCAACTGTCTTAGAGGACCAGATTCATAAAATAACCATGTTATTGATTCTTGTTTTAACCTTTCTTGAAAGACTTTCTGTCCCGAGACTCCACACTTCTATGGCAATTGGGATGGTCTCTTAAAACAGTTCACACAGTATCTGGATTGCATATTACTGTAGGAACACACACCCACTATGTACAACATATCTGATGAATTATCTACTATTTACTTACACTTCAAAATGATATATACCTATTTCTTTTATCTATCAAAATCACTTAACTTTGATCTATGTAACACACTATCATATACCAGTTCATGTCCATAAGTGTCTTCCTTACATAATCTTATATATTCATTACCCCACCAGTTATCCATACATCACCTTTCTATATAAGCATTACTACAGGTAAACTTGATGCTTGCCATACAAAATAGCGTAATACTGATTTGTCATTATGATGGGTCACATATTTAGCCATGTATACTCATGTGTAGATGTTAAAAGAAGCAACCAATAAAAGTAGTATGGCCAATTTGCAAAGCACTGCATTTCTCAACATCAGAGCCAGAACGAAACAGCTTAACTAAATTGTTGACATGGATGGACAGATATTGTCAATTCATAGATTAATATTTACTTTAACATTCAGTCCCCAATTCAGCATTATGGTGTAATATATACAACAATATTAACATGGGACAGATCTCAAGCCAGAAAATCAACACTTGAGAAGATAACTGTCTGGAGACCTTAAACAGGTATTGCTTGTGTCTAATAATTTGTTGCTGGCACATAAATACATAAAGATATGCTAAACAATTAATCAACGACAGTCGATTACCAACCCTGTGACACCTGGCCTTTCATGTGCACCATTTGACATCATTTGATTGTGACATCATGGAAACACATATGTTTGATGCAATTCCATTGTGAAGTCATAATCTCGTACAAATGTTTGATGGGCCATTTAATTGTGGTGTCGTAATGGAAAAGTCTGCCAAAAAGCTACCATGTTGAGCCTTGTCGGAAAGGTCAGTTACAGACAAAATGTCATCGATAACCAATATATTGTTATTTTTGGGTGGCTGGGAAAATCTGTGGGTGGCAAAAAGGAATTCAAGAATGGTGTACAGCCATGCCATCATATGCCACATTAATTTAAATCAAATATCACCATACCGAAGTAGGTATAAGAAGGTGGCAAGAAAACAACTGTGAACTTAGTAAACTGAGGTGATGGGTGTCTAGCATGTCTATATAGAGCACTTGCTTCTCAAGGGCACAATCCTAAGAAACATTATACATTTATTGCCCTGGTTGTATGGAGACATGACAATTTGTTTAACCAAAGCATGTCATATTTCAAGAGGGGTGAAGCCGTGGGTAAATGAATCATCACGTAACACAGTAAAACTTTAATATAACAAACTTGGTTTGTACGATTTCATCCACATAATGAATCAATAGATAATCCCCGACTGCACCTCTATATATTCTTAGTTGAAAAACAATTTTATAATGAATTTTATATAACAAATTTTTGCCTATAACAAATCAATTTCCATGTCCCTGATGTCCCAACCCAGTACTATAATGAAGTGATCAATATCATTAAAACAAAAGTCAACTGTTGATTTTTTCGCCAAGCATAAGTAGGTCTAATCTCTGATTAAATAAGTTGTGTAAATTAAAAGTAACAAAATGTGTGTTTTCTTTTTACTTCATAGGAAATTTCCTTTTTTTTCTACCTAGGAAAGTTCCTGTTTAGACAGAATTAAGAGTGATTTTTGTTCTTACCATATTGCATTGTGACCATTCAGACCACTTCATTATACCTATATAACAAACTCTCCTTATAACAAATTGAAAAATAAGGTCCACTGAAATTCATTATATGCCGGTTTTGTTGTACATCATTTTTTAAACCAACATACAGAACTTCCTGAATTTTGCTAATTTCATCAGCTTCAGGAAGTTGAAAAGGCTGTGTGCTGTGATTTGACATTTTTGTTATGCTTGTGTTCAAAACACCATGAATGACAACTGCATCTAAAACCTACAAGGTATTCCACATTGGGGAGGTGGGGGGATATGGTAGGGAGACTCAAATTTTGTCGCCCTGGCACATGACGACTCTCATCCAACCCCTATGTCATCTATGAGGAATAATGATATCAGAAGTTTGTATTCAATGGAAGCGATAAATAGTACCATAAGTATGAGTTATAACAGAGTTTACACATAAAAACACCCCATTAATTCTGTCTATCAGCTGCTTATAACAACATCGATATCTACTTTCAGCCAGAGTCAGTTAATGTCCTGTTTTCAATGAGTTTCTTTTTAACCCTTTGACACCTGAATATCCAAGTGGTATGGTGTGTCTATTGCTTAAGACTTATCTATTATGGTCTGTAAGGTTGAAAGGGTTAAGAGCAAACTCAATACAACAACAAAGTCTCTAAGGAATGAAGATTGTTGTTATAAAGAGGAGGGGTCACTGTGTATTCCATAAGCAACAGAAATGACTTTAGTAACAAAGCATCACAAGTGATACTAATCCCCTTGAAATGGAAATATTGTAAAATACCTGTATATTGGAATGATATAAGTTTCATGAAATTCCATAGCGAAATAATTCCAAATTTTATCAAAATCTCACAACATTGAAATTTTGAACAATCTGAAGCCTGTTTGCTATAGACGACAATAAAACCCACATCAATGAAATTGCAATCCCTTGATACCATTAATTCCAAATTTCATCAAAATCTGACAATGCTGAAATTTCGACCAATCAAAACCCTTGGTTTGCCATAGACAGCAACAGAACCATTTCATTGAAATCACAATCCCTTGACCTATAAATTCTAAATTTCATCAAAATCAAACAATGTTTAAATTTCGACTAATCAGAACTTCGGTTTGCCAAAGACCTCGAAATACCTATAAATTCCAATCTTATGAAGTTTTATGAAAGTCCGATGAGAAATAAACCTGTTTGAGCACTGACAGAAATATCTGAATGAAATAAATAAAAGGCAATAACTCTGGTAATAAGGGAGAGCATGTTACGAAATGCGAACTGTCCCAGATATTACCAACGTAAACCCGTGTATCAGGTTTCGTGAAATTCTGTTGAGAAATATCGGTAAACTTGTTAGAGTGCTGACAGAAATATTTCAATAAAATAAACATAGGGCAATAACTCTGGTAATAAGGGAGCACAGGTTACGAAACGCAAACTTGTCTGAGATATTACCATTGTAAACCCTTGTATCAAGTTTCATGAAATTCCGTTGAGAAATAAACTTGTTAGAACGCTGACAAGAAAAGTGTAACATAAGTATGTAAGTACGAGCCTAATCCTTCGTTTGCGAGGGGATAATAAACAATAAGCAATAAGTGTTTCCTCCAGACTCAAATACTAGGCCAAGTATGACAAGCGTCAAGCTGACTGGGTATCTTCATGATTGTCTCAGATGTGCACTAGGTCACCTAGCAACTATGTAAACATATGACATACTAACTACCATAAATAAAAATTGAGTATTTTACTGTAACAATGGTGTCAACAATAGATTCAAACATACATCTAACTCAGATGAAAATCAATGTCAATACAAAGCTTTATATAAACAATGTATGTGATTAATTGACCTATCGCCAAGTGTCTGATACATGGCTGTCCATGTGGTTTTTTATGTCAATTGATTGTGATGTAATAATCACACAAGAGTTTGACGGGCCATTTAATTGTGACGTCATAATTGAAAAGTTTGCCAAAAGGTGCCGTGTCGGACATTTGGCAATAGGTAAATTGAACAAGATTTGGCTATTTGTTTCTTTCTCTTGATTTTGTACAAAAACATGATATCCTAGTGATGTTAGTGATATATATATCAGCAGTGGATATCTTAGAATGTTGATATCCAGAGGATATCATCAGCCACAGCATGTAAATACATTGGATATTTTATTGCAGCAGTGTTAATCATGATATTTCAGTACAGTAGAACCTGCCTTGGAAGACGACAACTTCCCCCACTGAGATCAGTCTTACAAGATAGGTGGTCTCTTAATAGACCATGTATTAGAAGGACTATTTGACCAAATAACTAAATTGTTTTAGAATGTGGTTTCACAAGACAGGTGATCTTTTAAGACAGTGGTGTCACAGGACAGGTTCCACTGAAGTGTAATACAAAACATTTTTTAATCTGTGACTAATTTCTTAGCATATAATGTTTTGGATGTAACATACAAACAAAATTGAATGTCATCAGTTTCCAAGACTTATAATTGAAATATTACTATTATTATTTTTTTTTTTAAAATCAAGGTAAGCATATGTTAAGTCATGCAGCTAAGGTTTTTCTTAGAGACATTTATGTGAAAGCTGAAATCATTCAAACTACCACATACAATATAAACTAAGACCAGTCAATTGAGGAGCATGATTTTATGATCTAACAAGAATGATCACGGGTACACAATGACATTTTCTTCAAAAGACATAAATATACATAAATAAAATTGTGACAAGTGGTAAATAAACAAAGATCTTAATAATAATATTGTATACATATAAAAAGCATTATTCAATTTTCTTGTAAATATGAATTAAAACTCAACAGTATTTTAAGATATATTAATATAACTGCAACACACTACAGATTAATTGAGTCAGCGGCTGGGGGGGGGGGGACTAAGATTTTTTATGTTTTCAGAAATTTCAACATGTACATGTGAATTTAAAAGATACAACATCAGAACGATCAGAATTGAGAACAACTCTTTTTGTTTCGTATGTGAAAACTCAGCAAAATTAGAAATATAACATCAAACAGAAATTTGTTTTCTTGCATTTCATTGGCTATGTCCTAAAGGACCCTTTTCTCAGCCACTGGCTCAATTATCACGAGATTTGTAAATGTTAGATACGGGAACTGAATGTTAGATAATAAAAATAAAATTACCATAGAAACAAACACTTTATAAGTGAAGAAAAAATACCAAGAAAATCTCAAACAGAAATAAATCAATTATGCAAGATTTCATGCAGAGTTGTACATAAAAACCACCCAATTGAGACCATGGCTCACTTGCTCAAGCCTAAGTTAAGTATATTTCTAATTAAGGATAATGAAAATTAAAGTTTAACATGATAATTAAATAATCTAAAACTTAAGCAAAACTTTTAACAAGATAAGAACATAGCACAGGAAAATAAAATAGCACAAAACTTAAGTCAAATGTTTATAGGAAAATAAAATAGTTTAACACATGTGTAAAAATTTCAAAGGGTGATAAAACAGTCTAATACTTAGATCAAAATTTCAATTTTCAACAAAACATTCTTGTAGGCCTGACTGCTGACTAAAGTTCTGCAGTTAAAACACTCTGAAGATTAACTCTCATAATAAACCTTATCAAGGGGCAGATAACACCCAGTAAAAAACAGACATCCAAATCTGACTTTAAAAGTTTATTAAAATTGTTTCCCAATGTTGGAACCATACAATGTACATAGTGTAAGGAAAATATAGGACATCCCCATAAAATGTACAAACATTCTGACTCCCCACAATTCACAGAATTTATTCCATTTTTTTGCAATCAACTATTGATCTTATCAATAAACAATGGAATCATTGTTATTAACAGAGAGAGAGAGTACTTTTTTATCATGGGTTTATATGTTTTGAACCATTATTAACAGAGTAGTCAGAGAGTACTTTTTGTATATATATCATGGGTTTATATGTTTTGACCACCTGGTCATTAAGACTGTTTTTTGCAGTAAGTCAATAAGCACCATATTTACTGTCATTTGAAGTGTAAGTATAATTTCTGAAGGTACCTTAGCACTGTATTAAGAATTTTGTTCTCATGTACAGTATAAAACTTGCTTTAGCGACCACCTGTGGTAAGTATAAGGATCTCTTTAGTAGGGGTGCGCGATATTACCGGTATACCGGTCATAAAATGACTGTATTTTTACCGGTATTTCGCGTCCACATAGAAACGATTGATACCATGCAATTTGTGTACATCGTTTCTAACATCAATGTCTATATAAAGACCACCTCCCTAAAAATAAATAAAAATAGAAACGGTGGTTTTGTTGTATCTGTATTACATTTTACTCTGTAAGATGATTTAAATATTTATCATATATTTATGCATAAAATCTAAGTGGAGAGGCGGAGTTTAGTATTTCCGGAACTCTGTTGAGTGATTTATTATGTGGTAGTTGGTCCTTAGCACTGGGTGTCCCTTAAGACAGTCTTTATTCTCCACAGCCGTTTGCTATGTCATAAGATCAAATGAAGTGTAAATATAGCTTTTCGGAAGACCTTTGCTGTTAAAGATATCAGGACAATGTTACATCATCTTCTTTGTAAGTATCTGGGACAAAAATACAAGCCTAAGTGAATGACAGTATTTTTCTCTGTGAGTGGCAATATATCGCAATATATCCTAGGTAGGTTGTCCGCAATTATATTTTTCTGGCAATACCCAACTCTACTCTTTAGACAGTCTTGATTCTCCATGTGTTTCAAAATGGAGATAATGTGAAAGGTGAAACAAAAGACATTTTATTACTTTGTTAAGTGTCCTTGCATAGAGCTTCATAGAATTTTATTTATCATCATCTTTATTATAAAATAACTGAAAAAAAACTGTTTACAGTTTATTTTATTGGTTCAAAAATTGTATCTCCAATTAGGATACCTAGCCGGAGGGGTTGGGAAAGACCTTTCTGTAAATCCTGTTTTATTTGCAAGAATATTATTAATGCTTAATTTCTCTCTCGCTCATAAAAATAAAATTATCGCATAATGAAGTATGATAATTTTATGACGAAATGAGCATTCAAAATCACGAAAATATCATCTCACGAGGAAATTTAGAACTTGTATATTACGAAAATAATGTCCCGCGGAAATTTCCAGGCCTACAATAAGTATGTAAGATACTTTGTGTTCTTTATATAAACTTATGTGGAATCATAGGTTTTTCATTTATTTAAAGTGGAACCTCTCTTGAGAGACCACCCTATTTGCCATGGAAATATGGTCGCTCATGACAAGTGGTCTCTAACGAGAGGTCATAATGATAGAAATGTTTAACCAAGTGATTTCCAGAATGTAGTCTTTCAAGACAGGTGGTCTTTCATGACAGTGGTCTCTTAAGACAGATTGCACTGTATTGTAGAAGAGTTGGTGCAGTTAAGTTCCAATAATCATCCAGTAATGATAAAATATGAGCTTACGCAAAAAATAAAATGTTAACTTTTTTGATAATCTGTCAAAGAGCTCCTTTAAAAACTATATGTAGATTTTACCGACAGGCATACATAAAATTTGTACATCTTAGTCGTACACAAAACTAATTTGTTCTCTCAGGGATAAAAAAAGGATAACATTAATTGTACCTGCATTTTCACTAAATTCTACAGGATTGATTGGAAGACAAAATCTAAAATGCACTCAAGAGGCCGGAATATGATATACATTGTACTTGGAAAAACATAATAAAATATAAACATGACAGTAAAATTTCAGTTTAAAATGATTTGAAAATAAAAAGTCCAATACCTCAGCAGAAAATTGTGTATTGATATACCAAAATTTGACTTTGAAGTCATGTTGTACACACACATTCATTTTCCATGACAAAATTGTACTGTAACATATGACTGATTGTGATCTTGAACTTAACTGATGTACATGTAACCCTGAACCTAATTAATATACATGTGACCTTGAACTTAACTGATGTACATGTAACCCTGAACCTAATTAATATACATGTGACCTTGAACTTAACTGATGTACATGTAACCCTGAACCTAATTAATATACATGTGACCTTGAACTTAACTGATGTACATGTAACCTTAAACTTGATTAATATACCTGTGACCTTGAACTTGATTTAGGTACATCATGTATATGTACATGTAAAATGTAAAGAATACACCTTAATAATGGATACCATACTGTAACCTTTTGACCTTGTGAATGTTAAGACAATGTATTGGTCCATATATCAACTTGGTTGATTAAGAGTACACTACAAGTCAACATTACTAGCATATATCAACTCCCTACTAAATTCAAAGGAATCATACACACGCTTCTAATGATAAAACATTTATATATAACAAAGATATATATATATATAATTACTTGACAAATATTTCTCACACGTATCAGTTTCTTAATGTCTCAAAAATAAATAACAAATCAGGATGTAAATCTAATGCTCCAAGATCAGGAGGAAACTGCAGGCAGCTCAAGTTTTTTTTTTTATATTTTACTTCTATTTATATTCTGACATATCTTGAAACACCAATAAAGATTTGTCAAAATTATATATATCACTGTATTGACTACAACTTTGTCATGTCTGAAGAAACTGTCTTGTTCCTGAGTCAACAAGTAGATTAAGTTGTGAGTCTTCTGGAAGACAATAACGAAAAGATATGGAATCAGATCTTCATGCAGGAATTTCAATAAATTTTCTAGCAGGAGGTAAATCTGTAAAAGTAGACAGAAGATAATAATTGAGCACAAAAGGTGCTATTTGTCTAGCGGTGAACAGGAGCATGCCCAACCGCAAAAATTTGGAATTTTAGATGTCCAGAAATGGCATTTCCTGCATTTTAGAAATGAAAATCGGTGTTCTGAATCTGCATAATGAAGTCAAATCAGGTTCATTACCAGTATTCCAGAAACGCTAGTCTTTGTTTTTTTTCTTCTCACGAATAAGTAGACAGTAAAAATGAGAAAGTAGGGGGGTAATTTTACTGGCTACTGGCTACTACTGAAATCCCCACTTTCCTGATTTCATGTGAGCAACATAATACACTAAGTAGGCATTTGTCCATCACCCAAATTTTACTCAGATTAAATTTTATGACGTAATTATCAGCGTATACACCAGTGAAATTAAACTAATCACAGTGAACGTCTCAAAAATTCTGACTTACTGTGAACATTTTCACCAGATTCATGGACTCACTGCAAACTTTCTCTCCAGCACTAAAGTCTCACTCTGTTCAGTGATATAGACTTTGTGTGGACATTCTCACTTGCAACAAATTTCCACTTCCTGAACATTCACACAAGTCATATAAACTCACTATGATAACACTCTCACAAATAATATAGACTAACTCTGTGAACAGTCTCACCAATAATTTAAACTTAACTCCCAATAAACACGACATAAACGAGTCAAGGTATTATATCAGATCAAAATACCTTTTAAATCATACACCCAAAATTACTCTTTATTTTATGGTAAAACCTGTCTATAATGGCCACAAAATGGAAAATAAGATCTACATGACCAAATTGCCATCAAATAAATATTGGTTGACTCCATTATCTGTAATGTTTGAAAAAGATTTTTTTCTGATAACTATTATGCATAGAAATGCATTAAATCTAAGTGGCCTGAAAGATAGGTGTGAGTGTAATTTTCAAACATGCTGGCGTCAGTTACCTCACTGTAAACTGACATATGACAAATTAAACTTCAACTTCTCAAGACCTACAGAGTATATAAAACTAGATAAATCACAGATACCAATGACCAATCAAATGATGTCTCTGATACCAATGACCAATCAAACGATGACTCTGACACAAATGACCAATCAAAACTGAAATTTCTAATAACTAATGACCAATCAAATTTTATGTTGCTTTTCACCATCAACACTCTTCATGGACTGTTGGATCTATTCTGTGATTCTTTCCATTCTTCCCATGAATCAGTGCAACCCGGTCGAATTTTTTCCATTTGCAATTTCAGAAGTTCTGAGACACTTTCATGTTTAAATCTAATGGCATCATCTAAGGCATAAAATCCCCATCTGAAAATCAAATAAATGATTATAATTGTGGTGGAAACACAAATAAATTTCTAGGAAAAGTCTACCTTCCAAGTAGACATGGTCCTGATAGTTAAAAGTTAATTATTTTCTGGAAATTGTCAATGGGACATACATTCAGCATTAAAGAAAAAGACTAAACTAAAATTTCTATTCTATTACCTGCATTTAACATGATTTATTTTATAGTATAAGATAATTATTCAATTATAAAAATTTGTAATTTTAATAAAATAGATTCATGTTTGGTAGTTATTTTAGACTTTTCTTCCCAACAGGAAAAAAAATGTTCTATAAATATATGTATCAAGATTTCACTGTACATTAGAACTTGTTTTGAGATACTCCCGCATCTGCACTTCTTTTGTGAGGCCAAAATAATGTAACCCGACCTGCTCAACTAAACAGCCGTAACCAAGACATTTTTATGGTAGTTTTGTCCCTTTATTGTTTTTCTTATCAAAAACCTGAAATTTCACCTAATCTACACATCAAATGAAATGAAAAAAAATTTGCCTTCCGACTGAACCACTTGTCAGAACACACCAAACAACACTGAAGGTCTCTCGAGAGCGTAACAGGGCTCTCCATGGTCCAGTGGTTACAGCATAGTGCTTTGAACCATGAACTCACTCACCACTGGTAAGTGCAGGTTTGTGCTCCATGGGAACCTAAGATAATTATTGTGAGAAAGCTTGCCAGTTCACTTGAGAAGGTGAGTGGTATCTACCTAGGTACATTGTAACAGGGTTCTTTCTTCCATTAATAAAATCTGGCCACCATTAATAAATGAAAAATTGTTGAGTGTAGCATAAAACACTATTCAAAATTCAAATTAAACAGCCTAACAATAGTGTTATTTGGCTTTATGTACTTCTGAATGTCGTCTCTCAAGAAACTGAAAGGTGAACGGGACTAGGCAACTGACTTTGACAAAATTCGAATTTCGACTCATCCGATTTTGACATAATGAGATTTCATTTTATATACACACCTGTCTTGTAAAAATGGTGAAGCTTGGCATTTCTGTAGAAGGAATTCTACAACATTGGCGTGTCCCTCAGCGGAAGCAAGGTGTAGAGCTGTCCTACCATCATAGTCCCCAAGATTCATGTCCATACCCAAGAGGGAGTACCTGGAAAATTATTTATAATTATCACTTACATCATCACAACATTTTCATATTGAAAA
The DNA here is from genome assembly GCA_030159075.1 of Atrina japonica. NCBI lineage: Eukaryota > Metazoa > Mollusca > Bivalvia > Pterioida > Pinnidae > Atrina > Atrina japonica. Next base: position 329,362 of record BROG01000647.1, read on the forward strand.
GATATACAGGAATTAATCTCATGAATATTCATAATATCACATAATGAAAATTTGAAGCACTTAATTTATGTTTTAATTTCCACTTCCATGTAGATAGAGTTTCTGTGTTTTCTTTTCATGAAATATTTTCCTTACACATCTCCATTCATCTAAGAACCTTAAATACCTTGCCACAAAGGCAATACATATCATGCATGGTTATTAAATTTACAGTACGCAACATTTCGTTTAGACCTAACCAATACGCACCACTTGAAAGAGCACATTTCAACTACATGATATGTATCATGATTAAATTTACAGTACGCAACATATCGTTTAGACTAACCAATACGCACCACTTGAAAGAGCACATTTCAAGTACATGATATGTATTGTAATTAAATTTACAGTATGCAACATATCGTTTAGACCTAACCAATACGCACCACTCGAAAGAGCACATTTCAAATTGGTTGTTTACATCATCTTACCTACGTAGGGCAGTAACATCACCATTGTAAGCTCCAAACAAAATGTTAACAACGTCCATAGCCTTGGAATCTATCTGTCGTTTTGTCGGATCCACTTTCTTGGGAGTATATTTCAGATTGTCGAAGTTATGGAAGTTGAAATTATTGACCAATTCCTGTAAAATTAGGAGACATCTAAATTGAGGTGTTGATTTTCTTTACACAAACCAGATGGAAGGATATTATTTAATAAATTTAATACTCACAAATTCTTGGAGAACTTTAATCATTTGGTATTACACTTAGACTTTCAAATTACCTTACACATGTATATTTCAGTGTATTTCTTTAATTACAATTCCAATGCACATCTTTATCCCATTTCTCCCAGAAAAACAATGGAATCTACTTATTTGACAAGGGAAATTCTAATCCAAGAGGATGTGGAGGTGTGCAGATAAGCTGACTGGTTTCCTGACACATTAAATGCTTCTGACATTTTTTCTTTAAATTTTGGTTAAAATATGTCATATACATAGGACAAAGAACTTGAATGCATCCCACTCACATATTTATCATTTAAGAAGAGGTAATGAAATCATGTAAATAACTGTCTACCTTACAAAAGTAAATCTAAAATAGACTGGTTACCTGACAAAACTGGATTCCTCTCACACTGTTTCCCCATGTATCCAAGGGTGGAGACCATATACAAATTCCCATTACATTTGGGATAACCAGCAATACAGCTCCAGAAACTCCAGACTTGGCAGGCAAACCAACCTGTAAGTAAAAAAAAATTCTTAAGACGTGTATGATGTAAAGAGATAATTTGTTCCCAGTATACATTAAATTTTTGTGTAGCCTTGAGCACTATTTCAGACATGTTACTTTGTTTACAAAGGAAGTGGGAGTCATTTAGTTAAAACTTTGATGATAGCAATGTGACTGGAGTCAGAATTGATTTTAAAAAGTGTGGGAATGGACTGATTTTACACGATTTATGCTGAGTGGGGGATAAAAACGTCAACTAGCATTTTGTTTTTCCTCTTTGAACTCTTCTAGATTTGTTTAGTTGTCATTATTTGGGAATGGCAAAAACTCAATGACATTGATTTCCATGGCATGTATACCTGGATGTGAAATTTCCAATTTCCAAAATTAAGAGTTAATTTACCATCCAAAAACCAAATTTGTTTGAGAGACTTACGAAATACCCTTCATAACATGCATGTGTAATCATGATTATAATACAGAGTTCAATACGCCAGTGCAGTACATAACATTACATTGTACTACAGTTGGATAAAGAGATTCTGCCATAGCTACTTTTCTAAATGGAATTCCAGTCATCCAAAATAAATAAGGGGCATGTATTCTTCATAATTCTTTCTATCTGTATCATCAAACTACACAAGATCAAGGATTCAACATGTTCTTACTGAATCCTCCCACTACAATGTTCTCGTGTAGTCTGATGATACGAATAGATACATGTGTACATGTAGTTTTGTCTATGTAACCCAAGTCACAGAATGAATATATGTGTATATATATATATATATATATATATATATATATATGTATATATATATATATATATATAGAATGATATATATATATATATATATATATATATATATATATATATATATTGAAAATGTTTATTTTAATTTTTTGGAATCTAAATTTACAGAAACTAATACATGTATATACAATTCATGCAAGTTTTGTCTACCCTTCCCTTCACATACAATAAATTCCATATCTACATATAAGAGTACATCTACAGGTATCAGCATATCTAAACCAGTATAGATCTATATAATTACCTGTGAGGGGTACCTGCTAAAATGAATTTTGAGATCATGAGTCATCAATTATCCAAGGTAAAATCAGCAATCAACAACTCTAGATCAATAATTGTACCAGTATTCTAGTCTTTTTTTTTTTTTTTTTTTTTTTTTTTTTTAAACACATTTATTCAGGTATTTCAGCCAGGATTTTAACAAGACTCCTACATGCCCACCTGGCCAGGGGGTTGGCTGACCAAAATACCTATCATTTATTCTGTCTTACACCAAACACACACACACACGAGAGAGAGAGAGAGAGAGAGAGAGAGAGAGAGAGAGAGAGAGAGAGAGAGAGAGAGAGAGAGAGAGAGATGGAGACAGAGAGAGAGATTCAGAGAGAGAGAGAGAGAGAGAGAGAGAGAGAGAGAGAGAGAGAGAGAGAGAGAGAGAGAGAGATGGAGACAGAGAGAGAGACAGAGAGAGACAGAGAGACAGAGATGGAGACAGAGAGACAGACAGACAGACAGACAGAAAAACTGTGCACATTTCTTTTATGCACAATATAATAGATTATTATACATGTTATACTACAAGGGATTAGGGTACTTTGTAGCAGCTATATAAAAGTTGTTTCTACAAACTAAATTCATTAATTCAGTCTTTGGTTTTCATCAAATATAATTCTCCAAGAATACCAAAGTTGATTAAATTTATCTAGCTGGTTACTTTTTGAGTACAATTATTTTTGTATATTGTAAACATAATTTAAATATGAAATAAACTGTCTTACCGATAAATTTTGTTTCAGACATTTGCACTTGTAATTGAAATGTTTCAAATTCAAAACTATTATTTCATTAACCAGATCTCTTCCAGTATAAGGCCCTAATAGAAATGAGAACATATCTATTGTTATCGTTATAGGAAATTGCATGAGGAAATCATTAACATTTTTCATGAAATCTTGAACCTCATTACATGTCCAAAGTAAATGAAGAAAAGATTCTGATTCAGTATTACAAAATGTACATAGAGGAGAGTCGACTAGTTTCATCTTATAAGCTAATTTATTTGTTGTCAGTAAGAAATGGTTTATTCGAAACTGAAACCATTTGAGTTTTGTGTATTTAATATGATATATACTATTAAAAATATCTTTAAACTTGTCGTCATTGAGAGAAGGGAAGATGTCTATCCATTTCGATTTAGAGTTTATTGTATTTTTCTCTTAACTTTCATTACCATGTATATACTTTTAGAGCCTTTTTTATCTTTCAGGATTGTTTTAATATTTGGCAGAAGCCATGGTGAAAATTCTTTGCACAAGTTGTGGTCTTTATTTGAAGTAACATATTCTTTAATAGAGCTTATAAAGCCATTATACTCTAGAAAGTTAATGTTTATATTAAATTTTTCGATGAAATCTTCGTATGAAAAAAAATTATCATCATCACAAAGAAGATCATTTACATAAATAATATTCTTTTGTGCCCAGTGTTTATAATATACAACTGTATTGTTAACTTTAATTTCATTATTAAACCATAGAGATGTATAAGCTGGGTTAGAGTGAATTAGATCATTTATTTTCTTTTATTTGCAATTCTTTCCATGCATTTAGAACATCTTTCCAAAATATATTATTTAGATTTCTTATTGTTTTATTTAGGTATTCTATTCCAAATTGAAGAAGAGAGTTGATATCAAATATTTTTGCCAAAAGATTTTGCCAGATACCTTCTGAGTTAAGAATATGTCTAATCCAAGTTGATTTCAAAGCTGAAATATATGCTTTTAGATCAATCATATTAAGTCCCCCCATGCCTGTCATTTTGAGTAATCACATCCCATTTAAGTTTATCTTTCTTATGATTCTATAAAAAATCAAAGATTATATTGTTCAGTTCTTTAAATAGTTGTTGACTTGGGTTTGGTAGTGATAAAAATAAATGATTAAATTGTGAAATTAAAAGAGACTTAATAATTGATATACGTCCTAATGGAGTAGTTTTCTTTTATCCCATTGTTTAACTATTGTTTTAATTTTTTGCAGTTTTTTTCTATAATTAATTTCACAAATGTTGTCTAAGTTAATATCATAATCTATTCCTAAAAGTGTGAAATTCTGTTTACCCCAATGCAACCCCCAATGCTTACAGAGTTTCTCATTACTATATCTTTTACTTCCAATCCAAATTACTTGAGTTTTTTTTTCAAAATTAACTTTAAGCCCTGATATTCCATCAAACCATTTTATTAAATTTAGACTAACAGTTAAAGATTCCTCTGACCTGTCTAATAATAAAGATGTATCGACTGCATATTGGGAGATTTTAAATTCTAATCGATCTATAGATATTCCTTTAAAACGAGGTTCATTTCTTATTTTAATGGATAAAATTTCGGCACATAAAATAAACAAATAACTTGAAACAGGGTCCCCTTGTCTACATCCCCTCCCTGGATAAAAGTATTCAGATAAATGACCGCCAATATTAATTCTTGATTTAATATTATTGTATACTACATTAATCCACTTTCAAAGAGATGGACCAAAATTAAAGTAATTCAAAACGTTATCTATAAATGTCCAAGATACAGAGTCAAACACTTTTTCAAAATCTATGAATAATAGGAGACCTGGAATATTAGTATTTTCTGTATAATTTAAAATTTCATAAATAAGTCGTGTATTTTCACATATGTACCTTCCAGGCATAAAACCAGTTTGTTCTTTACCTATTAATTTATCTAATACTTTTTTCAGTCTATTTGCAATGGATGTAGATGCAATTTTATAAACTAATTTAATAAAGTGATTGGTCTCCAATTTTTAAGAAATTGTTTAGGCTTATTTTCTTTCGGAATACATATAATAATACCCTCTTTTTGAACTGTAGATAATTCCCCCCTTATCAAATCCATAGTTTATTGATCTCACCACAAAATGACCTAACTGTTTCCAGAAAAATTTGAAAAAGTCTGTAGAAAAACCATCAGACCCTGGACTCTTGTTATTTTTCATAGATTTCAATGCTAAAGATGCTTCCTCAAAAGAAATTAAACCTTCCAAAATTTCTGATTCCACATTTGTGAGTTTTGGGACATCGTTTTGTTGAAAGTAATTGTTTAAATCAATGTCATTTAGATTTGTATTTTCTGTATACAATTTTTCATAAAACATTTTTGTTTCCTGTAAAATTTCTGTTTGAGATATAATTGTCACACCATTATTTTTTTCTATTTTTGGAATTATTTTGGCTGTGTAATTTCTTGATTCTAAACCTTAAAAATATTTTGTTGGCTTTTCTCCCTCAGCTAACCATTTAACACGTGATCTAATTAAACTACCCTTAATTTTTTTATCCCTAACTTCTATTAATTCTCTTTTCTTATTCTCTAAATCTTCAATATTAGATTGATTTTTCCTCTTTTTCTTTACTAATTTTCTTTTTATAACTTGAATATGAGATTGTTTTCCCTCTTATTTCTGTTAAAAGTACATCTAAAAACAGTTGATCATTAATTTGAAATTGTATATTATCTTTTGGAATATTTTCAATGTTTTCTATATTATATATTGGCAATGCATATTGTTTTATTGTCTTTTTTATTACATTATTTACTTCATTTATAAATTCTTTATCAAACAGAAGAGAATTATCTAATTTCCATAGGCCCCTTCCTTTAGTAAAATCATTAAATTTTAATGTTAGTTTAATGGGGGAATGGTCTGACCTACAACTTGTCTCAATATCACATGAAATTATATCAGGAGACAGATTCTCTGTAATAAGAAAAAAATCTAATCTTGCTTGTTTGAGGGGATTCTTTTTCCTCCAAGTGTATCTTTTCTTTTGGGAATTTAATTCTTTGAAAGGCTCAATAAGTCCTACTTCTTCTTTTATCTCTAGTAATTTATCTCGTGCATTTGAATTGTTAACATTTATATAATTGAAATAGTCTAAATCCGGGTTCAAAATTAGGTTAAAATCACCACATATTACAACCGTTTCATTTGAGAAGTCAGAAATGTAATTTATTATTTCATCATAAAAAGCAGGGGAATCAGAATTTGGACCATACAGAGTACAAAGTGTAAATCTCTTTGTATCAACAGATATATCAATTATCAAGTAATTACCATTTATGTCTCCTTTTATCTTATGAATTTTATAGTCAAAATTATTTTGAAAAAGAATACATACACCTCTTGAATTTGAGGAAAATGAACTAAATATTGCATTAAAACCCCATTCTGCTCTTATTTGATTTTCTAATTTATTAGTAGGGTGTGTATCCGGTAAACAATAAATATTTGCATCATTCATATCATGCAAATAGCGAAAAACATCCCTCCTTTTATCATGGCCCCCTAATCCCTGACAATTAACTGAAATCATATCAACCATTATCTACAGATTGTTTGCAAAACATAAGGTGAATGTGCACAGTTGAAGAATGATAATTTACATGAACACTAAATATACAGTATATATAGTATTCTAGTCTTGATTAGCTAGGGCCTCATATGTACTTGAGAGTAGGACCCGCTACAAAAATTAGATCCAAGATGCCAATTCCAAGTTAACAGAAACATGCAGTACTAGTTCTGCTAGGATTTCCTTCAGTACTTTGGTACCAATTGTCATGTTCCCTTTCATTTGGACAAATAGCTCGATTTTCCTACATGTACTTGTACTTCAATGTAAAAGGGATAAAGTCTTATTTGAAAATGTCAACCCTATGTCAACAGATTAAATGATCTGCTACAATATTATTGCCATTGATTTCATATTTTTGAATGCAACTTACAGTTAGAAAAAACTGAAATGTCATGCATTTTATCATTCATTTTGAATATCCTGGAAAATTTAAATGGTAACTAAAGCTGGTGATGGTAGCCATAATTAGGGATAGTAAGTAAATATTGTATTTCTGTAAAATTGAACGCACCTTAAATGCAAACTGTCCTGACCAATCATACATGCCGCAGGAATGCATGAGGGACAATGTATTGCGAACAGCTGTGGATGTCAAGATTTTGTCATCTGTAGTCGGGCAGATTCCTCCATTAGCAAGTGTGGCTGCAATTTGTGCTCCCGAGTCACAAGTCACCTCTATAGAGCAACACTGTAAAATATGAAAAATCTTACATACAGCAGCCATCATGAATGAAGCTGTAGACACAGCCAACCTTATGAGAATCAGAATATTTCCTGGGGTTAAAACTTTGTTGTTCTAAAATTAAAACAAATTCTATTCCACATATTGTTTATTTACCTACTGTGTGTCCCAGCAAACCTGGAAAGTGTTTTTTTGTAAATATTTCATAAAATGTTGTCGTGTGGGAACATTAAATTTTTAATTTTGAATGGTATTTAACATCACACTCACACAATTTTGTAGTTACATGTTGGCAGCCAATTTTTATTGGAGGAGGACCACCAGCCTTCTGCATGTAAACTGGCAAAATTCGCAAAAAATCAGCTTAGTTTCCAGCCGGGCTTGAACCTGCACTGACCAGATATGAGAGACTTCATGGTTCAAAGCACTATGCTCTGACCGCTCGGCCACGGAGGTCCCCATTTTAAACACATTATACCTGACATGACCTAAAAAATTCATTGACTTACCTGGAAATAGAAGTCCAACACCTCCATTAGATTAGTTCCTTGTGGAAAACACTGGAAAACAAATTTCAAATGTAAAAGGCATTTAAGAAACGAGAGAGAGAAACCTAAAACCTAAAATATAGTGGAAATTATAAATTATATAAAGTATAGATTCAGGCTAAACATGAAAAATTCCAGGAAAAAAAAATGAAAAGAACTTTCCTAAAAAGTAAAAACAAAACACACTTTTGTTACTTTTAATTTACACTAATGATTTAATCAGAGATTAGGCCTACTTATGCTTGGCGAAAAAGTCAACAATTGACTTTTGTTTTCATATGGATCACTTCGTTATAATACTATAAAAGATGTTGGATGGGACATCAAGGGACATGGAAATTGATTTGTTATAGGCAAATATTCACAATATAAAATTTGTTATAGGGATACCATCAATGTTAGTATCTGGCAAAATTTAACCAACCTTTTTTTCTCTCATGTAATAACCCAATGCAAAGTTTCTATCTGCAGTCTCTCTCTCTGACAGGAATCTGTAAAATATTCCAAAGTTGTTTTTTAAACACAATTCACTTTCTTGTTATATACAGTATATATTGTAGTTGTGACATGTCATATTAGATTTTTTTTTTTTTTAATGGATTAAATTATCTATTTTATTTTAAATTTAGTATAAGACATTTGTTGCCCAAAATGTTATTCTTTTGAGCTATTCAATCACTGAACATAAACCACAGAACAAGTACCTATCAAACTATCTGTAATCAAATCTAAAGCTATTTCCAAAGGTGAAAAGTGTGAAAACAGGACTGAAAAATCTCAACTGGGTCTACCACTAAAAGAATTTTCTCAACATTGATGGCTCATCCAATCAAATTCCAGAAACTGATGACCTAAGTCTAGGAATATTTTCAATTCCATCTAATTCTGGGCCCGAGGCCATAAATATGGAAAATTCTCATACTAATTTTATTCTCAAAAGTTAAGAATTTATTCATCTGAGTAAAAAGTGAAAACTTGCGGAACATAATATGATTTTAGAATTTTCTCAATTGAGGTAAGATTGTCAAGGGGCAGTGTAAATCTTGTCCATGACATATGTCCCAATTTATGTCCTGAATCACTTAACTTTGATGTTTGAACGTTATTCTTACCATAATTTTTTATTATTTAATAATCTATCAAGAGGTATAAAAATCAAATAGGCAGCGTGTTTTGTGGCATAAAAAGGGGAATAGATATAAACCTTTTTAAAAACATTATAAACATCTTGTAAAATGCCAATACATGACCGAAGTCAGTAATTTATACATATAATATGTATAATGTATATAATAAACGATAGTCAAAATACAAGTAAATTAGTATAAGTACATTAGATAAGATAAATGACTCAGGACATACACTGGGGCACATGTACCAGAATTTACACTGTCCCTATTGTTAATATAAACAAACGTCGCATGGCAAAAACAAGCCAACAGATTAAAAAGTGTTGATCTCCTAAACCTATTTCATTCTAATAACACATTGTTTTCAAAAGCCAAAGGATTAAACATGTCCCGAAATACTCTAAGGCGACAATGACAATGACATTAGCATTTATTTATCCTGAGACGAACATAGGGGCCAGACATTTTCGCTGTTAAGAATTACATAAGTCAGCTACAGACTGTACTTAAGTAGTTTATCACTTGAGAAAGAAATTTGTAAAAAAAAATTCTTTATGATCCACAACTTTATTAAGTTGAGAAAATTCTCAAGATTTGAGTAAAATCTTGAAGTTGAGAAAAAAATTTGTCTGAGAATAGTTATATGGCCCTGGGCCATGATATCTGAGATTGAGCAAACTTGAAAATAGTCTTGAAAATAGTCTTACTGTGTAGGCTAAGTCAGTATCCTGAGAGTTAATCAAGGAATATTGTTTGTAATAAGCTAGTGTTTTGTGGCTTTAGATCCATTTGGCTGTTACTTGAGTAAGACTAAGAAGTTTACTCAATTTCGGCTAATCCTGAAATCAGGGTCTGGCACCATAAAACTTTAAAAATTCTTAAGTCTAAAATGTTTACTCAACTTTGGCTAATCTTGAAATCTGATTGGCTGAGCAGGCCAAGTTGAGAATATTCTCAGACTTGAGTAAATTCTCAAGTTTTGTGGTGCCAGGCCCTGATTGGCTAAGCAGGAAAAGTTAAGAATACTCAAAGACTTAAGAGCATTCTAAAGTTGTGAGCAAGTAGGCCCCAGGGTTTCATGTTTGTAAGTGCACTTCTAAAACCACTGAGACACTTTAAGCAATTTTAAGATAAAGTGAAATTTACCTTTTTATCTCAGCATGCTCACTTTCACTCTTTTGAGTCCCATTCACACTATTTTGGAGATCCACATTTAGGTTTTATGCAAGTACATGTAGATCTGATTGGTCAAAAACTCAATCTTGCACTGAGCTCATGTCTTTCCATAAACTGTCTGAAATCGTATGTAATTATGTAACCTATTTTCTGTATTTCTTAAAGGGGCATTTACTGCATTTTTTTTTCTCAAAAAGATTCTTTTTCTTTTTCCTACTTAGATAAATAAACAATAACAAAAAAGAGAAATACATAGGTATAAAAATCTTACATTTCTATATATTTTGTGAAGTGTTTGAGACACCCAATTTGGCACTTTTTCACTTGCAGTTGATTAACTCAACATTATATATATGGTGGTATATGAATACCACACTGGACCTGACCTTATTTTCACCGAATATATAGGAATGTAAGATGTTTTATGCCTGTGTATAGATCTTACTTGTTATTGTACATCAAGTCCAAGTAGTAAAAGAAGACAAAAAACAAAATAATTTTTTTTTATAAACACAAAGTATCAGCACAAGTACAAAGTAGAAAATAAATTGTCTTACACAGCGTTATTGAAAGCTAGATACTCCCCTCCTGTCATTCTCTTCAAAATTTTTGTCGTCTGCAAAAAAATAAAAATAATAATAATAATATGTAGAAAACTATAGCTTCTGATAATAAGATTTGCCTATCATGAACTTTGATAACATAACCATTAGTATTTAAATTCTGAATTTGATGTTGTTTTACGCCACACTCAATAATTTTTTGGTCACATGGTGGCGGCTAGTTTTTAGTGGTGGAGGAGAGAACCCAATTCCAATGTAAATGGGAAGAGACCACCGGCCTTCTACAAGTAAACAGGCAAACGTTTTCACAAAAATCAGCTTAGGTTCCAGCCAGACTCGAACCCATACTGACTAGAGGTAAGTGACTTCAAAGTTTGAAACTCAATGCTCAAACCAATCGCCACATTGACACCATGGGGCAGTTTTACTTAAGTTCGTATCTGTCTTCCTATGTATAAACTTACATCCGAGTCTACATCTGCTCTAAACTATTAATAATTTCACATGTAACTTAGTTTAGGTTAACGAGTAAGCGAATGTTTACGACTTTTAGTGCAAAGGAAACTACGTACACATTAATAAAATCGTAACTTGTGCTACATCTGAAGTTAGGTCTACATTTGCTGGCAAAGTTACAACTTTTAGTGAAACTGGCCCCTTATCTTTAGTTAAAATGTGCTATATTTTGCTAGCTGAGTAAAAGAACATGTAGCAATCTGTGCTTTTTGACTTCATTTGGATATAACTATGATATACCACCAACATAACTATGAGAGATACCAACAACATGGCTATGAGAGATACCACTGATATAACTATGAGAGATACCACCAACATAACTATGAGAGATACAACCAACATAACTATGAGAGATACCACGAACATAACTATGAGAGATACCACCAACATGACTATGAGAGATACCACAAACATAACTATGAGAGATACCACCAACATGACTATGAGAGATACCACAAACATAACTATGAGAGATACCACCAACATAACTATGAGAGATACCACCAACATAACTATGAGAGATACCACCAACATAACTATGAGAGATACCACCAACATGACTATGAGAGATACCACCAACATGACTATGAGAGATACCACAAACATAACTATGAGAGATACCACCAACATAACTAAGAGAGATACCACCAACATAACTATGAGAGATACCACCAACATAACTAAGAGAGATACCACCAACATAACTATGAGAGATACCACCAACATAACTAAGAGAGATACCACCAACATAACTATGAGAGATACCACCAACATAACTAAGAGAGATACCACCAACATGACTATGAGAGATACCACCAACATGACTATGAGAGATACCACCAACATAACTAAGAGAGATACCCACCAAACATAACTAAGAGAGATACCACCAACATAACTAAGAGAGATACCACCAACATAACTAAGAGAGATACCACCAACATAACTAAGAGAGATACCACCAACATAACTAAGAGAGATACCACCAACATAACTAAGAGAGATACCACCAACATACCACCAACATGACTATGAGAGATACCACCAACATAACTGTGAGATACCACCAACATAACTATGAGATACCACCAACATAACTATGAGAGATACCACCAAACATAACTAAGAGAGATACCACCAACATAACTAAGAGAGATACCACCAACATAACTAAGAGAGATACCACCAACATAACTAAGAGAGAGATACCACCAAAATATGAGATACCACCAACATAAGAGAGATACCACCAACATACCACCAACATGACTATGAGAGATACCACCAACATAACATAACTATGAGATACCACCAACATAACTATGAGAGATACCACCAACATAACTATGAGAGATACCACCAACATAACTGTGAGAGATACCACCAACATAACTATGAGAGATACCACTGATATAACTATGAGAGATACCACCAACATAACTATGAGAGATACCACCAACATAACTAAGAGAGATACCACCAACATAACTATGAGAGATACCACCAACATAACTATGAGAGATACCACCAACATAACATGACTATGAGAGATACCACCAACATAACTATGAGATACCACCAACATAACATGACTATGAGAGATACCACCAACATAACATGACTATGAGAGATACCACCAACATAACATGACTATGAGATACCACCAACATAACATGACTATGAGAGATACCACCAACATAACTATGAGATACCACCAACATAACATGACTATGAGAGAGATACCACCAACATAACATGACTATGAGATACCACCAAACATAACATGACTATGAGAGATACCACCAACATAACATGACTATGAGATACCACCAACATAACATGACTATGAGAGATACCACCAACATAACATGACTATGAGATACCACCAACATAACATGACTATGAGATACCACCAACATAACATGACTATGAGATACCACCAACATAACATGACTATGAGATACCACCAACATAACATGACTATGAGAGATACCACCAACATAACTATGAGATACCACCAACATAACATGACTATGAGATACCACCAACATAACATAACATGACTATGAGATACCACCACAACATAACATGACTATGAGATACCACCAACATAACACCAACATGACTATGAGATACCACCAACATAACTATGAGAGATACCACCAACAACATAACATGACTATGAGATACCACCAGATACATAACATGACTATGAGAGATACCACCAACATAACATGACTATGAGATACCACCAACATACTATGAGAGATACCACCAACATAACTATGAGAGATACCACCAACATAACATGACTATGAGATACCACCAACATAACTATGAGAGATACCACCAACATAACATGACTATGAGATACCAACATAACTGTGACCAACATAACATGACTATATGAGAGATACCACCAATGAGAGATACATAACTATGAGATACCACCAACATAACATGACTATGAGAGATACCACCAACATACATAACATGACTATGAGATACCACCAACATAACTATGAGACTATGAGATACCCACCAACATAACATGACTATGAGATATACCACCAACATAACGATGAACTATGAGAGAGATACCACCAACATAACATGACTATGAGATACCACCAACATAACATGACTATGAGAGATACCAACGATATAACTATGAGAGATACCACCAACATAACGATGAGAGATACCAACGATATAACTATGAGAGATACCAACGATATAACTATGAGAGATACCACCAACATAACTATGAGAGATACCACCAACATAACTATGAGAGATACCACCAACATAACATGACTATGAGAGATACCACCAACATAACTATGAGAGATACCACCAACATGACTATGAGAGATACCACTGATATAACTATGAGAGATACCACCAACATAACATGACTATGAGAGATACCACCAACATAACTATGAGAGATACAACAAACATGACTATGAGAGATACCACCAACATGGTAATGAGAGATACCACTAACATGGTAATGAGAGATACCACCAACATGACCATGAGAGATACCACCGATATAACTATGAGAGATACCAGCAAAAAGGGATCTGAAAAGTATGGCAGCTATTTCCAATGTGGTTCAAAAGTGACCTTGATCTTGGGTATTAATACAATGTTTCACAATTCATCATTAAATGAGTGAAATGTCTCATAACTAACGCCCAATCTGATGGGACTATATGGACATGGCCCTTTTTGTTTACAATAATAGAGCTCAGTACACTAGGATACTACCTACAGAGGTTGAGTAAAATCTGCTGGGTGTTTTTTTATCAGAAACCAAAAATATTAAAACAAAAACATGATGGACAACACACATGACACATGATGACAAACAACAAGAGCATATTCTTTTGGTCACTTCTCGATCACTCCTTGACCTGTCTGTGATCGATGCACAAAAAAGCAAAAATGGAGTAGTCCTGGATTTGTTTTTCTCCAGGACTGCTTCTGTTTACCGGTATGTTTTATTGGTTATTTCAAGGAAGTAATCCGGAATGTTTAAAAATGCAACAGAATTGATCCAGAAGTAATGGTAACATCTTCCACTTAATTGAAAATAGAACAGCCTTGAAAATAGAACAGCCTTGAAAATAAGAGGTATAAAGATGGAAATCATGATGGTAGACGATCTACTAGATACAGACAGTGAACATTTTCTCAACTTTGTACATGTATATATACGTCGTCTTGTCACGTGATCTCTTCCGAGTACTACCTGGGTTTAAAACAGAAAGGCAAAATCGATCATGGATTTAAACTTTTATCAAACAAATACAGTTGGAGTGATCCATGATTGATTCTTATGACCAAAAGTATATGCCCCAAGTTACACACAAGTCAAAGGTCATCATAAAACAATCTATTTCAACATGTTCAACAAATATTTTTATTTCTAAACATATGAAATGATACGTACATAATCAAACCTGTCTGCATGATTCATGTCTGGTTTGAGTAGGGAACATAAAACAATGGCGCCCGAGTTGATCATAGGATTATGTGGTTTGACTATAAAAATAAAGAAAATGAGGACATTGTCAATTAGTGATGGAACAAGAACAGAATATAATTGAAAATCGGTTTACCATTATTTATGCTGATTATGAATTACAAAAGTCAAGAATCACTTAATTGCTCTTAATGGGTTTTCTATGCTACAGTGCTAAATGTGCAGGGGTCAAACAATGTGAAATGTAATACTTTCAACTGGTGACAAAAAATAAACTTATGATGCCTTCGTTGTTTTGAAGAATTAAGGCATCTAGGTCACAATTCTATCTTCCAAATTATCATCAGGAATAAGGAGTGATAACCCGGTTTATTAATTGATGTCATTAGACCATTCAGAGGTACAATTATCAGCCATATTCTGGAGGGGAAATACACAATGACCTAATGTGGTCAGGTACATGTACAGATTGATTACATGTATGTCTAAACCTCCACATCTATAATATTATCCATAGGTTCTGTCTGTCCTATATACAGACATAAAAAATTAACATCATTAATGTTATATTCATTTAATGAAGCTTGTATAGCGATCCTCACTGATTTTACTTAAAAGTTTTAACTCAGAAATGTGTAAGCAAGATTGTGGTGTCTTCTACGACGTCCACACTCCACACCATAAATTATACAGAGAAATGAACGCACCTCATTGTTATGATTTCAATACAAAAATGATTGAATTTCAATTACAAACTGGTAAATTTTAAACACAGACAATAATGCAATAAACTGACAGTAATGGCAGCTATCACATTTATATAAACTCAATAATCTTTATTTTTTTACTTTGAATCTGGCTCCAAAAAATTGAAACTGGTGACAGATATTGACAACTGGCTATTATTTGGCACCATATATTCTTCAGCCAGTGCAGCCCCTGGTATAAAAAAGAATTTACAATCTAACATCCTTATCATAGAATACAGGAGGAATATGAAATACAGTAAAACCTGCTTTAGCGACCACCTGTGTATAAAGACCACCTGGTCAGAAAGACCATTTTTTGCTGTCCCCAATAGTACCATTTGTGTACAAATCAACCTCTATATAGCACCACCTCCCTATAAAGACCTGTTTTCTTGTGTCCCTAAGGAGGAGGTCGTTATATACAAGTTTCACTGTAAATCAAGAATTGCTTTGTATGTCTTTCTTACAGTGAATGTCATATACTGTAATGATATTTGATATTTAGAAAAGTTATCAAAGTTTCTATTTTATCTCGACGCATAAACAGGATTTGTGTGCCAGGGAATCCCCAGTAATGATAATTAAATTGACAGCACACTACAACATGTGCAACAACTGACATTTTCATGAGAAGACAGGCAATTGATTATCTCTGATCATGCATTTAATGGCAGACAATAAAAAATTGAAAAACAAAAGTCAGCGATTGCAAAAAAAATGTGTATATTGTCCGATTCACCTAATGAGACAGGGTTTTGATGTTTTGATTTGATTTTTTGTTTTACGCCATACTCAACAATCTTTCAGTCATATGATGGCGTCCAGTTTTTATTGGTTGGGGAGAAACCCCGGTTACCTGGGTAAAGACCACTGACCTTCCTCAAGTAAACTGGCAAACTTTCCCACATAATTCGAAACGACCCTAGCAGGATTGGAACCAAATGCAGCAGGGTGAAGTAACGTTTTGATTATCATACAAATGTTTCTAGTTTTGACAGGCTCAACAAGAAAAGCTTTATTATCAACTGAAAAGCCGAACGATTACCGTATTTTACGGCCTATAGGTCGATATTTTTTTTCTCCAAAGTTGTGACCTCGACCTATTCAACACATCAACTTATCTTAAAAAAAATAGTGAAATATTTAACTTGTATCTGCAATTCCTCATTTTAACATGTAATTCAACATTTTCCACAGGAAAATCTAGGGGCCTACTCCAAACACCCATTTGTATTTACACTTAATAGGACTATTAAATGCGACCTCGTGTGTGTGTGTAATGCACTGTGTTCATAATCAAGTGACAAAATAATGATCTTTCAAGTTACAATATCATTGGGATTCAAGACTGTGTCAGAAACTGCGTAATAAAAATACACCGTTTACATTATATTTATACCGGACGGTTTATACTTTTGAATGATTCCCTTATCTCGGCACCCCACTATGAAGTTGAAGTCTTCATTCAGACTTTCAGGACACTACAAGCTGTGTTCACTGGAACGTGACCTTCAACTGATAAGGATCACCAGGCAGTCTTTGAAGTTGGGAAAGTTTTGGAAAAAGTGTTACATAAATTAATTGACACTAAATCTTGAGTATTTAATTGTTTGACAATTGCAGCTGCATAATAATATAGGCCAATGTAAGGATAAGACAAGGATTGAGGTCACTTGTGTTAACAGCATACTGTAAATAATTTAATGATGATTTGACAGGTAATATAATAGCAATGTATACATATACATAATCAGTACACACAAGTAATATAAGTGATGTTAAGTATGATAAAATGCAACTTAGTATGCTTTTTAATCACCCCTATTTAATACTGTACCGTAAAATAGGCCGATCACTCTGATTATTTTAGTAGGCTACCATCGTGTTAGCACCAGTTATTAAACATAAACGATGCATTTTTGTGTTCTCCCATTCATGTTTCCATCTCTACCGACATCGACCGTTCCTCCTCTTCGACCTATCTAATACTTAAACCTGGATTTTTGCCAAAAATCGGCCATTCGACCTATCCCCCATATCGACCTATAGGCCATATAATACGGTACTCTTGCCAGTGTAATTTTAATGTTTTACCTAAAATCCAAATTTGTCAAAGTCGAGAAAGGGTTCACAAGATTCCGCCCCGCCAGGTAATTTGGATTTTACTATATATATATGAACAAAAATATTATAAATTAATCTTCACTTACATTCATAATCCAAAGAAATCTCATTAAAACTTCTGCCACTGGGTTCATGACCTACGTACTTGTGAACGACCTCTGGGTCACGATCATTTTGGACCATGGCATAGGTCAGAGGTTTACTACAAGACTGTAAACAAAATGGAACGTTACTGTCGCCGATAGAATGCCTATAAAAGATAAAAATAAACCAGATCAATACATGTCCTGTGATGCTCCTAATTCTAAAAAGGTCACAATAAGGGTCATATGAATTATGTACTGCGCAAATCGGTCTCCAATCAGTCGATAAGCCAAATGAGTAGGTTAGTCTGTGTGACCTCAGCCCAAAATGGTAAGCGAGTGAAATAAATGGACAAAATGAAGCTGGTTTCAATAGCAGACATTAAACAGCTTATTCTTACTACTTCAGAGGCTCTATCAAGCCATACAGATACTATCTGGTCCAATTTACAAGAATATCAAACCTTGATTGACAATAAACTTGAGAAAATTGAACAGAGAACAATGATCTTTGACTTTTCAAGGCCTGTATGAACCATTTTACTTTTAGAGGTTGACAGGTATGGGATGAAAGAAATGAGAAAAAAATTATTAGATGACAAGACATTTTTGTAACTTACCTTTGGCCATCTACTGTACATATAGATATCCCCCAGAAATCAGGACTAAATCTTGCCAACTGAGGAATATAATTTGCAACCTACAAAATGAAAGACAAATTTAAAAATGAAAGTAGATATACATGTATGTAGTTCAAATTGCTAACAATCTTTTAAATAAGCCTAAATTCAAATCTAAAATAGACTTCAGAGGGGCATTAAAATTTTAAAGTAACAGCATATCAAGAAAAGGCAGACACATGCAACATTTTTTAAATTCTTTAAGCGATCAAATATATTTTGTTTTAGAGTAGGACCAATAAATAATTTTGTTTATATTGTTACAATGGTATTTGTCATCACACTCAACAATTAATTCATTCAAACCTTGGCGGCAAGTTTTTTAAAAAAGGAAGAAAGCCTGTTTAAATTGTATCCTTGAAAAAACCACTAGCCTTCCACAAATAAATCAGAAAACCTTCTCACAAAGTCAGCTTACAGTGGTATGTTCAAGATGGGGTCAAACCTGTAACAACCACGGGAGGGGGGGAGACTTTAACAAGTAAATCAGAAAACCTTCTCACAAAGTCAGCTTACAGTGGTATGTTCAAGCTGGGGTCAAACCTGTAACAACCACGGGAGAGGGGGAGACTTTAACACATCAACCCCTGAAAAGACAATGAACACTTCTATAAATCAATGATTTTGGCCAGTCTAAATCTGTCTTCAGGGGTGTATGAGTAAAAGTGTAAGGCTCTTACTGTTAGGCCACCAATATATTTGATGCCATCTGCCACTGAAATGTGGTTTTACAAGATGGGTGGTCTCTGAAATGAGAATTCATATAAAGGATTATTTAAAGGGGCAATAGCTGCATTTGTTTTTTTAAAACAATCCTTCATTTTTTACTTCTTTAAAAATTGATAAAAAAATAACAAAAAAGAGATATACACAGGCACAAAAAAAAAAAAATTAAATTCCTACAAAATTTGTGAAAATTGTTTGAGAACCCCAGTTTGGCAATTATTCACTTGCAATTGATAAATTCAAAATGACTATTTGTATATGCATATGACACCGGACCTGACCTTACTTGCACAAAATATATAGGAATGGGCGATGTTTACCGCCTGTGTACACCTGACCTTATTATCACAAGATATATAGGAATGGGCGATGTTTACTGCCTGTGTACACCTGACCTTATTATCACAAAATATATAGGAATGGGCGATGTTTACTGCCTGTGTACACCTGACCTTATTATCACAAAATATATAGGAGTGGGCGATGTTGACTGCCTGTGTACACCCGACCTTATTATCACAAAATATATAGGAGTGGGCGATGTTTACTGCCTGTGTACATCTGACCTTATTATCACAAAATATATAGGAGTGGGCGATGTTTACTGCCTGTGTACACCCGACCTTATTATCACAAAATATATAGGAGTGGGCGATGTTTACTGCCTGTGTACACCTGACCTTATTATCACAAGATATATAGGAATGGGCGATGTTTACTGCCTGTGTACACCCGACCTTATTATCACAAAATATATAGGAATATGCCATGTTTACTGCCTGTGTACACCTGACCTTATTATCACAAAATATATAGGAATGGGCGATGTTTACTGCCTGTGTACACCCGACCTTATTATCACAAAATATATAGGAATATGCCATGTTTTATGCCTGTGTACACCTGACCTTATTATCACAAAATATATAGGAATATGCCATGTTTACTGCCTGTGTACACCCGACCTTATTATCACAAAATATATAGGAATATGCGATGTTTACTGCCTGTGTACACCTGACCTTATTATCACAAAATATATAGGAATGGGCCATGTTTACTGCCTGTGTACATCTGACCTTATTATCACAAAATATATAGGAGTGGGCGATGTTGACTGCCTGTGTACACCCGACCTTATTATCACAAAATATATAGGAATGGGCCATGTTGACTGCCTGTGTACACCTGACCTTATTATCACAAAATATATAGGAATATACAATTTTTATGCCTGTGTACATATATCGCTATTATTTGTTATTGGTCTTCAAATACAAGTAGTAAAAGTAGAAAAATCTGAAATCATTTTCTGGTAAATGTTCACCAAGTGGTTTTCAAAATGTGGTACTAAAAGACTGATGGTCTTTTATGAGAGTGGTCTCTCAAGACAGGCTCCACTAATAGTGCATTATCCACACAGCTAAACATCTTTACAGTGACTTTGATCGGGTAGAAATAATTCCATATTGTAAATGATAAGAAAAGGACAAGGGGACCAACAGGTCTAAACAGTCAACTGAGTAAAATGTGTAATTACAACTGGAACATGTTGATCATTGGTTCGTGAGAAGATTTTCAAAGATGTACCAAGCGTTCAAAATTTTTTATTGCTTACAGAGCTTCCATGTGTCCTGACCCTTTTTCATATGCAGACTGTATGTAGCTTCACATGGGGTTAGATTTTGCTAAGTTTGGTTAAAAATTGACCAATTGGATCTTGAGGAGAAATGGAAAATGTGTAAAGATTGGTGGAAAACTTATATTTATAAGTGTCTGTGATCTTGACCCCATGACCTCTAATCTTTGATAATTCGGAACAACTTTCTAATATATCTTTGTATACAAATGTCAATCAGTTTGAAGTTAATATGCCATTTATATAAATCTTTGCCATATCTTATATCATTTGAACTGCCCCTTTGTGGCTCATTTATAAACAGATTTTATTTTCATTCACAAACTTTGTAGATAATGACTTAACAAACATGCTAACTTAATTTGCAAGAAATTTTATCCTTGGTTCATCAAAAGATTTTTAAAAGAAGTACCAAATTTTGTCCCTTTTAGGCCCCTTGTGGAGTCCCTATGAGTCAAAGCCCCTTTTCCATGCAAACGATATGTGGCTTCACATGAGGATAGTTCCTGCCAAGTTTGGTTAAAATTGGCCTATTTTTTTTCTAAAGGTCAACAAGTTCAACAACAGACAAAAAATGATCAATTGACTCACATGACCTAAGATTTCTATTTCCCATTTAGTGGAACACCTTAAACTTCTATGTATATTTATATGCCAAAACATCCAGATTTCACGAAAATAAAACACAAAAAAACCGGTCTTTAGATGGAGGTCGTCTTTATATAAAGGTTGATTTGTACACAAATGGTACTATTTGGGGACATCAAAAAAAAAAGGGGGGGTCTTTGTAACCAGGTGGTCTTTATACACAGGTTGTACTGCACATAAGTAAATGATTAAAAAAATCTCACATGCATAACCATGCAAAAGTATATCCCATTTTCTTGAGTGTGTGTGGGGGTGTCTTTTGTTTTCTTTGTGCCTTGGTACAAAATTAACAGCACTTATTAACATTGCCTCAGAAACAAAGTGCATTTGCACATAAACACTTTGCACAGACACAGTGGATTTTAATTACATGTTGTAGATTAAAATGCACAGGTAGCTTGAAGCTTGTGTGTAAAATTAGACACCCAATTATTTTTACAATGAAACCAATTGCTATGACATTTAAATGACTGATTCTCTTAAATAGGTCTTTTATGCATTGACCTACATCTGATACTAAATTATTTCAGTATACTATCTTTTGCCAAGGTTTACCTTCAAGCTTGTTAACCATGACTCAAAATTTGTAAATAGTGGTATTCTGAAATACAGATGCCTGCCTCCATTGTCTAACAAGCATAACGAATTGTACAGGGTAACCTAATTCTTATATAAATAGCAAACAAGAGATGACCTTCACATACACACGATATACTGTTGTATTATATGTGGGCATTTTTTTGTTTTGTTTTGGCAATACATGAATGTTTGAAATAGATTCATGTTATTTCCCCAGTATTGTCAAGAGACTGCAAAAATTTGATTGATTTTCCTACAAACTATTTGCATGATCAGATAAGCTTCATCAATCGATAAAGATTTATAGAAAGCTTAGTTAATTTGTGATGTTACAACACGCATATATACAAACAAGTTTTTTCTTTCATGTGACAACTCCATGTAAAGTTCATATAAGTGGAACATGTACCTTAAATAAATCAAATAAATTTTGAAATAAAAGTACAGTATTATCTTTTGAGAAAAAAAATTGGTTCATGTTTCTAAAAGTATTGAAAACTGGTACAGTAAAACCTGCTATAGCGGCCACATCTATATAAGGATTACCTGTTTATAAAGGTCAGTTTTTTCAAGTCCCTTGACTACGTAATTCAACTAAATTGAACTTGTGTATAAGGGTCACCTGCACATAAAGGTCAATATTTTCTGGTCCCTTGGGTGGCCCCTATATACAGGTTTCACTGTATTTGTGAAATTTTAGTTTATTTTTCTTTTGTGATTGTTTATCCCTGTAAATATTCGTGTATATTTTCTGATGATATCTATACAAGAGCTTTATCATGATACAAATCACTACCCTGGGCTCATATGCTGGTCGGTGACAACCGTTTTAGTGATCATATTTCGGAAGACCTCATGACTCTTCATTAAATTTTACTGTATTATAATTTCATCGGAAGACAAAGTCTATGTTTATGCAGTGAAAGATAAATCTACAAAGATGTTTGTTAATATTGAGCCCTGCTTTGTGGTAGCAAGTACGCAAGCATTTCATTAAGTAAGATTCAGACATCAAAATATAAAGTCCGGAACCTTTTGGGGTGCATTTTTATGGATGTCATGATGATAATCAGTAAATTTTTATCGTTACCTTATTGGGAATTTTAAGGTCATTTTAGGGGGAAATTTAGGTATTTTTGTTGAGGGGAAATAGAAAATTATCGGCTACAAAATGCTGTGGTGAAAAACACTATATTCAAGAACTTTTCAAGGTCTGAGTGAACCCTGCATAAGGAAATATTTTTAAAGTTATCTGGAGCACTGTATTTGACTTACTGGGTTTTTTTTTTGTGTGTGTTTATTAACACTCAACAATTTTTCAGTTTAGCCATGGCAGCCATCTTTTATGGCGGAGGGGAAAACCTGTTTAACAAAACATAAAAAATAACAATAGCCTTCCGCAAGTAAACTGACAAACTGACAAACATCAAGACAGTATAATCCATAAATACATTGGAGTACATCAATGAAATGAAGAGCATACTCATAGGAGGCAAATGTCTAAGGGAGTCCAAGAAGGTTGTTGGATACTGGTGCGGGACCTATTCTCAGACAGTGCCTATTGTCAGACACTTCTCTTTGACTGTAAATGAACAAAATTTTTCCAGATATTTTTTATATATCATCGGGCTTTAAACATTGATTGAAACATGTTATGTACAGAAATTATGATTAATAATTCCACTACAACATTGTAATCGCATGGTAACCTATTGTGATACAGAATTTCAAAGTAATTCTATCAGTTGAACTGAAGATATTTGGTAAAAACCTCGATTTTTGTCCGAGAATAGGTTCTGCGCCAGTACACCCCCCCCCCCCCCAAAAAAAAAGAGAAAAGAATAGAAAAACCAATCAAAATCCCAAGGAGACCAAACACTTTGCTTTTGTGAAAGTATAAATATACGGTACCTCTCCATTTGTATTAGTTCGTATTTTCCAGTACATTTTGTCAATTTGTTGTTTAAAGGAATGGAATTCTGGAATGATGAACGCATTTTTGAATGCTTTACTGATCAGAATTATGTTGTCTTGTATACATCTAGAGAAAAAAAGAAAACAAAATGATGTTAATGCTCTTATTCACTTGAAAAGTTGACAGAATTCATTAGACTTTTAACTTCAGGTTAAGAACTCTAAAGTAATACCGTATACATGGAAAAATTTAGCTCCTGTTTAAATTTCTTAGTTGTTAGATGATACATGCAGGGCAAATTTTAAATGCAAGTGAAATTTTCAAGCTAAGTAAATGAAGCATGGATATACACGCCATACATAAAACTATGGTGAATTATTCCAAATTTAAGCCAGAATGAAAATGTTTTCTGTCATTATAGGGTGAAAATATCAGGGTAATACAGTATTCTGTGTTTTGGTAATTAGACATGTCCAGCAAATAGATGTAACCAATCAATTACTTGTACTGAAAACACGGGTACTATATTCACTTTCATCATTGTTGCTGTCTGCTACAAACAAAATGCTAGTTGGGCTTGTGATGTACTTTGTAATTGATCTAAACAAATCCAACTTTCACCAAAAATTTAATCCAGTTTCCCAAAATGCTGATATCTTTGTAGTCATGGTAACAGCACGGTACATCAAATCGACCTTTCCCCAAATGTCCGACACATGGCTCTCCATGAGCACTACTTGACATCATTTGATTGTGACATCATCATATTCATGCTAATGTTTGATGACCCATTTGATTGTGATGTCATAATTGAAAATCTGAAATCTGCCAAAAGGTGTCATATCTTGCAAAAGGTCAATTTGGTAAAGAATTGTGTGTGTTTTTTGAAAGTTTGTAGATAGCACTTTTCTTACAGTGTAACAATAATATCTGACTTGTTAAAAAATACACACATCAGTTCATGTTGAAGCACTTGTGCTTGTATATTCTGTCTTTTCGTTAGTAAACGTTATCTCCCATGTCAGCAGGTATCGATTGTGACGTCATGTCTTTATGTGAGAAAGTTAAATCATTTTTACACAAACATATGATGTCACAATTGATAACTTTCCTCATATGCACAAACAACTGATATCAAAATCGATACCTGCTACAAGGGGTGGTAACTCTGGATAATGAAAATACCTAATGCATGTAATACAACTCCCCAAATTTAAGAGAATCTTGTTATCTTATTTGATTTCAAAATATTTCAGCACTTCACAATTTTGTAATCAATCCTTGAATTCAATCAGAACAACTACATAAAATTATTATAATGTTGTTTAGATTGATATTGAATGGTTTAGCAACTTTTAAAACTCGAAAAGAAAATCAAAAGACCTACTCTTTAAATGATTTTTTATCTATAAAAACACCACCAAACGAGTCCACAAGAGTATCATGGTCTGTTGATGTCTGTAAACTTTCAAAATTCTGCATACATTCCTTGAGTCTTGGATCTGTTTCTCTTAACCCAGTAGCAGTTAACATCTATAAATTGAAATACATGTATGATTATTATACCAGCTAAAATTGCCCATAATAAAAAGAAGATAAAAAAATCATTCATAACATTGCTGATTTCATAATAGAAACTTCTGAAATGAAATCTTATTCAGTCTCTCTCTTTCTCAGTTTTTCTTGCGGAAGGTCGGTGGTCTTTACCCGGGTAACCGGGGTTTCTCCTCCACCAATAAAAACTGGACGCCATCATATGACTGAAAGATTGTTGAGTATGGCGTAAAACAAAAAAATCAACAACAAATCTTTTTCAGTTTTCAGTTATTGTACCAAGCATATATTCTCCCCGATACCTAAAGTCTGTAATCAAATAACAAGTACCTACAAAATGTACAATACATTCTCTTTTCGGACCAGTAATTTTTGCAAACAAATGAGTCACTTCCTAACGACTTAATTGTCTTCTTTCTGCAGTACGCTTCAGTAAGATTGAGTTGCTTTACAGTGTTAACACAACTTTGCTTTGATCTTGACTGCAAGGTGTTCGTTGACAGATGTCAAAATTTTACTTTCATGTGAATCTACCTCTATGAAAATTACTTGGCAAGTTGAACATAAGGCAATGGAAATCTTAATTTTTAGTTACACAGATTTTAAAAATTGGGTCAGAAAAGGGGGAAAAAAAGGAAACAAAAAATTCAACATTTTAATGAACTCTCGTCTCTATAAATGTACATGTTATACTGAAAGTTTGTGTTGCATAAGTACATGATATAGTTGAAACTTGAAGTTGAATCTGAACTACGTGATTATTCCTCAAACACTATTGTTCTGACTGAAATATCAATATTTCCTTTGATGAAATTGTTTGTTTCTGGCTGTTTATCTGCCTCTTAAACAATTCCTAACCCAGGGTTTTCCCTGACGCAAATATTCTGCATATTTACGCGTAAAAATCCTAAATGACGCCTAAAATAAGATCTATTGAGTCCTAGTGGACGCATTGAATACTTGATGTGTTTCAAGATCGTTTGGGTTTATATATCGCTGTTCTTATGTTCTAGTGCAATTCCACAAGAAACTGAATTATCATTTTATTAATAATAAAACAGGAAAATCTTTACCTCTAATATAGACCTAGAATCAACAAAATAACATCATTCATCACTCTATGGGTACTTCCGGAAGTATAAATTAAAGAAGGATACCAAATCCGAATTTCATTTGAATTATGGAAATTAAAAAATAATAATGAAAGTACTAATGATAGTTATATGAAATGATCTATTTGCACAAATGTTTATGTAAATCTTACATATGATAAAGTACTTTTATACTTGAAAAGGATAAAATAGATATAATTTTCAAATAAATAAATTTGAGGCATCAATTAGTAGGCTACATGTATTTAGTAACTTTTCAGTTTTGCATCTATATTTCTAAAAACATGTAATTGTATTACAATTCATAGATTTTTAATACATGTATAAATTTTCCATATGATTTCAAATGTAGTTAAAAACAACTATATTTTATTTAATTTCTTATAAACCTTTAATCTATATATAGTACATGTATGTATACCATAATCATATATTGAATTAAGGGAACTCTGAGGGTTGAAGAACAAACCAAGAAATTACGATGGTGTTCAGGAACATATAAAAATGGCGCTGATGTTTTGTTTCACATATGAGTGCCGGAAAAACTACTCACTCTCCCGACATGATTAAGTTGTACTCTTGATATTTTCCCTATGGGGATGTCTGCATTTATCAACAAAAGTGCAATTTGACATTCAGTTTAATTCTGGTCGAATTGAAGTGGACTCCTAAATTACCAAATGGACTCCTAATTTTGTAATTGTGGGAGTCCATGGACTCCTCATTTGAAAATCCCAGGGAAAACCCTGCTAACCTGATCCATGCATAGAAAGGTCACCACTGCATAATGATAGTAAACGTTGAACAGTTTTAAATTTTCACAAACAGAGGTAACAACAACTAAAAAAACCGCTTAGATGATGAAGATGAAATGACAATTTACTTTAAAAAACTACAATAGCCAGGAAACTTTCAGTTGTGAAGTACATGTAGACAAGAATTCTAGGTCATCTCATTTTGTATTTTAACCCAAATTGTAGTAAAATTAGGGTCAGAGCAATGGAGGATCTCATGCTTCCCAAGTCTCCCCCATAAAAAGGGAGACTCCTGATTTTCTATGTAAAATTTTGATAATTTTTTCAAGAAAAATGCATATCTCCCCCATGGAAAATTTAAGTTTTCTTATTCTTACAAAAATTTAGAGTCTCCCCAATGAGATTGAAAAATCTTCTCTATGAAATTTTTTCAAGGTTGGCAAGTATGGGATCTGCAAAACTTAAAGTAACATTTAATCTACCTAACCACTGTGCATTGATTCAAACATTATGAATTTAACTGAATGCCCTAGGCTTAAATTTAAACATTCTCCTGCATGGCTTTATCTAAAGACCTTGGAGTCTCTTTGCTACTTTGATAGTGTATCATAGCTTTTTCCTTTCCCAAGTAATCTTAACTTGAAATGCTAAGTATTAAATAACACAATGCACAAAACTTTTAATCTGTTCAAAAGAAATTTTTCATAATAAATAAAAGGAAATTGTGCAATTCAGTAAAAGGGCTCCTTAATCATATTAAAAGTGGAAATCTTCAGTTTTTGAGGTATACCGTAAATATTCTGCCACCTGAATTCGAATTTAAATTTTAAATAGCGATTCACACAACACGATGATTTTTCTGTCATATGTTGGCAGCCAGTTTTTAACAGTGTAGGAGACTCTGGTTACTATGTACTTGGGAGGAGACCATGATCCTCACGCAAGTAAACTGGCTATTCTGCCAGTGAGCCGCCATAAGCAATGTACAAATGTACATGTACAGTATCACCATGTTTGGAAATTAGACGCATCTGGTAATTGGATGCACATGATATTTGCTGACAAAACAAAACACAGGTGCCTAATTCACTTACACCAAAAATTGAAATCTAATACAAACCAATTACAGTACTTAATCATTGATCTAACTGAATTCAAACACTCCTTGAAAAATAACTTTCCCCAGACATGGATATCTTGGAAGAATCTAAGTGGATGCCAGCATGGCATACTGCTTTCAATGTACACAGTTGAGGACTGAATTACACATCGTAATGGATTTTTAACACAACGTTTTATTGGTGATCGGTTTCTATTAACACAATGTTATGATTTAGTTTTTCACCTCAAAACTTTTCTTGTATGAAACAAATCAATAACATTGCATATGTACATTTGTATGTAAATAAAACAATCCTTGCACTCAAACCTCAAGAGTCCAAAAATGTGTTAAAATATACCTACTAGTAATTTACTTCTGTAGTAGGATAAAACTGAGTTCACATTTTTACTATACTATATATTCAAGAAGATTGAGGTTTTTTTAATTGACTCCTCCAGCATTTGTCCAGAATTAGTATGTTATCTACTGGTAATTTTCATAAAAAATTAAAGTTAAACTGATGCAAATGTATTCACTAAAAGTTGAGGTAGAATCTGGTAGAATTACCACATTTTACGGTACTTTATTTTGGAAGATCGCCAAAGTCAGAAGATAAAATCAAACAATGCAGAATTACTACATGATGTTGTTCTTGTACATTTGTAAGAAGACAATTTAGCCAAATTCATTTTTGGGAACTCACTTTTGTCCTACTTCATTCCACTGTAATTCACATTTTATTCACCAATTTTTTTTTTATTTCATGTAACAAAAATATGTACAAGAACACAAGGAGTGAACAGAGAGGGAGACTTCAGCTTCTTGAAACAGAATAAGTTTGCATTGTGAATTAATCATGATTCTGAAGATGAAATCTAGAGATGAACCAGGGAAGCAACTCCATAAAAACTCATAAGATTTCATACAAGAATTTTCTTCTAACAACTAACGTACCAGGGGCCAGTTTTATAAAAGGTCCTAAGTCCTTACTTTTGGTCCTAACTACCATGGCAATGCATCGCTGATTGGTCAGTCCCATGACAATTAGGACTAAAATTTAGGATTTAAGAATAAAAGACTTTTTGTAAAACAAGCCCCAGTACTCACAATATCTGATTATCATGAAGACACAGCCAGGGGCCCGTTTTTTTGAAAGGTCATAAGTCCTAAATCCTAAGTCTTAGTCCTAATTGTCATGGAAATGACCAATCAGCAATACGTTGCCATAGTAGTTAGGACCAAAAGTTAGGATTTAGGACTTACAACCTTTTGTAAAACAGGTCCCAGGTTCCCACAATATCTGATTATCATGAAGTCATGGCCAGGACCCCACAATATCTGATTATCATGAAGTCATGGCCAGGTCCCCACAATATCTGATTATCATGAAGTCACGGCCAGGTCCCCACAATATCCGATTATCATGAAGTCACGGCCAGGTCCCCACAATATCTGATTATCATGAAGTCACGGCCAGGTCCCCACAATATCCGATTATCATGAAGTCACGGCCAGGTCCCCACAATATCTGATTATCATGAAGTCACGGCCAGGTCCCCACAATATCCGATTATCATGAAGTCACGGCCAGGTCCCCACAATATCTGATTATCATGAAGTCATGGCCAGGTCCCCACAATATCTGATTATCATGAAGTCATGGCCAGGTCCCCACAATATCTGATTATCATGAAGTCATGGCCAGGTCCCCACAATATCTGATTATCATGAAGTCACGGCCAGGTCCCCACAATATCCGATTATCATGAAGTCACGGCCAGGTCCCCACAATATCTGATTATCATGAAGTCATGGCCAGGTCCCCACAATATCTCATTATCATGAAGTCATGGCCAGGTCCCCACAATATCTGATTATCATGAAGTCATGGCCAGGTGCCAGCACTATCGACTATTCAGTAAATACTCCAGTGCAACTTTTATTCAATTATTTATCTCTACAGTGGAACCTGTCTAAATGTCGTGAGAGGCCACTGCCTTCTGCCACTGAAATGTGGTCTCATAAGACACGTGGTGTCTCAGAAGTAGGTTTTATCTAAAGGATTTATATTCAAGCAGTATTAAGAATGTGGTCTCATAAGACAGATGGTCTTTCATGAGAATGGTCTTTTAAGCCAGGTTTCACTGTATATATTTAACTGTCTGTAAATCTTATGAACGATCAGACATTGATATATAATTTTATTTTGTTTTTCAGTCACATGAAAAACATTCAGTGAAATCGGTGATTTTACCATAAAGAGTACAAAACTATCTTGAGTATGAACCCTGATGTAGAGTAAGGACACAGTCAAAATGATGTTGGTGAAAACCAGTCACTGGGTTAGAAATTAGTGATGGCCGACTCACCCATGGCAAGTTATTTTCATAATGGGCAAACAGAAATACAAGTAGATTTCTTTTGGAAAGAGTCCATGTGGCTGTAATTCTTGATGATGCCTGTGGTAGTTACTAGTTAGGTACATGTATATTTGCTACTTAACATTTCATACTGATTTACATGTACACACATGAACTATCACACATTCCAACAACCTGTGTCTTATTTCCCACAAAAGTTAACCATACTTTCCTTAACTGTTATCATTTGTAGATGATTTTCTATGCAGTTGTCTGATACACTCTCAAACTGAGAAAAAGAAATGTATGTACATTAAGTACAGGCTGTAAACCAGCAGCTAACGCCTGTTTAAGCCCCTGTCATATATTGACGCTTTAGCCAACGTATACACAACTTATGAAAAATTTGGTTAATAGGCTAGCATATGTTGGGTAAGTTTTAAGTACGTTTTGCATAAGTTAACAACAAGCTGGTATACGCTGGCATAAGTTGAAGTACACCAAGATCATTGACAATTTTTGTGCATGCACAAAACTTTTGACGTATGCCAGCGTATGAGCCATACACTGAGAAAGTTGCAGGTACGCTTTAGGTACGTTATACGATCGTTAACACACTTTCCTATATATTACTTGTAAATGGCCATCACATCCTAAATTACAGTGGTACAGTGAAAGTTTGATGTATGCCAACAATTTATGATTTTTTCATACGTCGGGCATACGCTGGCTAAATCGTCAATGTGTGACAGGGGCTTCTGATAATGTGAATAACACACAAGTTTTCTTGTGACAGAAAGTTGACATAATTTACATATACGAATGTGAACCCTTTTAACCGTACAGACCATAATACACAAGTCTTAAACAATAGAATAGAGCTTACCACATAGATAATCAGTGGTGACAGGGTTAATAGTGTTCAGTGGTACACATACCTGTCTAGAGACCACCCCATCTGGTACTGAAAAGTGGTCTGTCAAGGCAGGTTCTACTGTATATTAGATGGTACATAGCTAGCTATAGATCACTGATAAATATTGTACATACTGTCTTAAATCTAGCAACAGAAAGTCTTCCATTCTTGTCACATATGGCATTAAACAATCTCTCCTCAAACTCCTCCACATTCCACTCCATGAGGTCTTCTTCATCATCCCTGTGTGATTTGAAAATAAAATATGTTTAAGTGACCCAGTAATCTACAAATGTGGAAAGAAGACCAAGAAGAATTTGTACATATTATCTGATCTGGCCAAGAAACATAAATACTGTTGTTTTAAGAAATTCATAAAAAATTCTAGAAATCAAATTTAGGCAAAATTCTTGCACAAAAAGTTTTCTCCTACTATATACAGGTAAAACACTTTAATGCATCATTGTGAATGCAAAGGGAGATAATTGAGGAAATCATGCAAAAATTCATGAAAATTGCAAAGTCTGAAAAGACCTCAAAAACACGTCTAAAATTAATATTCCTATTTCTATGAAAAATACAAACTTGAATCATACATCTATGTAGTTCACTCAGAAACAATTTGTTTTTCAATTCATGCACCGATTCTGGAGAAAATTTTTAAAGAGGGTACATGTACCTTTTGGGACCTATTCTGCTCTGCCCTGGATCCACCCTGAGCCAATCTGGCTGAAAACTACAAACTTGGTACAATGTAAAAGGCCCTTGAGCACTTGCTTCCCGTCAAGTTTCATAAAAATTTCTTCAGTGGTAAAGCTGATAGTGTTAAAAGGCCCCCCCTTCTTTTTTTGCAGTCTTAAAAAATTCATAAAAAATTCTAGAAATTAAATTTTGGCAAATTTCTTGCACAAAAACATTTCTTCACCTAATTTTAAGTAAAACACATTAAATGAATGCATCAAAGCGAATGCAAGGGGAGATAATTGAAGAAATCATGCAAAAATTAATGAAAATGACAAAGTCTGAAGACCTCAAAAACACGTCTAAAACCAATATATATATATACATACATGTAGAAATGATCATATTTCAGTTACTTAGCTCGAAAATTTTGCTTTCTTTTTAAATTTGCTTTTTCATCTTACATGTAGGATGAAAATGGCAAGAATTAAACAAGAGTGAAATTTTCCTGGCACATGTAGACAGTAAGTTTTACCTGCCACTACATGTAGATGAACATGACCATGTCAGAATGTACTGTACATCAATATTACATGATGTACAGATGCTAATTCCTTAATTGTACAGGTGCTACAATGTACATGTACATGAACATAACCATGTCAGAATGTATTGTACATCAGTTGTACATGATGTACAGGTGCTAATTCCTCAATTGTACAGATGCTACAATGTACATGTGGCAATAACATGTAAATTCAACAAAGAAAAAACAAAATTAAATTAATAAAACATTTCCTGTAAATTTTTACTGCCAGATACATCATGTACATTGTATGCACTGTTAATCAAGAGGACAAGTCACCCATCATGCCTCTGTGATTTCCTCATCTCTGAGATCTCTCCCACTGAGATTCATGAGCTTGAAACACAAAGAGTTGCCACCAAATGTTACAAAAATGTAGGTCATAGTATTTTATGATATATACATATGTTATA
The DNA here is from genome assembly GCA_030159075.1 of Atrina japonica. NCBI lineage: Eukaryota > Metazoa > Mollusca > Bivalvia > Pterioida > Pinnidae > Atrina > Atrina japonica. The sequence continues at coordinate 363,289 of BROG01000647.1, forward strand.
CACAATACTAGGGGGGAATCAGAGTTGGGGGATTTACACAGGACATAGTCCCACTGTGATCTTTGTAAATATTACAAAACATGTGATCTGTACAGAGCTGTAAATGTTGATCACAGCAATGTACAGGTATGATGTACATCACTACATACATTGTGAAGCCACAACCCTAAAGAAGAGATGCTAATCTGAAACACTTGGTGGTGTTGTGTTCACTTTTTGTCAATTTTTTAACCAAAACAATGTGTGTATAAATGTTAAGAATGGCTAATGTCAGTGGTATATGTACAGCATGCTGATATTTGACAAATGTACAAGTTTGTGTTCTGCCAAAAAAGAAAAAAGATTTGTTGATCTGAACCCACCGGCCGACCACTAAAAACAAAACTGTGATGTCACCCACATTTTTGACAATTTTGACCAATTACATTTTGTCCTTACAAAAAATCTGAAATTTTGTCCATTTGAATATCAAAATTGAAAAGAATATCAAGAAAAAAAAATTGCCTACCAACCAACCAACTATTGAAACTACTGATTGGCACATCACACAAAAGTTTGCAATTTTTATTGATGACCTACATATACATTGATATTGACATTATGATCTGTTGTGTATACATCATTATAAATGTGCAAATGTACATGTATATATATAATGTACAAATGTAGGTTATAACAAGATGTGGCTGATAAATGCAGATGCACCCATGCATGACAATGATTTTTATGGTAACGCTGAGCCAGGCAACATACACGTGCAGGTTATCCAGACTTCTATATATAGTTACACTGTACCTCCAAACATGATGTACAAATGATGTACATATGTATTTTACTGCATTTTTTGTTACTTTCCGAGTTTTGGACATTTACCAAGGTTATATAAGGTCTTTTTTGCCCCACCAATTTTGGGAAGATGCCAATGGCAACACAACTGGGAATTTTAATATAATAATAATCATTGTGTAATCATTGTGAATTTGTGTAAAATTTTGAAAAATACTTTATACATTTCACCCTGCATTAATTCATTTTTTATTACCATTTAATTTAAATTTATGGTTGCAGTTTAGATCCAAATTGGAAATCTTTTTCATTGATTAACCAGAATAACCTGACATCCTGAGTTTTCCCTGGGGCAAAAATCCTGTATGATTATCATGATGAAGTAGCACATTTTATAAATCACTCATGTAAATAAAAATCAATTGCATTATAGTGAATGCATGACAGAATCCTCATTATATGGCAGTAAAATTTGGTAAAAAAGATATAAAATAATATCCAAATAATACTATAAGAATTTATGTCATAATTGTACATATGTATATTCATGTACAACACAATTACATGTATAATAATCAATACTAAAGGTATGTTAGTAATGTATTATGATACAGTAATGACTCACATACATGTAGTATGATGTACTGCTATTCATTACTTACTCTAGATCTGAGAGAATCAAAGATGCCCCACCCCAGAAAAAAATTAAATTTCTAAATATATGATTCTGAAACTCTTATGGCTTTATCATTTCTGAGGAGGAATCCACTGCACCCCATTTAGAAACATCCTAGGGACAACCTTAGAGAAAATATTGTCCTGACTCAATGATGTACATGTATTTACTATTCGTAAGAAAAGCAGTCAAAGTACATGTATGTGATGTTCCATATATACATGTAAGATTGTCCATGTGACTGATCAGTAATCTGAACACAGATGCATAGTACATGTAAGGGCCTTCCTCATAATATATGGATGTCACATCCTTTGATCGCTATGACGCTTTACCATCAACCCATCAGATTTTCTTTGATCTTATGAATTCAAAATGGGGACAGGACGATATGTACATTCAACATTGCATACAAAAGTGATGGGTATTGGGTAGATCATGGATTTCATGTCTCAAAAAAAAAAAATGAAATTACATGTACCAAATGTATATAATTACAGTTACACAACTTAATGCCTATGGATTTTTGAAAATAACAGATCAGGGCCCGAAGTCACCAAATTTACTCAATACTCAAGCTCAACTTTTATTTCATTATTTTGACTATAAAATTGTTTATAAAACAATGTCTATTTTAGTAATTAGGAAACATATTATGATTTTTAATTATTTACATATAAATTTTTGCATCACACTTATGATTTTTCTGTAAAAAACAAATAAATATGTTAAGTACGGTACTCAAGATTTGAGTACATACTCAAACATTTTTTAAATATTTCTGAAGTTTTCTTCAAATGAGCAATAATTTTTATCATTTTTCACAATTGTATGCCATCAATATACAAACATGTCCAGTTACAGAATGAAGTTTGCATGTTTTTACCTTAAAATCGCTAAAAGTTAGTTGAGCTTGAGTACTGAGTAAATTTGGTGACTTCAAGCACAGGTATTAGCCAATGATCAAATTTCAGACATCAGCGATAAGAAATAGATAGTTAAAAGATATATACATGTATACGGTATATATGTTGCTGTGAATACATAACAGGATCTTGCTACGAAGAAAGTATAAGTACATGTACATATCATAATATGGGAGGACTTCTGCCCCTGATTTTACAAATTTTTTTTTACTAAAATTCCAGGCAGATTTTCAGCCTAAGGAAAACCCTATACCAACATTTATGTAAGGTGTGCCACTGGCTAGATTCGAGTCTGTGGTTAAGGTTCCGCTAAAGTCAACTTTGACTGATTTTTCAAAACCAAAATTTGAACTTATTATAGAATATTACACCATGTTTTATACACCAAAGTTTGCAGAATTCTATACTGAATCACAATATCATAACATTGAAGCCAGCTTTATCACCTGAGAGGCCGAGAAAAAAATTATACTGAAATGAAATATTGAATAAGAGACATAGGGCCTATATAACACATTATACATATCTCTGGGGATTAGAAAGGGCTTCACAATATTTTTGTCAACAATAGTTTTTTTTGTACAAATAGTGACTAAATAGTATTTATTTCATATGTAACAAAAAATAACAATTTATCAGAAATGCAAAAAGTGACATTTTTATTGATTATGTGGTCTTACATACAATAGTGGAAACTAAACTATTTAAATATATACAACTATCCTTTAGGTAGTTAACTGTCACAGAAAATTTTATGGATTTTGAAAAAAATTTTAAAAACATTTCAAGCTCATGTCGAGTCATGGCTGACACGAGGGACCAGTTAACTTGTTTGTTTTTTTATCATAAAATCTTGTTTGATCTTTGAGACAATATTAAAAATGGATAATTGTGAAGTAAATAGACAAGCATGTGTTTAGTTAACTTCAAGGTTGGCTTTCTCATACTAACAGGAAAAATTACTTTGTGAATCTTTTAACAAAATTTGACTTTAGCAGAACCTTAATAATTTAAAAGCTCTGTAGGCTAACTTTATACAGGATCTCTGCAAGTATAGGTACATGTACTTTATATATATATATATATATATATATATATATATATATATACATATAAATATATACAAAAGTGGCGGATCTAGAAAAAAATTAAAAGGTGGATGTTTTTAGGCTGGTGACATACATGTACAATTATACAGGTTATTGTGATGCAATGCATACATCATAAAAAGCAGACTGAGGATTTAAAGTTTGAGTGGGTCTAAATTTAAAATTCTTATTTTTTTTTTAATTCTTCGATTTTTTACACCTATTTTCAACATTGGGGCCACGCTATCCCTACCCACTACACAAAATTTCAAGTTTTAGATTAACTGTGAGGCAATATTTCATTACATGTAGGTTTTCGTGTTTTACGCATACCAAAATGGACATGAAATACCAACATGTCCATAAAAAGGTCGAAATGGAGGGTAAAACTACTTTAAAATGTATGTTATTTTGAGACTATTGACATATTTCTATTTAGCCGAATCAATATCAAATCTAAATATTTAAGTATAATAGCAGAAATATACTGAAATGTACGTGGATTAATACGACGGATGACCTGCATTTCAGAACCAAGTGTATGGTTGATATTCAGTAATATAATAAAAAAATTAAGTTTTAAATTAACCCAGATGTGTAAAAATATGTAACTGTTTACTACGGAGAAGAATATCGTTCCAGTATCCTCTGGTCATTTAATTTTGACTTCTTTATCATTAGAAATATTTCTGTGTTCTCCAGCTTCTAGACAAAAATCATCAGTTTATTCCCCTACTCCAACATTTAAAAAATCAGAGGGGAAAAGTTGAAAAAGTTTGTTGGAAGCAGGAATTCTTGTATAAACAATAATTTAAGTATGATTAGCTTATAAAAACACCAAACGAAATACCACAGGTAAATCACAGGTAAAAAGTAAGAGAAAAGTTATCATAATTTGAAGTAAAGTTTATATGCATATATATATATACCAAAACTGAGCTAGGCCGACTCACATTCAGTTTGTTCAAATAAATGATGTTTTTTCTCACAATGATTGCTTTTTTCATCTTCAGATGTCAAATATACAATAAAACAACTAAATATTACAATGAATCTATTTATTTTGAATGCATTCATTGAAGTACCAAATTATTTGATATATCAATACTTTGTACTCTTCGATACATCGATATAGAATTTCTCATCAATGACAGCCCTACTTGACACATCCAATATGTCTTTACGGACCCGTTAAGCTGATGATAAGGGAGACGTGAATACCATGTTAAAATTTAACTGACGGACCCGTTACGACCTCTGTTAACTTAACAGACCTGTTAGGTAACGGAGGCTTTGTGATTAAGGTCCCTGGTACATTTTAAAATGTATATTATGGTTTCAGAAGTACATCATGAAATTGGATAAAACAGCATTATCAAAGTCAAAAACATCTACAGTCATTAAAAAATATTCATCATATTATACTAAGATTGCTACTTTTTAAATGTATTTGGGGGTCATTTTATGTGTTTATTGGGTGTTTTGGGTAAATCGTGCTGCCCGATCATACCTTCCCATTGGTTACTTCGAATAGCTTGCCTCCTAACCCAATAATTATTGAAGGGCTGGTAACATACCCTGAACTGCAAACCTATAGTGGCTATACTGCAGTAGGCCTGTACAATATGCTAATTTATACTTACCCACTCGTCTCAGATTTCAAGTTGAAGCTGGTAATCGTCGGCTGAGATGTAAGTCGGCTTTTAGTGTGTACGTAAGCTCTGGTGCACGTGGCACGAAGTGAAAATTGTGACAGCAGTGAGGACACATTGCTAGTCGCGTGTACAGATCTTATATATCCTTGGAATGAATGCGATTCTGACCTCGGCAATGAAAACAAACCATTTTCCAGATACAACGGCAAATGTCTTTTGGCTCTAGCAATATAAGATGTTCGGAAATATTTCCTCAAAATACTTGTATTCATTCCGTGTAAAGAAGATGCTATTTATATCAGTCTTACTTTGGCCGTTGTTTTGTTTTGAAATATTTATAAATAGGCCTAAACTGATACTCGCTGTTCAGTGATCCACTCGTTTTTGCCAAAATCAGAACCGTATAGAAGGCAAGAAAAATGTAACTTAATCTTGCCAAGATTAGATTTATCCTTGACTTAACTTCTTCTAATTTTCTTCAGGGAAGTAAAGTGCGTGGCTGAAATACTTTGTTTATCTTCTCTACGAATGTCTAGCCGGTGCTGTAACCACTACTCAAGGGCCAAGCAGACAGCGTTTCATCATAACACGCAATGCGCTTGCGTTATTAGTACTTCCGGAGGTGTGTCATATAGGAAGAAAAATGATTGGATTAGGGCTTATCACATAAGGATTGAGAAGAATGTTGGACACCACCAAATATTTTCCCATAGGCCTCAATGCTAATTTACAAAACTTCAGGTCATTGTCACTCCCATGTTTATTAAATCTGGATCAAATAGGTACCCTGTGCTGAATTTTCACTTGTTTACAACTCGTAGTATTCCGCACCAAAGGAAAAAATCTGTTCTCATATGACCCTTCCCTTTAAATTTTACTACCAATATTCATGTATCTTTTTATCACCTTAATTTCATTTATTAATGGCAAAACTATTTTTTCGTTTAATTTTACCCTCCGCACAACTTCGGGTGTCCAAAATGTCTACGCCCATGTTGTAAACAAAGCATCTGTTTTTCCTATAGCGGAACTGATAAAGAGCTTCATAACACTATTACAATGATCATATAGTCAAGATAATGTAATAAAAGTTGAGCTTGAGTGCTGAGTAAATTTGGTGATTTCGGGCCTTGGTCTCCATGCCCTATGTATATTAAATAATCTTTTAAATTTTCTGATATATTCGCCTATAAAAACATTAAACTTTTGACCTGTAATTTGATATACTAATCAAACCTCGAGAATAAGAAATTATAAAAACTGATTCTGAAGATAAAAACTTCATTTTTAAACGTAAATTTACATATAAACTTTATTTTCAAATAAACATTGGTAACTGTTACAGTATAGATTGTCGCTATCAACCAAAATTTTGGAAAACTTACTTTTTGAGAATTTCACTCACTCCACTCGTAAATATATGGCAAGCCGAGAAGGAATTTATTCTAATTTATTTATTTCTAATTTAAAAAAAATGATATTTTCTTATGCTAATATAAGGAATGGAAGAAATTCCACTATGACTTAAAAGTCAGTGGGGAATTTATTGCCTTTTAAATACATGTACAAAACTAATTTTTAATATTAATAAATTGAACTTTTTATTTTAAAAATAATTTTTGATAAATGTATCAGAAAATAACTTTTTAAATGAAAAGTTTGATTGAATTTTCTAATATTAATGAGAGTTTTTAAATATTACAAAATATTTTTTATATTAGAAATCGACTTATTGTTTAGTATTAAGAAATCGAATAATTTTCATAATAGAATTTTTTTTTTAATTTTGGAAAATAATTTCCTTTTATGTTTTAGAAAATACTTTTGATATAAAGAAATCGACTGTTTTTTTTATTTTATATTTTAATAATTAGATTTTTCAATATGAAATATATTTTTTGAGATACGAAAAAAATTAATATGGTGATTTGTTATGTTATAAAATGATAAGATGCTCATATGTTCATTTTCTTTAATGTGGCAGTCTTTTTCTTCACTGATCATTTTTTTTTTATTTTTACATAGTAATATACGAAAATAAATTAGATAGAGAAATGCATCAGACTCACACACACAGGCTCTGTCAAATTGACACTCATTAAAATAATTATCAAAGTACACCTCACTACCACCTAACTACTACTAAGTGTCATACTGGAATTAAGGTCATACCGGAAGTACGTCATACCGGAAATGAGGTCCTGCTGTCATGGCAATAAGAAGAAAGAGCCAATCGTTTAGCTTTCAGGCGTGTCTATGACCGGAAATGGAAGGTTGCGGGGCGGCCATCTTAGATAATGAGCCAATGAGAGGTCGGGGTCACCAGAGGTCACGTGAGTTCACGAGAGGTCAACGGTTAAAGAGTGAAGTTGGATTTTCCCAGTTTTGAGACGAGAGTGAATCTATTTTTAGAACCGCAACTTTGGGTTTTCCCAGGTTGGAGTGAAACCAGCAGTAGGTGTCGCTACAGAGTGTTTCAGAGTGTATCAAGTGCGCAAGCGCGAGAAGCGATAGGTCGAGCTCGTAACCACGAGTCAAGCTTGAGCATGTTATCCTTTTACTAAGACTTAGAGAGTAGAGTTACGAGTATGTACAAAGGGAGATCACTCTATATAGATTGTGAGGAAAGGACAAAAGGGAGATCACTCTGTATAGCCTGTAAAGATGGGACAAAGGGGAGATCAATCTGTATAGACTATGAGTAGGACAAACGTGGAGATCAGTGTGTATAGACTGCATAGAAGAAACAAAGGGGAGATCACTGTGCATAGACTCTATAGGTGAAACATCACTGTATAGACCGTATAGGTAGAACAAAGGGGAGATCTCTCTGTATAGACTATAGAGATGGAACAAAAGGGGAGATTACTCTATATGCCCTGTATGCACTAAACCAGAGAGGGAGGGCGGGTAGTGAAACAGGAAGAATAGGGAGGAGAGAACCATAGAACATGAAAGTGTGTAACGTTCTCAAAGTTTGCCAAGTGATCAAGTGTGTGCCGTTCTCAAAGTTTGTCAAAGTGATCAAGTGTGTACCGTTCTCTTGTTTCAAAGTTTGCAACGTGTGCAACGTTCTAAGTTATGAAGTCTCAAAGTGACACAAGTGACAAAGTGACAAAGTGACACAAGTGACAAAGTGACATATGAAGTTGTTTACTTACATCGATTCAACAAGTATCAAAGTTCAGACAGTGAAAACAGTATCTGTTTCATAACGTTTTTGTACTTCTGTATATAAGATAAAAATTGAAACACTCACCCAAAGGATTTTTTCTGACGATGTTGACCTTTCGAGCTTCGGATGCCAAATGAGCTCTCAGAGGTCTAACTGAACTTATTCTCAAAATTTTTAAAGTTAATATTTATAGAATTGACTAGTTTGAATTTCTATCCAATAAAATTTTATTTATCAAGTAAAAGAACTAGTGAATGTTTACATTTACTTACTACAGGTTAGACTTACCATTACAGTATAACACAGACACAAAAATACATACTTTCAGATACAGTTTCTATTCGTGTTAGTTGGGTGGCCCTTAAAAGGGTCGATGAATTTTCTTTCGTTGGAAAAAGACTATTCCCCGTCCAACAGCCGCTGCAGTCGACTGCAGTTCTTCTATCAATCGCCTTATTTCTGCCTCTCGCAGCCTAAGAAGCCTCAAATCCGTCTGAGCCATAGTATACTGTAGCTCAGGCAACGGCAGTGCTGATGGCATAGCTCTGGGTGGAGGAGGTCTAGGTGGTGATACCCTAGACCTATAAGGTGGTGGTGGCGGCGGACGGATTAAAAATGCTGGCCGACGGGGAGTAGGCCTTACAATAGCCACTTTTCTCTCCAATGATGTATCTTGAAATCTGTCCGTAATGATGAACTGATACCAAGTAAAACCAAATGTCTGCTTTATATAGAGACTATGAACGCACACGCAAGCTGTGACATCAGAGGTCTATTCGGAGTATGAATTGTTTTATGACTCCTACTACTACTATTCGGAAAGTTTTTGTATTATAACTTAGATGATTTATAAGTAGTAATAGGCGACTCCCTGACTCGTCATTTGAATTTAACCGCCACTGATGACGTCATCAGAATACTGGCTTCTGATTGGTCAATTCAAATGGCGCGCCTGGGATCCGCCTGTGACGTCATAACCGGAAAAGTGTCATACCGGAAGTGAGGTCGTACCTGTAGTACGTCATACCGGAAATGAGGTCATGTTGTCATAGCAATAAGGAGAAAGATCCTAATACCGGAAGTGAGATTGTGGGGGCAGGCGTGTTCTATGGGGTCACCGGAAGTGGAAGTCATTGTGGGGTTGCGGTTAATCTATTTTTAGATCCGAAACTTTGGATAAATCGTAGGTGTCCAATCGAGAGAGCCTTCTTTAATGCTAACATAGAGGAGGTCGGTGGTCACGATGAGGGTTTTCCGCTGATATCGCATAATTAAGTGAGTTAATACGATACCAAAGTATAATCGGCTAAAGACATAGATTCTAAATCCGGTAAAAATGTTGATCTGGAACCAGTTTTGGGTCAGGTGAGAGTTAATCTATTTTTAGATCCGAAACCAAAGGAAACACAGAGGGAGTTTTCGTCACAATTGCAGGTTTGTGAAATCAACAGTAGTAGGTGTCGCCACAGTCGGTGAGAGTTTACGAACGAGTTGACGAGACGCGGTTGATATCCCTGTCAATAATTTGTCAGCTGTAATGCTAACAGAAGTTTTGAGTTTTGAGGTGCATAGCAGGTGAGCTGAATGTACATTGTTGGACTAAATTGATGATGGTATTCCGAAATCCGCTGATCGTATAGCATAACTAATTTCCCGTCTGTGTTTATATTAAGTAAATAAGTAATAAAAACCTTATTAACGTTGCTAGTTGCCTATTTTTTCTGAGATATTGAAATTTACTGTTTGTACATGTTTCATACGGTAAACACTAAGCCTATGTAATAAAAATTCAATCACCGACCCTATGCTGGTAGTGGTTTTCTGACAATGTTGACTCTTCGAGCTCCGGATCGGAAAAGAGCTCTCAGAGGTCTAACTGAACCTATACTCTAGTCATGTGACTTATTTTTTTTCTTCTGAGATATTTGTCATTTTAATGCATGGAAAATAATCTTGTCCTATCCAATAAAAATGAAACACTCACACATGCTGACAGTAGTGTTTTTTTATGATGTTAACACCTCAAGATTAGGATCACAGGCTAAACTGAACCTCTCTCTAGTCATATGATTTATTATATTAGACTTTCATCTAATGAAGTGAATACATCATAACAAAAACAAATGAAATAAAACGTTAATTGTTGAATATACACTGATAAGTAGTGTTTGGTCACTACACTATTTTTTAAACTCACCGCTACAGAATAACACAAACCCCGCATACCTTTAGTTAAGGTTTCTTTTCGAATAAGTTGGGTGGCCCTTAAAAGGGCCGTTGAATTTTTGTCGTTGGAGAGAAAGTCTATTGGTCATCAAGCAGACCTCGCAAGTACCTGACGTCCATTTCCTTTTCTTCTAGCAGCCGTCTTATTTGGCGTTGCCACAGAGCCCTCAAATCACCCTTTGTCATAGCATGCTCCACCTCAGACATCGGTGATACTGATGGCACAGTTTTTGGCGGAGGAGGCATAGGTGGTGGTGTCCTTGGCCTATAAGGTGGTGGTGGCGAGGGACGGCTCGTAAACTCGAACCTACGTGGAGAAGGCATCACATCTAATAATCTTTTCTTCGTCGACGAACACCGATGAATGCCTCTAGGGAAATCACTCTCCGATATTGTCCATGATGATGAACTAAAACCGAGATTCAGACAGTACTAGCTTATATAGAGTTAATGACGTGCGCGTGACGCATTGATTTGTCCTCGTCTAGACATCTGGCCACCTGTTTTTGACATCTGGCCACCTGCCATCTAGCAGCCTGTGTTTGACATTTTGACACTTGGCATCTGGCCACCTGTTTTTGACATTTTGACACTTGGCATCTGGCCACCTGTTTTTGACATTTTGACACTTGGAATCTGACCACCTGTTTTACTGTCGCTATTATTTTACCAGTGCCCTTATTCTTTCTCTGAATATTTTACTTAGAATCTCTATAGCTCGTACGTCTCATAGAGTTGTGTTACACACACTATTACGCTTTGTATCCTTATTTTCTCTTACATAGAATCTCTATAGCTCATACGTCTCATAGAATTTGTGATACTAATACTCCTTCTCAAAGTTTCTCAATGGTGTTTTTACACCATATAACTCTTGTACCTTTGTGTCTACCGTGTACTAGTACTATGCTTAAACTATAGGTGCACACCTTATACCCTGATAACATACATGACATTTTTTTTTTAAAAAGCTCATATTTCTATCAAAAGACGACAGAATTAATTTTGTAATGCAACATGTTTTAATTTTCCCCGTTAAAAAGAAATCAAAATGTATTTTCGCAGAGGGTTAGGGGAATGTCCCTCTGGAAAATGTACAATAATTGAAGGAACAAATAAACAATTCTTAAACTGTCACTTCATTATGGAGACGGGGTGCCAGTTGCATCAAACGATACACCGTATCCTAAAGTCGGTTTCGGCCTGTTTCTTTGGTCCATTGAGTAGCTCACCAATCTGGGCAGTAGAATTTCTGTTTGTAGACGTCTCTAAATGCTTTAGGAATGCTAGATTGCTCTAAACTTTCATTAAATTTTTGCAAAATGTTCATTTCGTTCACCGTGTCTAGAGCCTCGTCAAAGTAGTGAAACATCATTGTGCCGTCATCATACACCATAAGACAGGAATGTTGTTTTTGACTCGGATGATCAATCTCACAGCCGTAACATTGAGTGTTGCATACTTCGTACATCTTGTTTAATACGGTTTCTGCGTACACCATGTATCATTGACTATCAATGGATTGACTGTAGCTCTGCTCCATGTTGTAGTTGATGTTGACGAAAATAACTAGTGTATTGGTCCACAAGCAAAAATTCATCTGGTCCGTTTCAAATCTAAACTGCAGATTTAATACTAAAGTGAATTACGTGACATTCTTATACCATCTATAGTATGTATTTTTAGTTGTTTGTAAACGTATGTCTCTCGATCAAGTCACGGACTTTACCGTAGATCTCCCAATAGATAGGATTTTGACGTAATGCACTTACATCTTCTGTAAAGGTTTCTAATACACATAAGCATTCTGTCGTAAAAATCTCATCATCAAACATATGATACACAACCCACATCAATTGTGCGGGTGTTTTCACACCACGTACATAATTATTCCAATCAGGAGTACATCGTATCTGATGTTTCATTCTTCTGTGTAATAAAGAACAGCAGATCATCGATACAGTTGCAATCATGATTTCACTCTGTGTGCACTGTGATATGATGTCAGCCTATGTCATACCCAACAAGTCATGTGGTCCCTGAATCGTATCTCTGTATCTCTTCCATGTTTTTTTTACTCTCTCTCTTCATCTCTCTCTTCTCCATGTTCACCTTTCTCTCATCTCTCTCTCTCTCTCTCTCTCTCTCTCTCTCTCTCTCTCTCTCTCTCTCTCTCTCTCTCTCTCTCTCCACATGTTCACCTTTCTCTTATTTTTTCTCTCTTCACATGTTCACCTTTCTTTCAATTCTTTTTTCTGTTTTCTATCTCTCATACACACCCCATCCTTTTTTTTTCTACTTTATATTGTTCTTTAACTCATAAATAACGACAACAATTCTATCCACTCGACATTTTATTACCCCGCTCAAACTAGAAGTAGTTCTTGGAGGATTAGGACCGTCCCTCTAAGACTACGTACAGTGATACAAAAACAAAATAATGATATAATAAAACAACAGCAAAGAGTTTATTACATCTCACTACTACGGTTGATCTTGCCTCTTGCCCATACAGCGCGGAGCAAAAGAACGTCAGATTTTGTTCTAGGTCGGTCGGTTCGGATTCATTGACGTAATTAAACCCATACTTGCCGTGACTGACAGTACTGATACCTGATTAATTTAGGTACAGGTATACGATATTGATCTCTAAACCATCTCCAAACAAAACGATCGTTTAGTAGAGGATCAATGTTTGTTCTTGGTCTAGGTTGATGACATAACGATTAAAATAAAACATGACTAGGGACGCCACGATGTCTTTGACGTAAATAATACACAAACTTTGGTGCGAGGGTGTTGATACATCTGTTGATTATAAATCACTCGATCTGAATGGCGTTTCAGAAATTGATAGACATCAGGATATATCCATGGAGGTAGGCCGTAAGAGTAAAAATATTCAGCAGTCTGATGACCTATGCAATGAATGGCAACCCAATGCACACCTGGTTGATCGTGGGGATCTGTATTAACGATAAATGAATATTTGCCACAAGGTAAATAGTCCGGTAAAACGTCTCTTGGGTATAGTCCGCCGAACGAGGGTCCTACATAAGCATCTCGTGATAAGATACTATTGAGTTGATGAGCATTCAAACCTTGAATACTTTGCATGATTTCAATAGTCTATAGCCACTTCTCACTGTTTGTTGATTTCTAATATGTGATCAAATTCTCCATAGAGGATGCAGTTCACACTCTGCTAAAGCTTGAGCAAATGGAAGATCAAGGCGTAAATGTCCTGTTTTTATCCAGTGTAACTTGGTCTTATCATTGTCTTGATCAGCTGTCAAATCAAAACACCACAAGGTATGCCTCCTCTTCTATAGTTGCCAATGATCACGGAAGGGGCTCATTCTTCTCCTTATCGACCTAATCCTGGATATAAGCTCAAGTATGATAGCAAGTATTGTGTTTTCAAAGTCAGGTTCTAAAGGACGAGTGCAAAGACTTTCTCCATTGATACTTACATCTTTACTTGTCATATAAATGTTGGAAATAAAAGGGATTCTTTATCGCATCACCATTGAAAGCGGCATTGCTCACCATACCCACTACTATACGTTTTGGCATTTACCTTGATAGAAGTGATCTGTAATCTTTGAACGTGTACCAACAGGAATGGTAAACGTTTTCACTTCTACACGTCCTGAGGGAAATTTAGCAGTAATGGTATTCATCTGTTCGTTCATCTGATTCAGTAAGGTTGCGATGGGTTTCACTTTACGTACAACTGGATACATGTAATATCTTCAAATAACCTAATTCACTTCCACACATATGTAAAAGGGTTCACGTACTTCTATTAAACCTTAGGCTTACATCTATAATATTTAGTAGAAATCGTTTCTATTCAAACAGATCCAAATGGAGACGATCCATTATATTAAAGGTTTTACTTTCACTGATACGTTCATAACGATCAGTTAATCCTGAGTTTCTCTCGGCGACATCACCGGTATGAGGATTCTACTTGTCAAATCGTCCAGGTTGATCCTTGTACCATAAACTTGTAGCACTAATTTGATATTTTAACGTTTCGTTAGAAAAGGACAGGAACTTTTCGAGATCAGCTCGAAAGGGATAGATATCGATTCAAGGAGTGATCACTTTTCCATTTAGATTACAATCGATCTACGGAAAACAATACCATGCAGAAAATTGTTGACGGGGGTGATTTTGACAATCATACTGCTAGATTGTTCCATCTTGTTTGACGATTTTAGCTTCTACGTACACATAGGTCTGGTTCAGTTCCAAATACTCATCGCCTTGTCTTTTGATTTCAATCTGAATAGGAGCAGATTGTGTATTGACACTAGAGACGGAGTAATATTCCACCCGTCTTCCTTCTAAGGTTACGTTGGTGGGAGGGACATTACACAACTCTATAAGCTTCACTACTACAGATCAAAATATTTGCATCATCATTTTGTTTAGTTGATTCTTGCTCTCTTCCGACCTGTTGAGATTTACTGGTAGAAGTTGACTGAAAGGGACGTCTCATTCGTTTCTTTTTTATACTACTGTTCGTATGATTCGTTGTTCTTGTTCGTTTCTTGCCTGCTAAACGAGGAGCGACATGAGAGGGGGCACGAGGTAATGTTTTCTTAGTACCCGTCATTACGTTGGTCATTGCTTCATTCCCTCGTTGAACAAGAGCATTTTTCAATGAACGTTTATTCTGTATTACATCCATGCCCGTATTCAAAGCAATATGAGGAAATGTTTTCGTAATTGTAGGTTTGAGAAAGTCATGACAATTACCCCATATTGCATATCAGGATGCTCTGGGGTTAAATGCTCTTACGAGTGTATTGACTATACTACAAGTCTTAATGGATTGATGATCCCACCTCTGAGGAGAGATCAAACCATGAGTTGTTCTTGTTAACGATTGAGTCAGTTTAGGAAAGAGAAGCCCTTATCCTTTCTGACGAGGTTCGAATAGCTTCAATGATTTGCTTTGGAGGGTAGTTTCATGCTAGGATTAGGCATGATGTACCCCATACAACCACTTAACATAAACATCCAGAACTGACTATTGACATCTTTTAAACCCTAATGAACGACGCAAGCCATGAGTTAGTAAAGGCAGAAATTACTTGAATAAAGAATACAATTTCATTCCGAGGTATGTATTCTCCGCACCATTTCCAAGTAGTCCTAGGCGTATGACTCACTCTATCGGGTAGTTGCTCGGTGTGCTCATTGTTGACTCTGATAGACACTCGGATCCATGAATCAAAACTAGAAGGATATCCTTTCCAATGTACCTTCACTTCTTCTATAACTCGATTTTTACCCACGCGCCTTTTTCTATGATCGAGAATCTCGTCGACTTCATAGAAAAATCATCTGTTGTAATTCATTTCGTAAAACGTACCTTCCAATCATTCTTGATGATCATCCTGGATGTAATACATAATGATAACGATGAGGTACTCGTTTATCGACCGTGAAAAGTTCCGTGGTCCAGTAAGGTAAGTATCCCTAATCAAATGTACGTTTTACTTTACTGATACGTACGCGATCACCTGTATGAAACTTGGGCAATGGACGGTTTTTAGAAGGGGTACCATATAAGGTCTCCCAGACTTCTAACACATTGGAAGGATTGACTTCTATGAGACTTCTACCGATACTACAATGATACGATTGATTATAAGCTTGAACAATCTGAGGTAGAACGTCAACATAACGACGTGAACGAGTATGAGTAAAATATCTCCACATGCGAGCTTTCAGTGTCCTTTGAAATCGTTCTACAATACTAGCTTTTGTTTCTGTATTGTCTGTCGTAAAGAAATATCATGAAACGTTTGACAAAATTCACGATTCAAAAACCCTTTTCTTTCATCGGATTGTATAGGACGCCGTCCTTTAGCTTGTTTTAATACTGCTTGAAACCCTCATACCATTTCTTTGGCAGATTTATTTTTCAAAGGGAAGACCCAAGCATATTTAGATAGAACATCAATGACGGATAAGAGAAACGTATACCTATCATTGTGTGTCTTGATGTTGGATACATCAGCTAAATCTAATTGTCATTGTTTATCCATATCGGTCACTCTCGTTTGGTTACTTTCTTGATAGATGTATGAAGCGTCTTGTTCTTTCAACCATTGTTTGACCTCATTTAGAGAAATGGAGTACTTTCGACGTTTCACTTCTCGATAGAGAGGTTGTATACCTGCATACCCGCCCCGATTAGAAGGATCATAATAAATGGATGCTAATTTGGCATTTTGCGAAGATGTTGAATTTTGATCCATTCTGGAAGTTGAGAACTCTTTTGAGATTTTTTAATGGCAGACCAGGCTGTAGGAGTCAATCTTTGCCAATCCTTAACAATTTTCTGACTAAGGGGTGTTTTTGCAGAATATTTTATTTCAGTAGAAGGAAGAGTAGGCGTCATAGCGTCATAGAACCCCGTATCATCTTCATCATTATTATCATCCAGAGGTTTAGGGGTACACATAGCCTTTGGTTTTACGATAGGTTGATTCATCACTTTGATATAATCAGGGTTACGTATCCAATCACGAGGGACATTCGATTCCACTAATCCTTTTACAAAACTCCCAAGGTTTGGTACCCTTTTCTAGGTTGTAAGGTATCGGTTACGAGATTGACCAGCCTGGCTCAGTCGGTAGCGCGCTCGACTCTGGATCGTGAGGTCGTGAGTTCGAGTCCCGCCGTCGACAGGTTGGTTTCCTGTCTTTCGGATGAGACAGTAAAAACTGGAGGTCCCGTGTCACAGTAGGTGTTGTCATGTTAAAGAACCCTCACTGCTCAATGGCCGTAAGTGCTGAGCATAGGCCAAAAATTTGAAGCCCTTCTCCGGCATTTGGTGACGTCTCCATATGAGTGAAATATTCTTGAGTGGGACGTTAAACAGCAATAAAACAAACAAAACAAACGAGATCGACCATATTTGTCCCAGGTACGGTCTTCCCTTTGTATTGTATTTGACCGTCTTTTTTCCATGTTAGTATATCAGAATGTGTCTTGAGATGTTTAAATAATACAGGGACTTTTGTTTTAAATGGAGCAGTGACACTGGATGTAATAGCTGTCATAAGATCTTGATCATCAGGAGACATTTCAGCTTTAACATCATCTTTGACTTATTTGACTTTATCTGATTTCTGATTCCAAGGTCTCTGTTCTACAGAATGACGAGCTTGTTGTAGATACATACAGTATCGATGAAGTTCTTGACCAAATTTGGCTACCTTAGCTTAAGGAGTCAAATCATCACGTTACAATCGCATCTAATGCATTACCTTAACGCACCGAAGATGCTACTTCAGGTATATGAGACAAAGGTTGTAAACTTCTTTCTCTCCATTGTTTGAGTTCCTCCATGGTCCTCTCAGGAACTAAGATAATTTTTCGTGTGCTCATGGTTATATAAAAGATTTTAAGACAGGAGAAGCTATGGCTCCTTGTAATGGCGCTAATAAGGGTAAGAAAGGTAAAACACCACCCTGTTGATTCGTTAGAATACGACGTCGTTGAGGGACAGTCAATTGAGGATGAACTAGTTTTCTTAAGACCCGTTTCTTTGAACCCAAGTGCTGTTTCTGTTAAAGAAATCACTCCTTTTAAGATGTTATCCACTACTGCACAAATTTTTGTGATCGTGTTATCATGGGCATACCGTAAGATCATCTTTTTAAAGTCAGTAGGATACTGTTTTTATCCTAAGACTTTAATCAAAGCGGCATGAGATTCAAGTCTATGCTTACTTTTTCTTGGTGCCATGATGTAACTACAACTAAGTATTGTATACAAATGACTCAATACATGATCTGATGTAGTTTTATAAACCTATATTATAAGTCGTTTATGATCTTGAATTCTTTACTCGTAGTAAAAAGAGCCGGACACCATAGACATTTGTAGCTATTCATATATGAAGTAGCTTGTGTCTTAGGCTGACTGGTGATGGGAGATCCAAAGGTAGAAGCAAACGAAGGTAAACGAGTAGACTATGGAATAGACTTTGGAGTAGACTTAACACGTTTGTTCAGCTGAGATGATACATTTTTTGCAGTTAAAGGTTTTGGTAATAAGGGAAATAACAAGGTTTTCTTGTGAATATTAGTAGGAGTAGACTTCTTAGGTACATTCAGTGTCTGTAGGACTGCTTTAGTCTTAGTAATAGAAGGTTGTTTCCGTTGTGTAATTTTGATATTAGGTCTACCAGGAAGACGTATAGGTTGTCCAAAGACATGTTGCAGTAGGAGAAGTCCCTGCTACAGGACTGTTGGTTACAGGTGGAGACGGTATTCGAATAGGAGAAGCCTGATTCAATGTGCCAGCTTCAAGAATCTGTTTCAGATTCAGTTTTAGAACCAATGCTTGGTTCTTCTTCAAAGGATCCGTACAAGGATCAGCCTGGGCGATTTGACAAGTTGAATCCTCATACCGGTGATGTCGACGAGAAAAACTCAGGATTAGCTGATCGTCATGAACGTATCAGTGAAAGTAAAACCTTTAATATAATGGATCGTCTCCATTTGGATCTGTTTGAATGGAAAAGATTTCTACCTTATATTATAGATGTACGCCTAAGGTTTAATAGAAGTCGTGAACCGTTTTACATGATGTGTGGAGGAGGGGAATTAGGTTACTTGAAGATATTATATATATATCTAGTGGTACGTAAAGTGAAACCCATCGCAACCTTACTGAATCAGATGAACGAACAGATGAATACCAGTACTGCTAAATTTCCCTTGAGACGTTTAGAAGTGAAAACGTTTACCATTCCTACTGGTACACGTTCAAAGATTACAGATCATTTGTATCAAGGTCAAATGCCAAAACGTATAGTAGTAGGTATGGTGAGCAATGCCGCTTTCAATGGGGATGCGACAAAGAATCCTTTTTATTTTCAACATTTTAATGTCAATAAAGTGGATTTAAGTATCAATGGAGAAAGTCTTTGCACTCGTCGTTTAGAACCTGACTTTGAAAACAGCTTGTACTTGCGATCATTCTTGAGCCTATATCAAGGATTAGGTCAATTAGGAGAACTATAGAAGAGGGTATACATTGTGGTGTTTTGATTTGACAGCTGATCTAGACAATGATCAGAGCAAGTTACACTGGATAAAAACCAGGAAATTTACGCATCGAACTTCAATTTGCTCAATCTTTAGCAGAGAATTTGAACTTCGTTGTCTATGGAGAATTTGATAACGTATTAGAAATCAACAAACAGAGAGAAAGTGGCTATAGACTTTTGAAACCATGCAAAGTATTCAAGGTTTGAATGCTCATCAACTCAATAGAATTTTATCACGAGACCATTATGTATGACCCTCGTTCGCGGAGTATACCCAAGACACGTTTTACCGGACTATCTGCCTTATGGAAAACATTCATTTATCATCAAGACAGATCCTCACGATCAACCAGGAGAGCATTGGGTTGCCATTAATTTCATAGGCCATCAGACTGATGAATATTTTGACTCTTACGGCCTACCTCCATGGATCTATCCTGATATCTATCAGTTTATGAAACATCATGCAGATCGAGTGATTTATAATCAACAGATGTATCAACACCCGCGAACCAAAATTTGTGGACATTACTGTGTGTATTATTTATGTCAAAGACATCGAGGTGTCCCTAGTCATGTTTTATTTCAATCGTTATGTCATCAACCTAGACCAAGAAGAAGAAACATTGATCCTTTACTAAACGATCGTTTTGTTTGGAGATGTTTAGAGATCAATATCGTATACCTGTACCTAAATCAACCAGGTATCAGTCCTGTCAGTCACGACAAGTATAGGTTTAATTACATGAATGAATCCGAACCGATCGATCTTGGACAAAAGCTGACGTTCTTTTGCTCCGCGCTGTATGGGCGGGAAAGATCAACCGTAGTAGTGAGACATAATAAACTCTTTGTTGTTTTTTTGTATCACTGTACGTTGTCTTAGAGGGACGGTCCTAACCCTCCAAGAACTACTTCTAGTTTGAGCTGGGTAATAAAGTGTTGAGTTGATAGAATGGTTGTCGTTATTTATGAGTTAAAAACAATATAAAGTTGAAAGAAAGGTTGGAGTGTGTATGAGAGAGAGAAAATAGAAAACAGAAATAAGTGAACATGTGGAGAGAGAGAGAGAGAGAGAGAGAGAGAGAGAGAGAGAGAGAGAGAGAGAGGAAATGAGAGAAAGGTGAACATGTGGAGAGAGAAAAGAAATGAGAGAAAGGTGAACATGTGGAGAGAGAGAAAAAAGAAATGAGAGAGAGATAGAGAGAGAAAAACGTGGAAAATGGAAGAGAGTACAGAGATACGATTCAGGGATCACGTGACTTGTTGGGTATGCCATAGGCTGACATCACATCAGAGTGCACACAGAGAGAAATAATGATTGCAACTGTATGGATGATCTGCTGTTTTCTATTACACAGAAGAATGAAACATCAGATACGATGTATACCTGATTGGAATACTTGTGTACGTGCTGTGAAAACACACGTTTATTTTATAGGGAATGTGTATCATATGTTTGATGATGAGATTTTTACGAGAGAACGCTTATGTGTATTAGAAGCCTTTGAAGAAGATGTAAGTGCATTACGTCCAAATCCTATCTATGGGGAGATCTACGGTATAGCCCATGACGTGATCGAGAGACTTTCGTTTACAAACTGTTAAGATACATACTATTTATTTTCGTCAACATCAACTACAACATGGAGGAGAGCTACAGTCAATCCATTGATAGTCAATGGTACATGGTGTACGCAGAAGCCGTATTAAACAGATTACGAGGTAGCCAACACTCAATGTTACTGCTGTGAGATTGATCATCCGAGTCAAAATCAACATTCCTGCCTGATGATATATGGAGACGGCACAATGATGTTTCACTACTTTGACGAGGCTCTAGACACGCTGAACGAAACGAACATTTTGCAAAAATTTGGAGAAAGTTTTTGTAGAGCATTAGCATTCCTAAAGCATTTAGAGACGTCTACAAACAGAAATTCTACTTTCCAGATTGTAGAGACTCAATTGGACCAAAGAAACAGACCGAAAACCGACTTTGGGATACGGTGTATCGTTTGATGCAACTGGCACCACCTCGTCTCCATAATGAAGTGACTGACAGTTTTAAGAATTTTTTATTTGTTCCTTCATTTATTTTAATCATTTTCCATTATCACAGATTAAAATATACCCGTAACCCTCTGCGAAAATACATTTCGATTTCTTTTTAACTTTAAAACATGTTGCATTACAAAATTAATCTTGTCGTCTTTTTTTTGGATAGAAATATGAGCTTTTTTTAAAAATGTTCATGTATTTTATCTGGGCATAAAGTGTACACCATCAGTTTAAGCATAGTACTAGTACACAGTAGACACAAAGGTATAAGAGTTATATGGTGTAAAAACACCATTGACAAACTATGAGAAGGAGTATTAGTATCACAAACTCTATGAGACGTACGATACTATAGAGAATCAAAGTAAAAAAAAAAGTATACAAAGCGTAATAGTGTGTGTAACACAACTCTATGAGACGTACGAGTTATAGAGATTCTAAGTAAAAGAAAATAAGGATACAAAGCGTAATATTGTGTGTAACACAACTCTATGAGACGTACGAGCTATAGAGACTCTAAGTAAGAGTAAATAAGAATATATAGCGTAATAGTGTGTAACAGAACTCTGTGAAACGTACGAGCTATAGAGATTCTAAGTAAAAAAAATAAGGATACAAAGCGTAATAGTGTGTGTAACACAACTCTATGAGACGTATGAGTAAAAACGAAAATAAGGATACAAAATGTAATAGTGTGTAACACAACTCTATGAGACATACGTGTTATAGAGATTCTAAGTAAAATATTCAGAGAAAGAATAAGGGCACCGTGTAACCTTCTCAAACTTGAACAGATACCAATAACAGTCGTTGATCGTATAGTCTTTTATTTAGAGGTGAAGCATAGGTAATAATGTAATAGAGAGTAGTGACGTTCTCTCTTCGCTCTCAAATCGGTCTCTCTCACTTTTGAAACCTTGATGCTTTTATAGGCAAAACACCAAAGTTCCAGAAGCTTCTCCATACATCTGTGCAACATACAATCAGAGGAAAATACTGGCGATTATTTTATCAAACTGTCAAAATAATCTTTAATAACCTTTTTACTCCATCAAAAATTAGTATAATTTTAGTACATTATATTATTTAACATTGCAAATGGTTTACCAAGGATGATGATGACAGGAAGTTGACATTTATAACAGACAGCTGAATCGATGCTCTAAGTTGTGAAAATTGTTGACAAGTTGATTATCCGAAACAGTATATTTAAATATCAAGACTGATTTCAATTTGGAATTTGGAATTTCTATTATTCACTTTCATAATTATACCTAAATAAACTGTCAACCATTATTCATGTAGCCGAATTACAAAATCACTTAATTTAGCTGCCCGTCCAAATTATATGTAAGTACACGACATTTATTATTCCAAGGTACACCAATTTCAAGTATTAAAGTTTTACCTCATATTGTTACAAACCTCCCTATCCCCTGAAATTTTTACTAATTGTAAAAATTTCATTTACATAAATACTTTAGAAATTATAATTATTAACGTTTACGTTTTATAAAATTCCCCATACTTGGATTGTTTTAAATACAATTTGACCTGGATTTGTACATAATCAATTCATATTATATCAATTTTACATTATAAATCGTGACCTGGATATCGTGACTTGGATATTTAACAATTTCTTTTATGTACAATTCATGCTTTTGAATATGATTTCAATAACTCATTTAACGTTTGTTTCAATGTTCATATCAATTATTCAAAGTTCATTTTTCTCTTATACTAATTATCATTTAAGTAAGCAAAAGCTAAACATATGTATATAATAATACATGTGAGCGCACTGATTTACATATTCAGTCATAAGTAATGTTTATGAGCAATGTTTATTTTACAGTTTATCTTCAAAAATTATATTTTATTGTCCATATTCACGGAAAGCCCCCTCGTCTTGAAATAAATGTCACACATCCTCCGTCTTGTAATATAAATGTCCACGGAAAATCCTGTCTTGTAATAAAATGTCCACCTCGTCTTGTGCACAAAAATCTGTTTCTAAGAAAATGTCCTCCTTTTGAATTTAAACTCCCCGACTCCTCATGGATTATATTCATTTATGTTATTCACATTTCACTGTGATTATTGCACTATAAAAGTTTTAATTGTTTCCTTTCTCCAGTGAGTCGAATTTCTTTTTCTCTCAGTTACTTTGTAAAAATGAAAACTAGTTCCAACAGTCTTGTTGATCGGGTTTCTCGATTGAAACCAATTTGTCTCATCAATCTCGATAACTTCTATGACGATCTTCCGCTGGCTAGTTTTTCTTGATTTTACATCATCTGTTTCCTCTTTTTTTTGATTCTGGTTCAATTTGTTTTCTGTAATTTTCCTCCTTGTTACATCTTCGAATGTTTCACATGAAGTCTGGATATAGTTTTTCAAACTTGTTCCTTTTATCTGTTTTTCATTATTTTGTTTTCTCTGCTTTCCTTGCTGTTATCTTGGCTGTTATCTTTGCTGTTATTGGTCTGATTGTTTTCAGTTATTAAGTAACCTTGAGGTACATTCTGCATAGTTTATGTCTGGGATAGGCGTTGTGATTGTTGTTCAGTTCGTATGTCCCGGTTTTCATTATGTATGCCTGCTGTGTCTCTTGTACGTTGACTAACACGGTCTTGTATGTAACTAAGAATGTCATTATCTGTAGTCCTTGTGCTTGATAATTGGCTGACTGTTTGGTTCTGATTCAACTGTGTTTCTGGTGTGGTTGAAGGCTACTCATGGGTGGAAGATTTGGAAGACCTCAACTCCTCTTTTCCCCTATCACTTGACCATTTATTATCTTCATTTTTCGACAACAAGGTCCGAAAACACCTACACCTATATTTTTTATTTCTAATTCTTTATTTCTCCTGTTAAATGCTCTATTTGTCCTAACAAAACATATTGTCTTACTCTGTGGTCTTAATGTAGTTGTTTTTGATACTCTTACTATGGATGATATGTGAGTGTCATCTTCAAATTTGACATAGGTTCTCTATTCTCAAGAATCTAAATCAAAGTATAATCTTACTCCATTCTGTCTTAACCAGTCCCTACCAAGAGTTTCTATTCAAACCATCGGTGACATAAAACTTGTGATTCATGGTCACTTTATTCATCGTAAATTTAATATTTACTGCACCTATAACATTAAGTGACTGACCATAACTGCCCTGATATTGGTTTTTTCATTAATAACCTTACGATTGGACGATTTTGGAGCACTTTTGACTAATTAATGAAACTTCTGCTCCTGTATCTACTAAAGTTCTAAATTTTTGTTTTTGAATCCATAATACACAAACTTGGATTTCCGCCAATTGAATTTCATAATTTTTGTCAAATTTATTATTTGATTTAATCTACCTAACTTTTTTCTAATTTGTTACTACAGCTCTTCTTACCGGCTTCCTTTTAAGAATAAAATTAGTTTTTCCTGTTCCCTATATTGAGACCATTGTTGTCCTATTCGCTGGGTGTGGGTTTCCGATTTTGTTCACTTACTACAGGTGGTGCAGGGAGCGCTAATTGCTGACTGAGATGTACGGATCTTGCATTTGGGGTGCCGGAAGTGCTAGCATCTGAGGTGGCACTGAGTGGTAACGTTTGATCATTTGGTTCTGAGCATGTTGGTAGGTAATATTGTGGAGCTGGAGGGTTGTAGTTTTGCCTCATTTTGATAGTTATTATCGTGCAAATTGTTGAGTTCGAGGATTGAAATTTTGTCTATCTTGATAATAATTTGTTCTACCCCTGCCACGATTAGATGGTGGTCCCTGATGATATTGGCAATACGGTACCCATTTTCGTGGATTGATTTTGCGAAGGGCAATTTCTTTTGAGGTGACAATCATGTGACATACCCAACATTCTGCACCTAAACACCCAGGTACTGATTATTGATTTTTGCCTATTCTGACCCTACTTGATTTATTCTTTTATTTGATGTTTTGGCCCGAAACATTTGTTGACTTTGCTTTAGCCTTGAACTTGACCTGTTTACTCTTAATATGGGGAATATTTGTATGTCATCGTCACTGTCACTGTCTGATTCGTCCGCGGCATTTACTCTATTTTCTGGGACAATTCTGAGTGGTATGACCTTTCGCAAGTTTTACATAATTTATTTCTTAAATGATCAACTTCCATTGGCTGAATATCTCTATCATCTTTTTCTGTTTTTAATCTGAACACATTTTGCGATTCTAGGTCAATGAAATTTGATCCCTGATATTTTGCTCAAGTGTTGCCAGCGGCATCTAAAGTTGCTTCTTCCCTAATTAATTTCATTTTCACAAGTCATGTGAGACCCTTACAAAAAAATATCTATCAGTTGCTGTTCAATTAAGTCTTTTGTGATTTTGTTTTTTCTTTGTTCTGATGTATTTAAACTCTTCAGATGCCTGAATTATTCTTTCGCCAAAAATTTGAACTGACTCATCTGTTTTCTGTTGTAAATTTCGTAATTTTATTAACGCCTGTTCCTATTTGTTACCTCCCCGAACTTATCTTTTAACAATTTCTTGAGGTCCCCCATAGATAAATTTTCGTTACTTTTTTGTACATTAAATATTCCTATGAAATCTGCCCACTGCCCTGAACATGTTACCAATGCTACACCCGGCATTTTCTGTACATCTAATTCTACTAAATTAGCATATCTTTCAATGTCTGAAATTCACGTTTTGAAGTCTGCCGGTTTACCCGAGAATTTTTTTATTACTTGATGTATGGGTTCTGCATAGCACTGCCATATTTGAAAACTGTTTCATTTTTTTCTCAAACATTTCTGTGTCCTCACTATCATGTTTGTTTTCGGTTGCTAACACCCCTGCTATCTTGTAATACCCTTTTTCTGATTCAATTCTGACTTCTGATGGGTTTTCTGATTGGTTTAGACTTTTTCGTTTAGCTTCATCTATTTCTTTATTATATATATCAAACTTCTATGTCATCTAATGCTGTAGTAAGGCTAATTAATTTAATTTTACTACTACTATCTGCCATTTTAGATAATGTATAGTCAAGTAATATTTTTATAATTAGAGTTTTATTTCGAAATGTTATGTTTTATGTTTGACTAATTTTGTTAAAGTCGTAATGATATTGCCAAAAATAAGTTTTGAGTTTTAGTTATGTTTTAAACAATTCGAATTAAGTTTCAGAATATAGCTTTTGCCAATAAAAGTTTTTTGAATTTCTCAAATTTTTACAAGTTATGGTCAAATTAATAGTATACTAAGAGAAGTATAAGTCTTAACCTTTAAAATCCAGGTCTGAACGGCAGCAAATCGATACCTGTAAACCTTCTCAAAACTTGAACAGATACCAATAACAGTCATCGTATAGTCTTTTATTTAGAGGTGCAGCACTTGGTCAATGTATAGAGAGTAGTGATTCTCTCCGCTCTCAATCGGTCTTGTCTCACTTTTGAAACTGATGTTTTATAGGCAAATACCAAAGTTCCAGAAGCTTCTCCATACATCTGTGCAACATACAATCAGAGGAATACTGGCGATTATTTTATCAAAATCTGTCAAAACCTAATCTTTAATAACCTTTTTACTCCATCAAAATTAGTATAATTTTAGTACATTATATTATTTAACATTGCAATCCATTGTTTACCAAGGATGATGATGACAGAAGTTGACAATTATAACTTCGCAGCTGCAATCGATGCTCTAGTGAAAATGTTGACAAGTTGATTATCCGAAACAGTATATTTTAAATATCAAGACTGATTTCAATTTGGAATTTGGAATTTCTAGTATTCACTTTCATATTATAACTAAATATACTGTCACATTATTCATGTAGCCGAATTACAAAATCACTTAATTTAGCTGCCCGTATTTCCACGTATGTACACGACATTTATTATTCCAAGGCACACCAATTTCATCATTTATATAATTTCGTATAAAGTATTATCTCCCGTACCTCATATTGTTACAACTGGTGAAATAATAGCGACAGTACAACAGGTGGCCAGATGTCAAAAACAGGTGGCCAGATGCCAAGTGTCAAAATGTCAAAAACAGGTGGCCAGATGTCAACATCAGGTGGAAAGGTGTCTAGACGCAGATGTCTAGACGGGAAAAAATCATTGTGTCACGCGCACGTCATTAACTCTTAATAAGCTAGTACTGTCTGAGTCTCGGTATTAGTTCATCATCATGGACAACTTTGAAGATGTACCATGGGAAAGTGATTTCCGTAAAGGCATTCATCGGTGTTCGTCGCCGAAGAGAAGATTGATAGTTGTCAACACTACTATCCGCAGGATGAGTGTTTCATTTTTTCATTAGCTAGGACAAGATTATTTTCAACATCGTCAGAAAACCACTACCAGCATAGGGTGAGTGTATGAATTTTTATTACATAGACTTAGTGTTTACCGTATGAAACATGAACAAACAGTAAATTTCAATATCTCAGAAAAATTAGGCAACTAGCAACGTTAATAAGGATTTCATTACTTACAACTTAATTATGCTATCAGGTGAATACCTCATCATCAAATCAAAGTTCATGCACTCTAGATCTCAAAACTAGGAAAAACCTATCTCCTGTTAGCAACTCTCGGCAACTCTCTCGCCGACTGTGGCGACACCTACTGCTGGTTTCACTCCAACCTGGGAAAAACCAAAAGTTTCGGTTTTAAAAATAGATTCACTCTCAGCCCATAACTGGAAAAACCCAACGTCTAGTTTTAGCCGTTGACTTCTCGTGAACTCACGTGACCTCTACTGACCCCGACCTCTTAAATCAATAGCTCTCATTGGCTGATTATCCAAGATGACCGCCCCTACAACCTTCCACTTATGACGCATTTCCGGTATGACCTCAATTCCAGTATGACGCACTTTCGGTTATTGCGTCAAAGCCAGCTCTATAGCGGGCCATTTGAATTGACCAATCAGAAGCCAGACGTCACTTGTTGCGCCCCTGGCGGGAAAATTCAAATGGCCTCCATGGGGCTGCCTATAACGACTGTCGATAGTCTTGTTATGTCAAAGTCGAGAGACCAGACCTAATTCTGACACTATATATTTGTGGGTATATTTGTTTACCTATGACATAATTTACCTTAGAATTGGGTCTCCTGTATCTCAGGAAGTCCTATGATTTTCAAGGAAACGAGATTCCACTGTACTATTGATACTCTCAATATCATTAATTGCATAGAGTTATGTTTGTCGTTAAGCCCCCGTTATCTTGTATGCATATATGTTCCACATGATTATATATGTAAATGCTGTTGTTAACCTATAAGCTACACTGCTTTTGGAATAAAATGAATGAATCCAGAAAAATATTTAATGTTGATCATGTTGATAACAATTTAGTTTGTATTCAGCAACAGAGACATATAGAAGACACATGTGCTATAAGACACGCGTTCTATATGGCTTTGTCAGCAAGAATTTTAAAACATCTAATTCTAATACAACCTGTAAACACTCAAATAAAGTTCAATCAAAATCATCTGTAGTATATCTAATGTATATTATTGTGACCAAAACATTGTTATGTACCTTATGTCAGTTATAGGGCCTACTACTTACCAAGTCTATTGTGTATCGTCAATTCTGATTTCCGGTTTTGGTGGATTCAGAGTGGTATGTGGTAGTTTACGGTGTGCATTATTTGCATAGGACATTATTTACTACAACCGTAAACGCTTTAATAAAGTTGAAGTAACATTATCTTTACTACCTCTAATGCATATTTTCAGATTCCAAAGTATTAGTTTAAACATATTTTATTTATGTCAAATATACATACAATAATATGAATACAGAAACAATGGATTTGAACCTGAAGCCTTCTACTTGCATGTTGAATGATATCACATAGACCAAGGCTAGCGGTCTCATGATACGTACAAGCGTAAACGAAAACCAGACACAGCGTTTGTGATGCCCTCCATACATTGTGCGACAATGCGTCTACCGAAGCGTTTAGATAATTCACTCCTTAAGATTTATAACCTATAAAATTATATATATATATATATATATATCATGTTTTACAATCGCCTTGTATAATTTTATTCTTATAATATGATGAATTTGCATTTTATATCATATTTTAAATTTTTAACAAAGATACCATTTATAAGATAGCAACCGATTGTTAATACAAGCTTCTATAAACATCGCTATTCAAATATAAATAGACTTAATTCAAATTCAAGCAAGGTACTCAATATAAAATATCATACCTGTTGAAATAGGCAATGGTTAACCAGTAAGTCTAATAAAGGTGTCCTAGGATTTCAGTCACCGTAACCTTGACGAATTATATTGAAACTGAATATGTTTCGTACCAGCACACTATAATCAAATGAAACTTTATTGGTGTAGCTGGGGACGCTTTATCACGTGACAAAGGAACAGTTTCGAATATTTCTCTCGAGTACGACTCCCTAGTACTTTTGGTGACGAATCGAACACTCCCCACAATATCGACAATCATCGATACCGTACAGCTAACCCAAAGTATTTCACCTTTAAATGGCGATTTCCAAAATACCGGGCTGAAAAATAAAAAGAAAGTGGACACATAGAACGATGCTTGTGAAAACAGATAAAGCGACTAGATTTGATCGGAACACCAGTTAATTTTCTATCTTAGTTTAAACATATTTTATTTATGCCAAATATACATACATACATACATATAACATCAATATAGTAACAATGCATTTGACAAACAGGGATCAGAAAAAAAGCTTAGAGCTTATGTAAATTCTTTTCCCAAGTGTTTTAGCAAGCTAAATTTGTAGACAAAGTCAACCATATTGTGAGTAGACTGCAGAGTTAAATATGAAGAGAATACATTTAGTTTGTAAGAAAGAAAAAACAGAAGAAGAAAAAAATAACTGAAGAATAACATGATCGTATTTAAAAGTGGTAATGTAATGGAATTTTCGTACTTAGAAATAAGCAGATGGATAGATGAACATGACAAAAAGTAATAAAGTAATCAACAATGCGCAGAGTTGAAAGTTTAACTACTAACTACTTTGATTTCAAAGTATTCATTGTATGTTGTGTCATGTACATAACTCACAAATGTCATGTACTGCACACTGTTTGTTCATTGTACGGTCTGTCATGTACATTACTCACAAATGTCATGTACTGTACACTGTTTGTTCATTGTACGATATGTCATATACATTACTCACAAATGTCATGTACTGTGCACTGTTTGTTCATTGTACGATCTGTCATATACATTACTCACAAATGTCATGTACTGTACACTGTTTGTTCATTGTACGATATGTCATATACATTACTCACAAATGTCATGTACTGTACACTGTTTGTTCATTGTACGATATGTCATATACATTACTCACAAATGTCATGTACTGTACACTGTTTGTTCATTGTACGATATGTCATATACATTACTCACAAATGTCATGTACTGTACACTGTTTGTTCATTGTACGATCTGTCATATACATTACTCACAAATGTCATGTACTGTACACTGTTTGTTCATTGTACGATCTGTCATATACATTACTCACAAATGTCATGTACAGTACACTGTTTATTCATTGTACGATCTGTCATATACATTACTCACAAATGTCATGTACAGTACACTGTTTATTCGTTATATCTTGTGTCATATACATTACTCACAAATGTCATGTACAGTACACTGTTTATTCGTTATATCTTGTGTCATATACATTACTTTATATTGTTTTAGGTCGAAATTATATAAATCCTACCATATAATCGCTATAATGATAAAAACAAAATTCAAATGATTTTTACGTTACACCATCGAAATTATACGAAGCCTACACAAAATTTTGAAAGACCACATCAGTTACTATTTTTCAAACTACATTTACACAATTTTATTATAATTTATGATAATTTCATAAAAACACAAATCATGAAAATGTGAGCCAGTAATGTTGGGTTGGTAAACTCGTATCATAATACACATGTACATACCGCTATCTTAGTCAATAACTGTAATTTGAGTGTGTGAAATAGCGACTGAATTAACGGAAACTATTCACCTGTGACGTCACATCAGGGGCAATAAAGCGCGTAAGTGAGACGCCGACTTTAATGGCATAATAAACAGGTATCCTGTCAATTTTTGGCTTTATAACATTTAGATGGTTATCTTTGGAAAATTTAAATGAAAGACAAACTTAAAAATCGTTTCCTATGACCTTTAAACAGATGGAAATGTTTCTTTTACAATCTAAACACGTACACATTTGTCCTACATTTGAAAGTCCCACAAAATATGGTCTAGTTGTCACACAATCTTTTTTTTACCATTAATATTATTAAACGTGGGACAAATAGGACAATACATGAGATACAGTCTGTTACACCGCAGGTAGCATTTTATCTCTTATAAAACACCGAACTTAAACTTGCAAAAAAAAACAACAACAAAACAACAGTTTTGGGTTAAATCGCGTGATATATAACATATATATATATATATATATTAAAAACATGAGTTGAAGTGTTGGAGTTGACCCTTTTCCTTATGTCACGGGTGCTGTATAAAAGTATAAACTATCACAGAAATCAATGTTGATAAAAAAAATGCAAATTCAGAGTTTTAGTATAACAGTACCGTTACGTCAAAAATAACTACAGTGTATTTATAGAACTTTTTTAAGTTAAGCAAATCAGAGTTTTAGTATCACAGTACCGTTACGTCACAAATAACTTCAGTGTATTTATAGAACTTTTTCAAGTTGAGTTTTTTAGAGTTTTAGCATAATAGTACCGTTACGTCACAACTAACTATTTATATAACTTTTTCAAGTTAAGCAATTCAGAGTTTTAGTATAATAGTACCGTTACGTCAAAAATAACTACAGTGTATTTATATAACTTTTTCAAGTGAAGCAATTCAAAATTTCAAAACATGCAGAGGCTTTATAATAATCAAAGACATGAAGATAGAGGCATGCCCCCGGGCGGCCTCTTCCTAAGGCAAACTGCACGTAGAATGGAATGTTACCCCTCTACAATAACTAGACTTACCCAAAGGAACGTTCAGACGTCACGGGGTCTGTTAGAGATGGACCATTGCCCGACAGTGAAAGAGTGAGGACTTTTTATTGGGTTACGTCATTTCCTGTCCGGGACAAATGTCTAACGGCGACGCGAACAACATTCAGAATCACATATTTGACAGCGTATATCGCTATCCACAGTGCGTCGTCAGCTTTGCCTGATGGTCCTGTGATCTAGAAAACTTATCCGAGGGAACATTTTAACACTATAGCTATTCGCCGACAAAATCGGCATCAATAGCGTCATAGATCGTCGTAGAGGCAGTGGGTGGAAATCCTTTTTAATTCTTTAAAATCTAAGTTCAATTTTAGTGGAAATGACGGACGTATACTCGTATGGAGTCGTTGGGTGAATGGAACGGTTGTGACCACAAGGCGTTCAAGTGGGGTATCGGAAGTGAAATGGTATGGGTGACATTTCCACCAGCATAGTGCACCTTTTATCATAAAAAATCACCGCCTAGCGTTACTTACGTCAATGAACCTACCAATTCTTTGCCGTGCATCAAGATGTCACACGTCAAGCCTCGTGTATTTCATAGAATTCGTGCAGATGTAGTCTGCATGGATGTCTAATACAATTGATACACTGAATCAAAAGAAGAAAAAGTTAGCGGTGTCCTTTAATTTGACATTTAGATATATCGACGACGTTTTGTCAATTAATAATGACAATTTTCATACATATGTCAATGCGATATATCCCAGCGAACTAGAAATTAAAGATACAACAGAATCAA
The DNA here is from genome assembly GCA_030159075.1 of Atrina japonica. Lineage (NCBI taxonomy): Eukaryota > Metazoa > Mollusca > Bivalvia > Pterioida > Pinnidae > Atrina > Atrina japonica. Next base: position 396,799 of record BROG01000647.1, read on the forward strand.
GTACACACGCTTCATTACTTAGACATTTTACTTAATATCAACACAGATGGGAAATTAGCAACCAAGCTATACGATAAACGCGACGATTTCGGCTTTCCCATCGTAAATTTTCCACATTTAAGTAGTAATATCCCTCACTCACCTGCATATGGAGTTTATATTTCACAAATGATCCGATATGCCAGGGCGTGCACAACATATGAAAGATTTCATATACAGAGGTAAACTACTCACTGACAAATTATTGACACAGGGATATCGAAAACCGCGTTTAATGTCTACGTTCCGCAAATTTTATGGTCGGTATGGTAGTCTTGTTTGCGACTACTCTGTTTCACTAAGTGGAAATGTTGAGTTGCCTTTTCGTTGGCGGTTGTTGAGACGTCTGTACCAATTGTGACGAGGATGCACTCCTCGCGTGTTTCATTGGACTTGACTGTGGACTCACGGCGGGTGTGACCGGTCGAGAGGGGATGCTTACTCCTCCATGGCACCTGATCCCACCTCTTGGTTTCCAGAGGTCCGTGTTTGTCCATGTTTTTACCGGATTTGTATCTATGTCCTGGACATCCTATTGATTTATACTTTGGTATCTGAGATTTATATATATAATATAAATATATATATATATATAAAAAATATATATATATATATAATATATATATATATATATAAAATATATATATATATATATATATATATATTTATATATTGGATTGTTACAGAGTGTTGCCATTTCCTTCTTCTATGATTTTTTATATACATGGACAACGTTTATCGATGATAGTTCCACTATATTTCCACCTGGCAGGGATATGGGGATACGCTGAACAAATTACCGGTATCTCACACACAGATACGCTAACATACACATGCTTACATACACGACAAGATGCCCAACTGGGCCATTACGGTCACCTGAGTGAAATAATACCCACTTTTGGTCCCTATTGAAGCCCGACTGGTTCCTAGCACTTTTCATTCACAAACGTTATGCGGCTTCACATATGGATACTTTTTGCCAAGTTTGGTAAAAAATGACAAACTAGTTCTTAAGAAAAAGACGTAAGTATGATAAACTTGACAAACAGCTGATATCTTCTATTTACTTAGGTGTCCGTACCTTGACCTTTGACCCCATGATCTTGATATTTTGTCAAAATGATCCTAAGAGTTAGAAAATAACTAACAGCTATCTCATATATCTTTCAGATTTTTTATAAAGTCATTCAGTTTTGAGCTATTAAGCCATTTTTATAGAACTGTACCCTATTTTATTGAATTGCTCCTAGTGGCTTATTTTTGGACAAACTTTGTAGATATTTACAAAACAATCATGTATACAAGATTTGAAAGTCATCTAATCATGAGAAGAGTTTTAACGATGTATAATGTTTTGGGTGTTTTTCCTAACCCCTTTTCATTCGCAAACTATATGCGGTTACACATGGGGATACCTCCTGCCAACTTTGGTTAAAATTTACCCACTGGTTCTTGAGAAGAAATTGAAAATATGTTAAATTTGAAAACAAAACAAAACTGATTCAATGTATTTTCCTTTCACATAGATGTCTGAGACCTTGACCTTTCACCGCTTGACCTTGAAAATTTGTCAAAATGATCCTTAGATAAATCTTAACAACTTTCTCATATATCTTTGTATACAAAAGTCAATCAGTTATTAAGATATTCCTATAGAAGTATACACTATGTTACTGCAGCGCTCCTAGTGGCTTGTTTATGAACATATTTGGTTTTCATTCGCGAACTTTTTAGATATTGACTTAATAATCATTAGAAAATTAGAAAGTCATCTGATCATTCATTTATGAGAAGACAATTTTTAAAAATGTACCACGTTTTGGTACTTTTTGGGCCACTTTTGGCGCCCCTATGGCTCTTACCCCCTTTTTTCACAAAATATATGTGACTTCCCATGGATATACTTCCTACCAAGTTGGTTAAAATAGGCCCATCGGTTCTTGAGGAGAAGTCGAAAATATGTCAAAGTTAACAATGGACAACGCTATTCATAATAATGCGAAATAGAAAATAAAAAGTTGATTTGGGAAGTCTCATCATTTAAAGAAGGTATGCGTCTTTCTTACACCATCCTATGCAATGTGCACGTACAATAAATGTATACATAAATGTTCAAATGTGAAATCCACAAATGCACATTTGGCACTGCACCCTATGCGTAGATTTAAATGAATTTTGTCAGTGATTGAAAAATTTGATCTCTGAAACGTGTTTTAATATTGAAGCATTATAATACAATTCTAAGTCTAACGTTAAAGTGCATTTTAAAAAATAAAATGTGTTGTTTTTTCAATTGACCGTGATATATATATATATATATATATATATATATATTTATAATCACGTCTGTGCATTTAGTTTGTAATTTTGATGGTCAGACTACTTATTTACTCTAACATATTTTTAAACTTATCAAAGTTACATAATACAAACGTGAAGTATAACAAGGACTTGAGCTTTCTTTATAGACTAACGTATCTGTAACTAAATACCGACAGTTAACCAAGTATACAGTTTAGAATAAACATTTTGATATTTCATAAAAATTATAGACAATCCACAGAATTGTCTTTCTAGTGACATATCTACAGAGTTCAGTTCATCATTAAATATATTACTCTCCTAAATCAATTTATGTCTACATACATTGCACGCTATATACAACGTGCTTGATTTCCATACTATCCTGTGTTTATATATGGAGGAATGGAGTTTTTGTTCACCGTAAATCTCATACATGTATATGAGTATAGGCCACCGATAACAAACTGTCAGAAAACGTTACGTTAGAATATCTCCTGAAATCCCATTTAACCAAATTTAAGAAAAAGAATGCGTATTCCTATCAGAATCTCCTGGAAAAAACAATGAATGCGCATTAAGAAAGAAGAGTTGTGACAAATTTTACCCCATTTTTACCTTCTTTCCACTTGAATGGATAATATTTAATGACAAGACTTATAAATATGAATGTTTTCTGTTCCTGTGACGAGGATTGTAATAAATTCAGAATAATAAATGAAATCTGTATTAATGAGAACAGACATCTATAAGAGTTCATTACAAATTTAGCTAATTACAAAAGACGCTGTATCCCATCATTATACAATACTGTACCTGGATATACATTGAAACCCAGAGTAAACAAATTACGTGTACAATGTATGATAGATAGGTGTAAATATAGTAAAATTATTTGGTATTCCATAATACATTCTGATACACCAGGGTTCATTACATTACATTGACAACTCATTTTGATTAGCCTGGGTCATACCAAAATAAGCATCACTGCATGTATAACTTGCGACTGTCGCCAATGCAGTTAATGGGGACGCAATTTGTAGTACATCACCTAAAGCTGGTGACATCTACATTAAACTGAAAAATTTTTGCTTGATGTAAAACCAACCATCCAACAAATATTTTGCTTACGTCTTTTCGGGAACAATACAAATATCAACTGGAATTCAACATTACAGAGTTTTCGTACACTTCAACAATCTCACCAATTTACTAAATACATGTACAATGTCATCAACGGTCATCTGTTTGCATAATAGGGCAAATAATTCACTCTTAAATCTGAAAAGGGCACACTAATAAAATGACGCTATTTGTAAGTTCATCTTCCTACATATTCATTCAACAAACTTTTCACTTCCGAATTTACATTTCTGGTTTGGAATAACGGCCTGTATCAACTGCTGATTTTAAATTACCACAACTGAACTGTAACGAAATGTTGACAATTGATCATTTCTAATATGTATTTAATGATCTTCTAATTCATATACATATGATATTTATAATCCAAATATTTATATTTGAAATCCATATTTGTATATATTGATCATGCATACGCTGACATAAAATAAGGAGATGTGCATCGATGTTCAAATTATTTTAAGTTTGCCATAAGTAAAAAACAAACTCTTCAAGCAATGTTTTAACATTAAATAACCAACAATTATCATGATTATAAATATAATTTATCATGTCCGTGTTGTATGGTAAGTAATGTCTTATCTTCACTTATAACGAACTTTAAACAGTATAACAAAATTCTTTTTTTCCCAAAAAACAAAACAAAAAAACAAAAAAAAAACAACAACAACAACAACAAAACAAAAACAAATAACAAAACAAAACAAAAAACAACACACACACACACACACACACACACACACACAATAAATACAAAATGAAAAGGGAACCTTCATATCTCACGCATTGGTACTTATTTGTATTTCGCCAGTCATCAGTATGAATAGTAGAATATTATGGATTTTGTCTATACCATGGCACCTGATCCCACCTCTTGGTTTCCAGAGGTCCGCGTTTGTCCATTTTTACCGGATTTGTATCTATGTCCTGGGCATTCTATTGATTTATACTTTGGTATCTGAAAATTTTTATAATTTTACTTTATGCCTACACAAACTTATGCTTCACAGACAAGTATTGATCACATAGACACGCACACTATATACCAAAGTTATAATGCTAAAACGATCGTCAGTTCTTCATCAGCTGAGCTCCAATTTATAAATATTATAAACATAATACCAAAGATATAATACTCAAGATGATATCGTTTCTGTCAATTAGACTTCATCATTTGAGCTCCAGTTTGAAAAGTATTTGTTTTTTCTAAAGATAAAGTGGTATCATACAAGGACAAATAATACATCTAAAAGTATAGCCGAAATCCGTCTAAGAGTAACAACTGTAAAAAATGACTATCTTAGCTTTAGAAAATTTTCGAATTTAAATGGTGTTAACAGTGCCAAATATTACTTTAGTATAAGATGAACAGCTGGTACTGAAATACCAGGTACTAGGTTTATGTATACCCTCGGGGACTCAAACGGTCCAATTTAAAGAGAAAGTGGTATCATACAAGGCCAAATAATGAATCTAAATATATAGCAAAATCTGTTTAATCTGTTAATTACCATTATGATCCTGAATATATATATATATATATATATATATATATATATATATATATATATATAATATATATATATATATATATATATATATATATATATATATATACGTGCGTGTGTGTGTGTGTGTGTGTGTGTGTGTGTGTGTGTAAATAGCGGAAAAAAGAAACTGTGTAATTTAGTAATTTCATTTATAGATTCATATACAAAATAGTATGTTGCATCATGTATATCATTATTTAATCCAATGCATTGTCGTTCAATTCAAACATCAATTCACGGATTATGTCCACTGAAAGTAAGGGGTTGCAAAAATGTATCACAAGTTTAATAGCGTGTATAATCGCCTTTTTCACCGATGCATTTTTCACACGACGCACTGAACGAATCAGGTTATGCAGAAATGCCTGGGGAATGTTCCGCGATATGCTCAATAAAGAACGAACGTAGCAGGGGGCAGGGGGTTTGCTCTTGATGAAGACGTCGTTCCATTTCATCCAAAACATGTTCTACAGGCGAAAAATCCGGCGACATCTCAGGCCAGGCTACGTCCGTATATACGTAGTTTGCCGACGTGACGTCACACGCGGGCTTCCCGAATGTGGGCGGTCCAAACGGTTCCAGTTTGCTGTTATCGTCTACATAAAGCATTTACAGTGTTAATTTGAACCCCAAACTGCCTTGCCACATTACTTTGAGATATCCCAGCCTCCAGCTTCCAAATAGCAGGCAAACGATCGTTTTCAATCATATGAGGTATCTCTCGATCGAAATTTTATTTCAAAAAGCCATTGTTTTTCTTTTTCAATACTAATGAATGCAAGAAATTCTAATCGATTACTAACCACGTGTTGGTTGGGCTCGTAACGCAAAGCGTGCTGTGGCCATCACGGCAAATCGAACGCAATATTTAACAAATTGAATACTCAAACACGCATTTAGTATATTAAACTATGCCTTTAAGATTAAAGAGCGATCAAAGAATACTTTTTGTGTTTATTTAACTTTTAAGTATTGTAGTGCTGCACAATCCATATTGTGCGATAAACTATCTGAACCCGGTTCCGCTCGACTTTTATCAACCTGTGTCTCTAGAGTTCGCCATTTTTACATTAAAACGTGTGAAACTTGAGCTCCGACGATTTTTTTTATTATTGAGTATTCTTAGCGCCATCCCGGTACAACCAGTGGTGTCCGAAGTGGGATAAAAGTAGATGACGTCGTTTTTACGCCATGGAGGGAGTCCAAAACGAAATATAAAAATTTCAGATACCAAAGTATAAATCAATAGAATGTCTAGGACATAGATACAAATCCGGTAAAAATGGACAAACACGGACCTCTGGAAACCAATAGGTGGGATCAGGTGCCATGGAGGAGTAAGCATCCCCTGTCGACCGGTCACACCCGAGTCCACAGTCAAGTCCAATGAAACAAGTGAGGAGTGTATCCTCGTCACAATTGGTACAGACGTCTCAACAACCGCCGACGAAAAGGCAACTCAACATTTCACTTAGTGAAACAGAGTAGTCGCAAACAAGACTATTATACCGACCGTAAAATTTGCGGAACGTTGACATTAAACGCAGTTTTCGATATCCCTGTGTCAATAATTTGTCAGTGAGTAGTTTACCTCTGTATATGAAATTTTCATATGTTGTGCACGCCCTGGCATATCGGATCATTTGTGAAATATAAACTCCATATGCGGGTGACTGAGGGATGTTACTACTTAAATGTGGAAAATTTACGATGGGAAAGCAACTGAAAGCTTAATCATTTACTTATCGCCAGTGCGCGGTGTTCTGTACAGGTTGTACTTCACGCGCGTTGCAAATCATGTTGTGTAGCTCATTACTACATGTAGTCAGAAGTGTACTTCAGGTATTTTGAGTTAATGTTACTAATTTCATGTAATTATTGTATGCCATTCATACATACATTCTAAGTCCCAGTAATTAGGTCTAGTATGCAAACACTAGTGATACTGAAGGAAATTTTCCAGCTTCAGCTGCAGGTGACACAGCGTCATCTGTGACTACTGGGAACCAAGATTTTCTGCAGCGATTCATCCAGAGTTTTGATGCCAAAAGAGATTTTCAAATGAAAATATTTAAAGAATCGATGGCAGAATGAAAACCGAAAAAATCAAGAAATGCAGGAAAACATTATCAGAAACTTTATTGAAAGAGCAAAAAAGGAGTTTCAAACATTGATTAATTAAAATAAGCCCTCTATGCAGACTTCAGAGAAACAAGAACTTGAAATGCCAAGTCTCAGACCTTTTGAAGAGGAACTTCGAACCATTGAGGACAGAGAGCGTAAACAGGAGCAATTTGTCACCCCCAAGATCCTTACTTCCTTCAGCACCATCTATGGGGTAAAGTGAAGGGTTTTCACTACCGGTAAGTAACTGCAATGCACAGAAAGGTCCTCAGACCAAAATGCCTACATATGAGGAAAATGAGGATATAGAGACGTTTATCATTCCTTAGCACAACGCCACACCTGGTTTGACATGGAAAATGGTGAATGCTTATATGAATGTCTAAGAGGAAAGTCTAAATTTTTTCACTTCTGAAGGAGTTAAGACATGATTATAACATCCTCAAAGACAGCTTGATTAAGCGTTTTGGACGTCGTGACCAACCTACAACTGCTAGAAGTAAACTACATGAGATAAAGCAGCGTAGCCTCACCACGATGAGTTTGGAGAGCAGGTTAGACGTTTAGTTACTCTTGCTTACCCTGGAGTGACTTTTGACCTCTAAGATCAGCCTGCTGCAGAAGCATTCTGAAAGGGCTACAAGAATCCCAGAATACCTTATGATGAGTTGAACAAAATACAGGCGACATTGAATCAGGCAATTGAAATGGTCACAATGCAAGAACATAATTATAAGGCTACTGTTGGCAGAGACAGAGTATGTAGTTCGAGACCGTTCAAGACGGTCTCCTGTTCTAATGATCATGAATTTAATGAAGATAATGACGAAACACTGGACACACAGCGTGTACAAATGCCGAGCACTTCTACAGCTAGTCTGGAAAAAGTCGGAACTCGGATGAAACAACTGGTCAAGACCACCTCACTGGAATGCCGGTCTCGGTTGGAGCAATATTTGAAACGAACTTCATCTAATGTATCAAAAGACGACAAGGAATGCTATAAATGCGGTCTAAGAGGTCATTTCAAGCGAGATTGTAGTACTGGGCAAACACGTCCGCCAACAGCCCCTAACAGATCGAATGTTCCCCAATACGAAGCCCCACGATTACTCGAATGGTTGGCAAAGAAAAGAGCGTTGTTGTCTTAGTGAGGATAAATGGAGTACGGACTAAAGCGGTCATTGACACAGGAGCAGATGCCACTGTCATATCGGAAATGCGGACAGAAGAAGCTAACGTAAAACATAATGAACTTCTGAAAGAAAGTCGGGTAATGAATGCCGAAGATGGTGCGAACATGATTGGATATGGAGGTGTCACTGTGACACTCCAATTAGGTGATGTAACAAAACGATGGCCAATTGTAATTGCGCCAATCCGAGATAACATTCTCATGGGGATTGACATCTTACACGCAATGGGTGCAGTTATACATACAGGCGAAAGGAACGTGGAAAATAATGGGAAGATTACCCAGACAGCTCGCTAGGAGTAGTGTCTTCGTCGATTCAGATACCATAGTGCCTGTGGAAAAAGTGGTTATTGGCAGCTTGGAAACACAAGCCCTGGAACAACAAAATGGACCTGTCATCCTCGAAACATTTGGTCACTAATCTTTTGTTCCTGCTAAGTTACTATAAACGAAACTGTCCCTGTTAGAGTCCTGATATTGAAAGACTGCGAAGGAAACTTTGCAAGGGTACATTTTTAAGAAAGGTGGAAGAAGCTGAGGTTGTTCAGCCGAAAGAGGAAACCGAATCTATAGAGCTTCACATTAAACAGATGGAGGTGAGCAAGGACCCAGAAAGAGATTCTCTTGAGGTACCAGTCCATCTAGAGGACCTATACGAGAATTCTTCAAAGCACCTCACTGATGAGCAGAGGAAAGTACTTTGTGACCTCCTTAGAAACTATCCAGATATTTTTGCAAAGGCTGACTACGACCAAGGTGTTTTCAGTAATGTGAAGCATAAAATCGACACTGGACAAGCTAAGACTATCATACAACCTGTTAGGAGGACACCCATAGGATTCCAAGGCGAGGAAGATGCACATCTCCAGAATCTTTTGGATGCTGGTGTTGTAGTTCCATCTAGTCCTGAATGGGCGTCTCCAGTAGTCATTGTGCGGAAGAGTTCGCTGGTGATGTCAGTATCAAGGATGCATATCCCCTTACCAAGATAGAGGAGAGCCTCGACACACTTAGTGGTGCTACAGTTTTCTCAGCATTAGACTAAATGAGTGGCTTCTACCAGATTGAGGTAGATGAGCGGGACATATAAAAACAGTTTTAATCACCAAGCATGGCCTTTACGAGTATACCCGCATGCCTTTTGGGCTATGCAATACACCATCAACTTTTCAACGAGCAATGGGATTTGTCCTAAGTGGTTTCCAGTAGTTCATTCTATTGATTTACTTTGATGATGTAATAATTACCTCCAAGAGCACAATTTGCACTGTGTGTTTGACAGGATAAGGCTGCATGGCCTTAAAGCAAGTAACTGCTAACTATCGCAGAAGGAAATCCTTTTGCTTGGCCATATTGTTGGCATTAATGACATTGCAACTAACCCGAAGTTGATCTTGGATGTACAGAATTGGCCTGAACCCAGTAACATCAAAGAGTTACAGTCATTTCTGGGGTTTACCAACTATTACAGGCGTTTTGTTCAAGGTAATGCAGAGATAGCTCTCCCTTACCAAGAAGAACATAGAATTGAGTGGACAGATCGTCAGCGTGAATCTTTCTTATCCCCCAAGAAATCGATAACCAGTGCACCAGTTCTTGCTTACCTATTAGAGGACTGCAAATTTGTATTGGACACAGATGCATCTAACAAGCATAGGAGGTGTAATGGTAATGGTGTTCATCGCAAGATTTGGAGATACAAACAGACCAAGATATAAGAAATCAGTTCGGCTTGCTTTAATGGGTGCCTGGAAGGGAGCTGTGTAGTGCTCCACAATCCGTATTGTGCGATAGACTATCTTAGAGTCCGGAATCCGGTTCCGCTCGACTTTTAATCAACCTGTGTCTCTTTGCGTTGAACGTGTGAAACTTGAGCTCCGGCGATTTTGTTATAATTGAGTATTCTAAGCGCCATCTCGGCACAACAGTATACACAGTTTCTTTTTCCCCTTGTATATATATCATACAGTTATGTCGATGGTTTTGGGAAATATTGTTCGGGAAAGTCGCGGGAAAATATTAACAGTTGTAAAAAAGCAAAAAAAAAAAAAAAAAAAAAACAAACAAAAAAATAAACAAACAAACAAAACAAAACAAAATAAACCACCCCCAAAAAAAACCAAAAAACTAAAAACTAAACAAAATACCAACAACAAAACAAACAAAACAATTAATAAAAAGACAAAAAAAAAATAATAAATACAGTGACAAAGACCACCCTCCTCCAAAACTTAAACAAAACATCAAAACAACCCAACCACCCAAACATAAAGATGAAAAAAATTGGAAACTCTTAAAAAATGATATATAGACCATCAAGTAATAACAGCGATATATAAAGCTTGCTATATATAAGTTGTAATACACATACACAATAATACATGCATAAGATAAATATTTTGACATTCGTTCTGTCTCACAAACAAAAACAATATTAATTTTTATTAACCGTGCTTTTTTCAAAAAACATTTATTCCCTCTTTTACTACTTCGATTGGAAGACAATAACAGAAATATATACCCAGATATATACCCAGATATATACACAGGCATAAAAACTCTTAAATTCCTATTATATATTTTGTCAGAAACCTAGTATGGCAATTATTCACTTGCAACTGATTAATTCAACCCTACTTTTTGTATATATGTATACCACACAGGATCTGAACTTATTATAACAAAATACATAGAAATATAACATTTTGTATGCCCGTGTATAGCCGTTATTGATGATTGTACATCAAGTACAAGAAGAAAAAAACCACAACTAATACCAACCTTTTATAATAACGTCAAAATATTAAAATCATTGTAATATACACATTTATATATTCAATACCGAATTTTGATCTAAACCTTTTTGTCCAGTATGTTAAAAATGTTTGAAGATGATCCAATATGCCAGGGCGTGTTTAACATATGAACATTTCATGTACAGAGGTTAACTACTCATTGACAAATTATTGATACAGGGATATCGAAAACTGCGTTTGATGTCAACGTTCCGCAAATTTTACGGTCGGTATAATATTCTTGTTTGCGATTAGTCTGTTTTACTGTGAAATGTTGAGTTAACTGTTCGATGGCGGTTGTTGAACCAATTATGAAGAGGATTCGTTCCTCGCGCATTTTATTTTAATTTGACTTGACTCACGGCGGGTGTGACCGGTAGACAGGGGATGCTTATTTCAAGAGGTGTGTGTTTGCTCATTTTCACAAGATTTGTACGTATATCCTGGACATCCTAATGATTTATACTTTGGTATCTGAGATTTTTATCCGGGCATATCACCAAAGGCGATAGCCGGCTAAAGCAGTCGTCGAGTTGCGCGGAATCGCGCATGTTTCTGGTCTCCGAAGTACCACCAGAATAAATGAAAATGCGTGCGCGATATGATATAGTGCATGTATGTAATGTAAATAAAAGTGTGTTAAAATGTTCTGGTGTTGTTCATGCCATTGTTTCAACACGATCTAGACATTTATAGATACAGGCTTTTCATCTTATCATGAATTACAGTAAATTTTATGCTGTTTGTATCTTTCCGCATAAGAAGAGCCAGACAATCTCTAAATCTAACAGTAATTCACAGAGTTGTCAGCGTTATTAATCGAGAGTGTTAAGGAAAAACGCGGTAAATACTTGTATGCGAAAAAAATTATCATGCCGGTCAAAATATTGTGAATAAGAATATAAAACAGGAAAATGTGCTGGATATGTTGTTATTCGATATATTGATAAAACACCAATTATGTTTTAACTTGTGATTTGGTGATAAAAATATATTTGAATACAAAAAAAAATTATCGGCGGGTAAAACCTGTAATCAATACATGTACCTTTCTTATAGCTTTTTGTACCGGACATCTATTGATTTATACTTTGGTATCTGAGATTTTATATAATTTTAACATGAAAACGGACAGATACTAGGCCTATTTTGAAATTTGGTACATGAAATATTAAGGATTTATTGTTCACCTAGTTTAAGTCTCCATTTGTATTTAAGTTAATTATTCTAATAAGGACACGTTTTAACAACACGTTATGGGGATCTTAAATGTGATTTTTGAAGTATTATTTAGACAATGATCGAGAGTAGGTCCTACATCTTGTAGTAGACTATAATTAAACGGTAGAGTGCCAAAGATGTACGGTTGTTGAAGCTCATATTAAACGGACACAGTGGGTAATTTTTATTTATATCTTAATTGTTGATCCGTGTCGATATGAAATCGTAAATAAGTCATTTTTGTCGAATACGGATTTACAATTGTAAATATTGTTCACAAGCTACGAGTCGATCAAATACAAAGAGAAGAGGTAACTGTTGAAAGAACTGTGTTTAGGTCACTCAGTAATAAGAACTAAATGCAATGATATTTTTGTGAAACAGTTATAAATAAACAGATTATTATTAGATAATCATACAAAAATGATAGACAGAGTCAAATTATTAAATAAATAAATAAACAAAATAATGAATCCATTGATAAACAAATGAATAGATAAATAAATAAACAGATACATAATAAATAGATATATAGATAAATAGAAAGATAAACAAATAATTAGATAGGCTACATGTATAAATGATTAAATAAATGTATGAATAATTTTTAGACAGATATAGGCCTACGTATGAATAAAGAAATAAAACACGGTTTGAGAATATTGATGAATCAATAACACCGACAGAATGAAACAAGGCAATATTGTAACTTGTGTATTTGTCAGTCCGGCTTTCTGTACTTTCAGTACTTTGATTTATATTATGTAAGGTAGAGGTAATATCAGAGTTTATTGATTGTATTTACTCTCTACCCAGAGAAAAACAATTAAAGTAATAACACGATGCAAATACAGCTATCACCGTGCGAAAATTACATTTTAGACTGACAATTAATTTTGTGATATTTGGACTTTTTATCTAAAAGTAATTTCAAATAAGTGTACATAATCTTGTTTTTCCATTGTTACATTTCAAAGTGAGAAATTCCATTAGCATCTATTGTGACTGTAATCTATGAAACAACACATTTAATATCTTCAATAGAGAGCGACCATGAATGTCACCTGTCACCACAGGTTAATACTTCCTGTGTGGACAGGTGAGAATACTAGTTTAATTGCTCAAGAACAATTACACGCGATAATCACATAGTACTATATATTTTTTGTACATTGGTATTTTAGGCAGTTACGATTTAGGCCTTTGTATGGAAGCACGGGTGTGATTTAGGAATTTCCTGAATCCGCCTACCATCAGTTAGAAATTAAAATCATCTTTATTTTTTTAAGAAACCTTCAGCGTCTTTCTTTTTATGACCACAAATTTACCGTGGTTATACAGCTATGAATCTGTTCCAATCTGATGCCTTTTATTTTTCAACTTGGGACCTTGGGGAGGACGAAACACATATTCAAATGTGTGTCGCTGACAAAATTAAAATGTATTCAGGTATAATAAATCGAGTACCTGTCTGTCAATGTAAAATGTTAAACTGTGAAAAAAATCCATACATACACAATCCATACATACAACATATACAATTACATCAAATAACAAACTCTCATTTGCTTCGGTGTTTCATGTTTTGTTGGGCTCTAGGTATGTACACAAAGGGTTTTGATTTCAGATCTATTTCTGTAGATAATTACATGAAATACTATACACAAGGTATTGTATAGTTTAAGCAGCGATATGGGTTGATCAATATTGCAGTTTAAATACTCGCATACATTTATTCCTTTCAATCCTGCTGACCACAAAAGACCGGTCTTACACAATAGAAGAGATCATACCACTCTGAAACTCAGGGATGAAAGGTTTAACATTGGATTAGGCATATATCTAAGATCTTCGTGACAATTCCATCTTTAGATCACTCATTGTTTCCGATTACCGTACTACACTCTTTAAACCGATGAAACAAGCATGGAAAGTATCATCAAATGCAACTGTTGATAATCAGCTTTATTAAGAGTTCCACTAAGACGATATTGTACCACGAAGTATCATAAAGGATTATTAAAACTAAATGGGCATATAAAAGAAAAGCATCTCCTGAGGTTAAAATATTGACTGACATTAGTAAAAAACAATCAAAGTACTGAAAGTACTGAAAGCCGGACTTATAGATACATCAAGTATTTCAGCAAACAGTTGGCATTTCAATAGGAATCCATTGTGTCCCTTTATTAGTTGACCTGTTCCTTTATTCATATGGTTGGTTTCCAGAGGTCCGTGTTTGTCCATTTGTATCGGATTTGTGTCTGTGTCCTGGACGTCCTACTGATTTACACTTTGGTATCTGAAGTTTATATATGAAGCAGACATCATTTCAAAGCTTTCGAATCGAAAGAGACCGTGGCATTTAATGTGATATTTATATATACTGACGACGTTTCGTTGATTAAGGACAATTTTCATATATATGTCTATGCCGATATATCCCAACGAACTAGAAATTAAAGACAACAAAATCGAGCACAATTCTTCCTTTTTGGACATTTTTCTTACTATGGACATAAAAGAGAACAAAACGGGAAATTAAAATAGCAAATGTAACGAGTTTGGCTTTTCTATTGTTTCTTTCTGGGTACATGGAAACCGGATTCTCTTTCATCTTTAAAACTATCGCCATTATATCACTGAAAAAAGATTGACTGTGTCGTAAAACACAAATCAAATCATATCAAATCAACATTTTAATTTCACATACGTATGTTGTTTATATCTCGACGATGATCCGATATGCCGACATATAAACTTTTCAAATACAAGGGGCAAAATACTGACTTGTAAGTTATTGTTACATGGATATCAGAAATTATGTTGAAAGTCATCATTTCACAAACTTGACACAAGGCATTGTTAGCAATTACAGTGTTTCACTCAGTAAAATGTTGAGTTGCCTGTGCGATAAAAGTTGCTGAATTATTTAAAGTATCTCACAATGCCACTGTAATCGAAATAGATATAAGTAACACTGATATCATTATTTATATCTTTATTGTCCTGAATCCAATTCACCTATCGCTAAATGCCCGAAACGACACCTTTTGCCAATTTTTTCATTATGACGTCACAATCAAATGGCCTGTCAAGCATATGTGTGATTATGACGTCACAATCGAATGACGTCAAAACGTACATGGAGAGCCACGTGCCAGACATTTGGCGATAGGTCAATTCTTCAATACAATTATCTCATATAACAGTAATGTTAAAAAAAAAGACAAAAAATTACAAATTCAAACTGAAAAGTCAAAGAATTTTGAAATGCAGTGGAATCTCGTTATGTCGAAATCGATTGAGTCGAAGGTCCGGATATGTCAAAGCTAAAAGTCCGGTCCCAATTTTTATAGATATAAAAATATATCAATTAAAAGTTTTGATTATCTAGAATTCCAGATATCTCGAAGTAATAGGGGCAGTCCCGCGAGTTTCGAGATAACGAGATTTCACTGTATAAAAATTATTTAGCTACATTATGATTTTTAATTGCTATTTAGTTAGCCAAAATATTGCGATACCATTTAGTACACAAAAAGCGAATTCGTATTATAATATATTAAAACATGAAATTAATACTTAAATTCAATTTAATGATATTTATATGAAAAGATGATATAATTTCATATCATTAAATGACTCTAGAATAAAGCATAAAGTTGTCTGCATAACATTTAGATCTAAGATGATGAAGATAATGAAATTTTATCATACAAAAGTAATAATACAGAATATAAAATTTCTAAGAGTGTAAGCTACGCAAACTTTTAATTACCAATAAATGGATATTATACCGATTTTCGAGAGAGCATCAATTATATAAGTTGTTTCAACAATAATTAAAACCCTATTTTTGTGTGGTAATTCATTAGCGGTCCCGCATACAACGTCAGGTTGCGTAATGTGCTGACACTCTGTACTTGCAGGACAAAGGTCAGGTGCATACAAATAGATAGAATAAAACTGAAAGCGTACATTTATTTCTTTTGATTTCACAAACATACAACATAATCACCAGAACGTTGCCGAATCTTTTAATGTTACCTAACGAATTAATTTTGTAAACATAAAGTCTTTCTAGTTATATACAGTACAACCTCGATGAGTTGAAGTTTAATGAACCACCTAGAAACATGGGGGCGGTATAATGAATGGTTACCGAGAATCATAAGAGTTTTAGTGTCAACATTGAAAAAAACCATATAAGACATATACAGTCATGACATTTAATGATTTGTGCTAAAATGAAGTAAATTATCATGAAATTAAGAAATTGAGTGTTTCTGAGTTGGGAAGAATTTTCATTGGGTCAATTTCGTACACATTTTGACTAAGAATAACTTGTAGAAACTTTCAATGTTTTATTTTTATAGAAAAGGGCCTAAAACTTTATTTGAAACAACTAGAAATTCGACTGATAAAATTTTGAATTCTAAAATGTTTATCAGTATCATTTAATTATACAGTTATTCGACAGCTTTACTGTAATTAATTTAATTACTTTTATGCAACACACACACACACACACACACACAGAGAGAGAGATATACGTATATATATATATATATATATATATATATATATATATATATATATATATATATATATATATATATATATATATATATATATATATATATATATATATATATATATATTCAGTATAATGACATTGACGCGGTGTAATGTAACAAGTTCACAGCTGTATATAGTAATACATGTAAAGTATAGACAGTGTAATGATAACATTATCTTGATGACTGGTGTGGAATGTAGCCGTTAGAGGATTTCCTGTACAACCGTTGGAAATGTTTTGTTAGCATTATAAAATTTTGTATAAAAAATTCCAAAAGGACTGATATATACAAATTTTAGTTTGACGGGACCAATTCAAGGAAAATACAGTTTTGATAGTAATTACCGTGAAATCACTGAGTTAAGATAAAACTATGATCTAGAACTTCTAAAATGTTCCTGTAATCCTTGAAAACCTGAAATATGACAAAACTCAGATATCAATTCAATATTCAAAAAACGTACAAATAAGCTCAATAAAACTACGATATTTCACAATGACTGCAAACATCTTACCTACATATTATAAATGAGATACATTGTACTTCAAAGTGTGTGATACAAACATTTAGATGACAGATGCTCTTATAAATTTTTCTGTTTTCCTATGTCGATGTACCTCGAAGTCGCTTTTCATGCCGCCAAAACAGATATGGTGTATATACTTAAAACCAAGGCAATTATTTCAATCGTAGGATATTTTTAATTTCATTAACACACTAATTATAACTGTTAGTCCTCCGCACTAACTATTAGATTCTACTTGGAATCTATTTGTTTCTAATTCATATACCGGTATACTCTTTTGAACATTTGCTAATTATTGTGTTGTAAATATATATGTATTTTCCGATTCCCATTTTTATGAGAATAAATATTTTTGATGTCACATATTTGTCTTGATACCTTTAGTAGATAGCTATTGGTCTTACAAGGTAAAGTGCACATCCGGGGTCTGTTTAAAGCCAAAAACAGTACGGTTTATAGGGAATAGGACTGCACAGGTAAAATGTGTCTCCATATTGGCCCTATTACTGCAGAATAATTCAGTGTTGCCAAAAACAAGTCTGTTACCCATGATATGATTAACATTAGAGTCGTTGTGTTTGTATAGATGTACCAATTTAGACATAAACGTTGCCGGATAAACTCAATTTGTGCAATGTAATATATATTATAGGTTATATTACTACTCTCAGTGCGTTTGCCGCACAGCATGTACTTCGATATCTCCGCTAAAAATAGTTCTTGTTGCCAGTAACCATAGTAAACATTTATTTAGAAGGATACATACATGTTGTTTTTAAAACCACTTTCATAAATGATATTAACTGAATTTACTTAGTTGACGATTAAGGTTCATGAGGCTCTTTTGTGCAAAAACTTCTAATGAAGGACAACATTCTTATTTCCACCAAACCTGCATTTGTTTCCACCAAACCTGCATTTGTTTCCTCGAATTACATCCAAATTTAATATTTTGCTATAAAACATTTTATCTGAGATAAGTATGATTTGGACAATGATATTTTTTTATGATATATCTATAAACATTGATTTTACCATAAAGCAATTTTATTAACCGAGAAATATATACGGGTTGATTATCATTTTGATTGCATTTTGAACGCATTTGAAAAGTAACATATTCTATGGTTAACGTCTGCCTGATGTTTCATACGGTACATTTTAAATAGAAGGTGAAGCGAGATTTTGATAGTAACTATGGTAGACGTGGTTCCAATTAACATAGTTCCTTCTTATCAATACATTTTAAAAACAAGTGAGTAAATTACATATGTTTATAACTACATATAGAATTCAGTTAAAATACTGTCATGGTTCTTATTTGCTAAAGTATTAGTGAGCGTAATTTTAAAAGTGTTTTATTTTAAATCAGTTTCGCCCAAGTATGATGTAAACATACGCAGAATGACGTCATGTTTTTGCGTGTCACTCCAAAACGAGTCTAACAGTGTCGTGTATAAGATATTTTATAAGCAGCGTTTGTTTTGTAGGCTAAAGAAGGACAAATTGTTGAATTGTTTGAAACTTTGCACTCCCCATCATGGTGAGAATACCAAAAACAAAACAAAACACGTAAGTAAAACTATGACATTAATATCGGAAATACCTTTAAAACTATGACTTTAATACCCGAAAGCTTTAAATCTATGGCGTAAATACCGGAAATACCTTAAAAACTATGACTTTAATACTGGAAAGCTTTAAATCTATGGCGTTAATACCGGAAATACCTTGAAAATTATGACGTTAATACCGGAAATACTTTTAAAACTATGACGTTAATTCTGGGAATACCTTAACAATTTACCAGTATTGATTTTCTACATGAAGTTCAAGATACTCACTTTGGAAATCTGAAGGGCGTTTAATCAAACGATCCGAATCTTTCTTTCACACTAAAGAATATATAAACAACAATGTACTAAATCAATTTGAAAAATTAAATATGGACAAAATAGTATATAAAAGATATCCGCTGATTTAGATATTACATAAAATATTCTCATCGATCTAACCTCTTGAAAATAGATTAACTTATTGTATTATCGATAGCAATAAAGGAATACTTACATAAGGTTTTTGTTACAAGCTTCTGCTTCTTTGAGTGAATAATGAACATGGCCCTCTCGATTACAAGGGAATGTCATGTGCTGGGGATCCCTATAAAAGAAAGCAAAATATATATACTTTTACGGCAAAATTGACCAAAACGGGTCAAAGACTACATATCTGCTTCTCATGAACCAATGATAAGATTTCCTTCAAATTTGGTAACCATGGCACGAATTATTCACATGTGACAGCGCATAAAATTTGCCAATAATAGAGGTAAGTACGAATACATGGGCAAAGTAGCTTAATTGGTAGATCGTCAGAACTCCACCATCATGGTTCTTGGTTCGATCCCCGATCCTGCCAGAGTTTTCATCTAATCTATCCGCACAGATCTTTGTGTAGATAGAGATTAAATGGGTCCAGGATATACAGTTCGATTCTTTCATCAGATTGTATAAATGTAGAAGAACTTAAAAGGCCATTGAAATATAAACTACCTAAGAAGGACTCTCTCTCTCACACACACACAAACACACACACACATATACACACATATACACACATACACACATACACACACATACACACAGACAGGTATTGGTTGTGGTACTTGAGTGTTAAATTGACAGGAATACTGACGCATTAATACTGGAAGCAACCTGCTCCACCTTTTCGTTCCTTTTACTTCCACTGAATCTGAAAAGAATATAAACAGTGATCAAATACATCAATGTTAGAATTTAAAAGATTACCAAAGGCAAACTTCTCATGGAAGACTTTGTTAATAGAAAGCAATAATATTAATATATATGTGGAAAATTTACAATGGGAAATCCGAAATCGTCGCGTTTGTCGTATAGCTTAGTTGCCATTAGAATTTAAAAATCAACAAAATTAATGCAAACTTCTCATTGAAGCAAAGACAACAAATGCATTTGTTCAATATATTATTGCGCTTCTTCATCAGCAATTTACCAAAAAAAAAACTAATTTCAGAATTTATAATTAACAAAAATTACGGCAAAATTCTCATGGAAGACTTGGTTAATTGAAAGAATAATATATATTCCCTTAACGTTTATTCCAAGATTGACCAAAACGGGTCAAACATTAAAATTAATATCTTCTTGTCATGAACCTATGAAAAGATTTCTTTCAAATTTGGTAAACTTGTGTGAATTGCCTAATGTGACGGTGCAAACAATTTGCGAAATACCTCTTTCTGTCTCACTTGCTAAATCCAAGAGTGCTTCAAAAGTAACGATTTTGTACTGGAGTGCTAAAATGACAGGAATACTCACTTATTAAAATTGGAAGTAGTCCCTTCTATCATTTTCATACTTTCTCTTCCTCTGATGGTGAAAAGAATACAAACAGCAGTTTACCAAAAATTTAATTTTATAACTTATAATTAACAAAAATAAAGGCAAATATATCATTTCCAAAATATTTGACCCCCGCGATAGAATGATCCCGGGGTAATTTTGTCGCGGTTTACTACCACGATAAAGTGACCCCTATTACGACACTTTGACCCGCCGCGATAAAATGACCCCTTTAAAATACATTCTAAAACTGTATAATGGCACGTATCGTCATATAGAATCACCATTTCATGACTATACAACCATAATTGTTTTTGAATATGTCAGTACTATGGGGGATGGGGTGGGTGAGGGGTGTCAAAATATCGCTGCTGCGATATGAATTCTTTTCTAAAAAAAGTCTATTGGCATTTTTCATCATTTAGAAAATAACACTTCTGAGATACCAAAGTATAAATCTTTAGGATGTCCAGGATATAGATACAAATCTGGTAAAAATGGACAAACACGGACCTCAGGAAACTAAGAGGTGGGATCTGTCGACCGATTACACCCGCCGTGAGTCCACAGTCAAATCCAATGAAATACGTGAGGAGTGAATCATCGTCACAATTAGTACAGACGTCTCAACAACCGCCAACAAATAGGTAACTCAACATTTCACTTAGTGAAACAGAGTAATCGCAAACAAGACTATTATACCGACCGTAAAATTTGCGGACCGTTGACATTAAACGCGGTTTTCGATTTCCCTGTGTCAATAATTTGTGAGTGAGAAGTTTACCACTGTATAAGAAAGCTTCATATGTTGTACACGCCTGGCATATCGGATCATTTGTGAAATATAAATTCCATATGCGGGTGACTGAGGGATATTACTACTTAAATGTAGTTTAAAATTTACGATGAGAAAGCCGAAATCGTCGCGTTTGTCGTATAGCTTAGTTGTCAATTTCCCATCTGTGTCTATATTAAATAAAATGCCTAAGCATGAAGCGTGTGTGCTTGATTCTGTTGTATCTTTAATTTCTAGTTCGATGGGATATATCGCATTGACATATATATTAAAATTGCCATTATTAATTGACAAAACGCCGTCGATATATCTAAATGTCAAATTAAAGGACACCGCTAACTTTTTCCTCTTTTGATTCAGCAGTTTCTGAATGAAGTCTGCTTCGTATGAATAAATTAACAGGTCGGCCAATAAAGGGGCACAATTAGTTCCCATAGGAATGCTTGTTGGAAGAGCACGTCTCCGAACATTACAAATATATTGTCTATTAGAAATTCCAGCATGTTTTTTTTTATAGCTGGATCCTGCTATGTATCTTTGCTAGTATAGGGTTTTATGATGTTTAAGTATCCAATATAAATATGGTAGCTCAAAATCGGTATCCGTTGTAGGTAAATCAAAAGAATATAATGATTTTAAAGGATCTCGTCCTTTGAAAGTGAGCTACGTGTGTATGTAGGATTACCAGAATTCGTATTAAACCCAAGTTCTTCTAATAAACAATTATAGTAATGTGCCTTACAAATAAAAACTATAAACAATTCACAATATAAAGACTCAACCTATATTCAAGTAGGCAAAGTTTTGTGATTGGTTTTAATGATTGTGTTGTTCGAGATCTGACCACACAGCTAGAAACGTATCCATCATGACTATTATTTACTTTCACAACTCAAGCCAAAGGCCACATAATATCCTCGGCTTTCAACACAATATCTCCTTAACGTATGTCTTTTTTCTCGCTTTGCCATCTTTGACGTGACTGAAGAGTAGGAAAATTCCTTGATATATCTTTTCGCCATGTACTGTACCTGTTCTTTACGAAAACACCTTGTGGAATACATGTGTTGGTCTTCATTAAACGTAACATACTGACTGCTACCAGGATCCTTAGGAACGTTGTCAACAGGTGTTATAGGCCTATAGTGTATGACTTTTTCGTGTTATAGGCCTATTGTGTATGACTTTGTCGTGTTATAGGCATAAAGTGTATGACTTTTTCGTTTTCTGTCATCAATGTTATCAATGTGTTCATCACTTAGCAATTGCTCCTAGACAAGTGATTTTAAAATGGTTCGCTCCTCCTATGTGGTTTGTCTACAGCGGGTTGAGCGTGGGCATAGCACCAGATATTCACCACGACGTTCTTTTACTCGATCCCTAACGTGTCAGAATTTGTAAAGATGAACTTTCATCTCCTGTCCTCACAGTTCGATGAGTAGATGGAGGGTAAATGTGTCTAGGATATGCAATTTGATTCATCAGATTGTAGAGGCACTGTCTCACCACAACGAGCGGCAAGACTTTATAGTTGTCGTGCCGCTTGCTAAATCCACGAGTGCTTCAAATGACATAGGGTATCATAAGTATTGATTTTGTACTTGAGTGTTAAATTGACAGTATACTCACCTACTGGAACGAGTCTGTCCCACCTTTTCCATCCTTTCTCTTCCTCTGGTGCTGAAAAGAATATACACCGAAATTTACCAAATAAATTAATTTTAGAATCTATAATTAATAAAAATATAAGGCACAATTCTCATGGAAGACTTGGTTATTTGAAAGCAATAATATAACAATAACAATATATACATGTGTATATATGATCATCCCGGCAAAATTGGTCAAAATGGAATAAAATGAAATATCTTCTTCTTATGAACCGATGATAAGATTTCTTTTAAATTTGGTAAACTTGGCATTAATTGCCTCATGTGACAGCGCATAACAATTTCGAATCAAAAAGGGTGTACAGAGAAGCCCATTTGGTACGTCGCCAGACCTTCACCTTGGAGGTTTCTGGTTCCATCAATTTAGAGATGAGGTTTCATATCCTGTCCGCACTGGTCTATGTGTAGGTGGAGGTTAAATGGGTCTAGGATGTGCAGTTCGACTCCTTCATCGGATTGTAAATACATATACATTTCAACTGATGGGATCTAATTGACAGAAACGTTATCGTCTTGAGCATTATTACTTTGGTATTATGTTTATAATATGTATATCCATTAGATCGTTGCCACTGCTGGTGGACCGTTTGAGTCCCCTAGGGTATATATAAACCTAGTACCTGGTATTTCTGTACCAGCTGTTCATCTTATACTAAAGTAATATTTGGCACTGATAACACTAAATGCAAATGTTGCTTGTATCAAAACCAGGTGTATAGAGACTAAATTATCCTGGGATCATTTTTTATTATCACATACCAATCTGTTATTGACGAGTTACTTGATTTCGATGACTGCTGTGTTACAAAAGAGATTTGCAGATGAATTCAAATAATGCAACGCTATTTGGTTTTTCTCTAGATTCACTACTAATGGGGATGAAGAAATGATGCATTTATATCCACTTTAATGGTAACAATAACCGTACAACAATATAAGTTTGGTATGCAATACCATTCCGCATTGTTTAGGATGTAAGGAAATAGCGAAACTTGTTACTCCTTGTTCATTTTGACTTTCTATTTTCAGAAATTAAACCCTACTTAGTACTGATTTTCTACTTCAGTATTAAATTGACTGATATACTCAACTCGAAGAACTCTCAGTCTCAGTTAGATCCTCACTTTCGTCTGAACTGAACATATATAAACAGCAATTTACTACATAGATTTGCAAGTTTTCATCGAGATTTGGTCATATGACATATAAAAAATCTCAGATACCAAAGTATAAATCTTTAGGATGTCCAGTATATAGATACAAATCTGGTAAAAATGGACAAACACAGACCTCTGGAAACCAAGATGTTCGATCAGGTGCCATGGAAGAGTAAATATCCCCTGTCGACCGGTCATACCCGACATATACACTCGACGTCTCAACAACCGCCAATAAAAAATTAACTCAACATTCAAACAGAGTAATCGCAAAGAATACTGTTATAAAGACCATACAATTTGCGGAATAATAACATCAAATTCAGTTTTTGATATGTCACACAGGCCGTGAATCCACAGTCAAGTCCAATGAAATACGTGAGGAGTGTATCCTCGTCACAATTAGTGCAGACGTCTCAACAACCGGCAACGAAAATGCAATTTAACATTTCACCTAGTGAAACAGAGTAATTGTAAACAAGACTATTATACTGACCGTAAAATTTGCGGAACGTTGACATTAAATGCGGTTTTTGATATCCCTGTGTCAATAATTTGTCAGTGAGTAGTTAACATCTGTATATGAAATCTTCATATGTTGTACACGCCCTGGCATATTGGATCATTTGTGAAATATAAACTCCATATGCGGGTGACTGAGGGATATTACTACTCAAATGTGGAAAATTTACGATGGGAATGCCGAAGTCGTCGCGTTTGTAGTATAGCTTATTTGCTAGATTCCCATCTGTGTCTATATAAAGTTAAATGTCTAAGTATCTGAAGTTAATATATATTGTATTCTTATTACCTTTTCTGGTTTTTCTACTACATCATCATTTCATACCTAAATCAGACAAAGTTGGTTTTTCCCGTCGTTTCTGAAATTGTCAACGTGCCGAGTATATCGTGTGATCTCGACCCATTTTTAACTCGTCCCATCGCAGAACCAGCTTTATCATTTTTGAGAAATATGAACTGCTTAACTCAACCGGACATGGCGGCACGATTGTAAAACATGAGGTACGCATAATTTTCGCAGTTATATTATTTCGATTATGGCAATGTCAGCATTCATTTCAGAGTAACATTAAAGACTTGAAAATTTTCTTTTAGTGACCTGATATTTTTATTCATATATTCATCCGATTTGTTTCAGGTATTTAGAATAGCTTTGGAAAGCACATATTTTACATAATATATGAACTTTCCAATAAAAATCACGTCCTATATTTTAAAAGTAAATATAAAAAAAATAAATATCGGTTGACCTTAACACACCCAATTGTGTTAAGAGCCGAGGTTGCTGATAGATCGAGCGCGAGCGCGTAAAGGACCGAGACCTTCCTGCCGAATTCCGAAACACATTTAGAAAGACGAAGGAGTTTAACTGAAAGGTCAGTGCATATGGAAATACAGCCTGATTTTTAAGGTACGGGAAAACTTAGATTCTAATAAAACAAATAACTCAGAAAAGAAGATCACGTGTTTGAGAATGTATTTTAACACACATTTTATCCTATTGCGTTGAAACCACAGGGGAACATATACCAATGCCAAAACACTGCGACATGAATGTAACATTAATGACGTCGTCAAATAAAATGTATTTTAGATTAATAGAATTGACGTCATTAAATACTTTGCTTGAATGGCATTCCATTAAGAAACGTAGTTCCAGCAAAATTTCCGTATTAAACTAGAGTGCAATACGATGTTCCGTATTGCTCGGGCATATTGAACTCTGTATTTTAACTGCAATGATTACACATATATGTAATAAATTAACATTTCAGTGAGAGGCTCAATAATTCATTATTTTCAGATATTCACACCTACAGAAACACTTTGATCTATGTAACTGGTTTTCAGAAGATTTCACTGTTTTTTCAGGGGTTGGTGAATTAACCTTTTGAACTGACAGCTTTCTTTCACAACAAAAATCATGCAGTGCGTGATAGTAACACAATTCAACGTGGTGTCGTTGCTATTGACACAATTATACAATTATATGAATTTCCATTCAAGCAAATTTCTTAAGTGGCTTCCAACGAACACTGAGGCACAAAGTTATACATAAAGAAGATACAATTGATAATCATAGTGAACAAAGAAACTATTATAAGAATTAAAGAATACTCACGAGCTATTTTCGATCACAATTTGTTCTTTAAATTTGAAAGCAATGTGACCCTCTCCTGTAAAGGTGTAAGTCTTTCTTTTGTTATCCCTAAGAAAGAAAGCAATAATTTTTTTTTTCTGAATTTCACTTGCTCTAACCCATGTGAGTATACATAAGCCTAGTAACTGGTATTTCAGTACCAGCTTAAAGTCTTAAACGAAAATAATACAAAATGTATATTGCACTGATAACGCCATGTATATGCTAAATTCTTCAAAAGCTAATATAGTTCTCTTTTTACAGTATTTAGTCTTAAACGGATATGGCTTTGCATTTAAATTTATTATTGGCTTTGTATGACGCCACTTTCTTTTTAGAAAATCGTATTTAAATTGAAGCTCAAAAGATGAAGTCTAATTGACACAAACTATCGTCTTGAGCATTATAACTGGTACTTATTAATTTATTTTGTCCCACCCTGGATCCACCACGCAATCGATCTGGCCCAAAATTACAAACTATCTAGAGGACTTGCTTCCTGGAATGTGTCATTAAAATCTCTTCAGTGGTCTTGAAACCCAAGCTAAGAGTGGGTGGGGATCTCAACTACGTTTGAGATAATGAAATATTTCTGAAATGAGAGGGGCGGGGATGAACCTGGGGATAAAGTATTATATATCAATGAGCCACTTACATCATGTCTTCCAAGAAAATATTTGTTTGAAGTAAAGTGTAATGATATTTATCAGTTAAAATGCTAGTAAACTAATAATGTTTAATTTCCCCATATGTTTCTAATAAGTCCCACCGCCATTATAGCCACTTAAATATACCTTACTAGACCGCCTTATCGCCAAAACTGAAAACCTCTTGCACAACTATGGATATAAGCTTACAATACCTTGAAGTTTCGTTGTAGAGAGTTTGCTCTGTCTAAATAGGCATTCAGTCACAGTGCGCTGAAGTAGGGAAGATTTTACTATATTGTAAATGTAGCCCAGCCCTAGGGACAAAGCATATGCCCTCAGGGTCATGTATTTTACAATTGTGCTGCATACTGTATCTAACTTTGCATTCAGTTTTGCTTTAAGATGTGCAGGAGTAGTGGAGATATTTCTAAAGATTTTGGCTATTTTTGGCAGCAGTTTTAGCCCCCACCCCTAGGTACAACAATTATAAAATATACAATTAAAGTTCCAATTATCCTAAAGATACTTCTTACCTAATCTGAGTACATCTGGCATCGTAATTTTCAAGGAAAAGTTTAAAATTTTCAATTGTTATCACACAACAGACGACAGACGCCGCCGGAAGGGAACCAATGGCAATAGGTCAACCAATAAAACGGAACCGAAATGATTA